>NC_069409.1:13295637-13313137 GCF_026875155.1 Cherax quadricarinatus
CCAACCCCAAAAACTTCTTACTACCCCCCCCCCCCTCCCGTAGGTTTTAACAGTGCTCAGCACACACTGTTAAAAGTCAGTGATAACTTTCATTGGATGACCGTAAGAACAAACACTGATTCGTGAAAATAAATTAACGCAAGACTAAATTGGTTCTTAGTTTATCACTGCAGTTGGCACCGCCGGGCCATACCAGTTCTAGAACCGTAACTCATACAAGCTTTGTCACCATTACAGTGCCTGACAACTCCATTACTGGCTTACGGTGCCTCACAATGATGTATCACTGGTTCAGTGTCTCGTCATACAAAATTAGTCAGTACAGAATGAGCAGACATACACTTCAAGTACCCTCTAACACCATCCTCATTTCTCCTTCAGAGTTCACGAACTGTTATTTTCCACGTCTAGGCCTAGTATCCGGATAACCGGTTTCTCTGAATCCCTTCATAATTATTACCTTGCTTACATTCCAACAGCACATCAAACCTGAAAACCACTTGTCTCTACTCCACGCTAACATTTTCACACACACTTTCTGGATGCTGAAGCTTCTACCACTTGAAGCTTTCCTAATCTCTAACACTTACTGAGACGATCCTTGGTCGTCTTCCCTTCACCTTAGATTAATACTCCCGCTTTCTCATTTTCTTTATTCCAACTTTTCTAAATGGCTAAACCATCTTAAAAGTCTTTGAATTATATACTTTGCAATCCACCTTCTTCTAATTTCAGTGTTTCTAATTCTCTACAGAATATTCACACTACACATTAATTTTTTTTGCAGGATTAATTAAATATGCTTTACTCCTTTGCGTCTTATCGATAATGGATTCACATACCCTTAAATGTAAAGTAATGAACTTCCGAGGGTTTCTTGTTCAACTTCCTGAATGCTGTTGTACTATGCTAGTCCTGCACACATCACTAATATTCTTTGTGATTTATTTATCCCCAGATGTTTTTATAGCATTAACATTTGCAACTCCTCTTCTCACATGCTAACGACTGTGTCTGGTCTTTCTTCACATTAACACAAATGACCTCTCATCTGTATTGATCAGACTCCAACAGCAAAGTCTAAGATCACTGCTGCAGCTCGTCTAGGTTTCTCTGAAGCTTATGTCAGTCCTCCTCTGTTATTATCATAAGTTTTACATCATAAGCAATAAAGAAACACGTAAGATTCAGTCCTTTTGACTGTTCGTTGATATAACAGGAACAGTAACTACCCTAACACTGTTCGTTGATATAACAGGAACAGTAACTACCCTAACACTGTTCGTTGATATAACAGGAACAGTAACTACCCTAACACTGTTCGTTGATATAACAGGAACAGTAACTACCCTAACACTGATCCTTCAGGTATCCCACACATCTATATCCCCAGTCTTGACGTTTCATTTATTATTAATACTGCCTTGCGTCTCAAACATTTCATTACCTACTACATCACTCCGCCTTCATTCCTCACCTCTTCTTTAATTTTCACGATTAATCACTGTTGAGTCTGTAGCTCTCATTTATTGTGTTATATTTCTGCGACTCATACACAAAAAATCTCTATGTATATGTGGGATGTGTGTGTGTGTGTGTGTGTGTGTGGTCACTACTAGGTCCACTCCCTTCCCGCTCCATGAGCTTTATCGTACCTGTTTTTAAAGCTATGTATGATCCTGCCTCCACTACATCACTCTCCAAACTGTTCCACTTCCTGATAACTCTGTGACTGCAAAAATACTTCCTAACGTCACTGTGACTCATCTGAGTCTTCAACTTCCAATTATGACCTCTTCCTGTTGTGTTCTATCTCTGTAACATCCTGTCCCTATCCACTTTCTCAATTCCTCTCGATATTTTATACGTCGTTATCATGTGCCCCCTATCCCTCCTGTTCTTCAGTGTCGTCAGGTTCAGTTCCCTTAACCTCTCCTCGTAGGAGGACATACCCAGTAGCTCTGGGATTTATCTTGTTGCTAACCTTTGCACTTTCTCTAATTTCTAGACGTGCTTGATCAGGTGTGGGTTCCATGCTGGTGCTGCATACTCTAATATGAGCCTGATGCTCATGATATATTGTCTAGAATGACTCCTTACTCAGGTGTTAGAACGTTATTCTCAGGTTTGCTAGGCGCCCACATGCTGCAGTAGTTATTTGGTTGATATGCGCCTCAGTAGATGTGTTCTGTATGATGCTCACCCCAAGATCCCGTTCCTTGAGTGAGATTTGCAGCCTTTAACCCCTTAGCCTGTATTCCGTCTGTTGTCTTCTTTGACGCTCCTCAATCTTTATGACTTTGCACTTGGTGAGGATAAACTCCAGGAGCCAGTTGTTGGACCAGGGTTGTATTATTATTATAATCAAGGGGGAAGCGCTAAACCCGGAGGATTATACAGCGCCGGGGGGGGGGGGATGTGGAAGGCATTCAGGCTTAATTCGGGGAACTGGAGCACAGATCCAGTTCCCTAAATCAAGAGCCCCTCACCAACATCAAGGAACCTTCCTTGAGGGGACCAGGATTGCAGCCTGTCCTGATCCCTTTGTAGTCCTGTTAGCCTCGCATCGTCTGCAAACAGGGACACTTCTGAGTCTATCCCTTCCGCCATGTCATTCACATATACCAGAAACAGTACCGGCTCTGGAACTGACCCCTTCGGAACCCTGCTCATCACAAGCGCCCACTTCGTCACGTACCATCACTCCTTGTTTCCTTCCTCTCAGGTATTCTCTGATCCATTGCAGTGACTTTCCTGTTGTTCCTGCCTGATCCTCTAGCTTTTGCATTAATCTCTTTTGTGGAACTGTGTCTAAATCTTCTTACAGTCCAAGAAAATGTGTGTGTGTGTGTGCACTCACCTAGTTGAGGTTGCAGGGGTAGAGTCCAAGCTCCTGGCCCCGTGTGTGTGTGTGTGTGTGTGTGTGTGGGGTGTGTGTGTGGTGTGTGTGTGTGTGTGGGGTGTGTGTGTGTGGTGTGTGGGGTGTGTTTAGTGTGTGTGTGTGTGTATTTGTATTTTGTTTGTGTTTGTGTGTATGGGAATTAACTTTTTTTAAAATATATTTATTTCTAATTCATGGATATTTTTCTTGAGATAAAAATTCGCCCTTGCTGGAGACCTATCACAAGTTTTTACGATGATGAGAGTTGTGTAGTGAGTAACGTCGCTTCTGCCTTCCTGTTAGTAGGTAATAACACCTTGCTCAGTGTGGTGAGTGTCAGTGTGGTAGTGGTGATGGTGGTGGTGATGGTGGTGATGATGGTAGTGGTGATGGTGGTGGTGACGGTGGTGGTGATGGTGGTGGTCATAGTTGTGCTGGTGGTGGTGCTGTTGCTTGTGACACTGCGTTGGTGGTGATGAGAGTGGTGGCGATGGTGATGGCGGTAATAGTGGTGATTGTGGTGCTAGTGGTTATAGCGGTGGTGACAGGGAAGTGGTGTATTAGTTTAAGTGTGGTAGTGATGATGTCTGACAGTACGGGAGGGGGTGAGACTGTCTCAACCTGGCTCTGACAGCACGGGAGGGGGTGAGACTGTCTCAACCTGGCTCTGACAGCACGGGAGGGGGTGAGACTGTCTCAACCTGGCTCTGACAGCACGGGAGGGGGTGAGACTGTCTCAACCTGGCTCTGACAGCGAGTATGGAGTTATGAGAATACTCTACCTACTACAAATATTGGTCACAAATTCAGAAAAACACAACTGTTGTTAGGGAATGAGCCAGTCAGAGATACCAAAGGATCTAGTGGTCTGAGGTGTTCCTTGAAGTAGGGTACCAACACCAGCCTCTCAACACCTTCCTCTGAAACATCAGACTGCACCAGCATCTACTTACCCGCCTCATACCGGGATGATCGTCACATCCTAGACGGTAGTTACTAACCATGATTTTGAGTGGCTAAGAAAACATGCAGGAAAATGGTATTGTACAGCGTGTGTAGAATACAGGTCGAATACCCCAAGAGAGAGCTGAATTAGGTCGACCTGCCAAAACACCCCCTGTACAACATTGCAGATTGTGGTAGTGGTTGTATGGGTCGTAGTGGAGGGGTGGTGATAGTTTTAAGGTTACTTAACCTAGGAAAAACACATTGCAGACGACTCTGAAGTCCTCATTTCATCTGCTTAGAAGAGCAGTCTACTTCTGTCTTCGTTAGGGACATCCTTTTATTAACCTGATGTCTGAGGCAAGAAAATTAAAGCCAAGAAGTTCTCTCCCCGCCGTTCACTGGCGACCTGAAACAGTCTAAAACTTAATATGCAATATCGAAAAATTGGTTCAAACTTATAGGAATTGAAGAATGTAAATCAGTAGTTTAGAAAACAGACAAGTTGATAAATGAGACACTAGTGAAACATTTGGTTATCCTTATTCTGGAAACGCTTCGCCAACTAGTGGCTTCTTCAGTCCAGTGCAGAGAGTGCTGGAAGATGAAAGGATTTGAGATAATCAGTCCCTCAGCCTGGAGTCGATGTGTTCAGGAAATGTAGAAGTGGAGTGAAGGTATGGCTAGCAAGGCTAGCAAGGCTAGGAAGGCTAGCACGGCTAGCAAGGCTAGCAAGGCTAGTATGGCTAGCAAACTCCCTCAACAGTTTAGTAGAGGTAGAGGACTAATTTAAGTAGTTGATGGTTCAACTACTCATCTTGCTGCGCTGCCACAAACAGCTGTGTATAACAGAGGTTATACTTCTACGTCGCACTGGTTCTATTTCTCTATACTGTGTTGCAGGCGGCAGTGATGAACCAGATAGAGAATGCCAGAATACTTGAACCTGGCTTAAATAGCAACACTTTTCTTGCCGAATAAGGCAAGCGAAAATTTGTGCATGCAATAATTTCGCAAAAATCATTTTGTACCTAACGAAAAAAATATGTTTAATTGTGTTTGTTTATTGTTAAATTATTGTAAATTTATCTAATTGACCAATTTTGCCTATTCGGCTTCGTACTTCAAGTAAATCATTTACAAGTGCAATCTCCGACAAGATATAAACAGGACATAGACTGTCAGACACGTACAAGACGTGTGACACACACGGCAGCACATTCCAGTACGTGTCATGATCTCCTGGCTGCAGGAGGATATAAAATGGCTTGTCTGGATCTCTGACGTCTTCATCAGTCCGTCAGGAGGTTGTTATGCTTGTGGTAATATAGTGTTCACTCCACTTGATGACCAGTAAAGACCTGTCTCCCGAGCACTGCTGCCATCACTCCTGGTGATACCAGCACTGCTGCCAACACTCCTGGTGATACCAGCACTGCTGCAATCACTCCTGGTGATACCAACACTGCTGCCATCACTCCTGGTGATACCAGCACTGCTGCCAACACTCCTGGTGATACCAGCACTGCTGCCAACACTCCTGGTGATACCAACACTGCTGCCATCACTCCTGGTGATACCAGCACTGCTGCAATCACTCCTGGTGATGCCAACACTGCTGCAATCACTCCTGGTGATAGCAGCACTGCTGCAATCACTCCTGGTGATACCAGCACTGCCGCCAACACTCCTGGTGATACCAACACTTCTGCTATCACTCCTGGTGATACCAGCACTGCTGCCATCACTCCTGGTGATACCAGCACTGATGCCATCACTCCTGGTGATACCAACACTGCTGCCATCACTCCTGGTGATACCAACACTGCTGCCAACACTCCTGGTGAAAACCAACACTGCTGCCATCACTCCTGGTGATACCAGCACTGCTGCCATCACTCCTGGTGATACCAACACTGCTGCCATCACTCCTGGTGATACCAACACTGCTGCCAACACTCCTGGTGATACCAACACTGCTGCCATCACTCCTGGTGATACAAGCACTGCTGCCAACACTCCTGGTGATACCAACACTGCTGCCATCACTCCTGGTGATACCAGCACTGCTGCCAACACTCCTGGTGATACCAACACTGCTGCCAACACTCCTGGTGATACCAACACTGCTGCCATCACTCCTGGTGATACCAGCACTGCTGCCAACACTCCTGGTGATACCAGCACTGCTGCCATCACTCCTGGTGATACCAGCACTGCTGCCATCACTCCTGGTGATACCAACACTGCTGCCATCACTCCTGGTGATACCAACACTGCTGCCAACACTCCTGGTGATCCCAAAACACTGCTCCCATCACTCCTGGTGATACCAGCACTGCTGCCATCATCCTGGTGATACCAACACTGTGCCATCACTCCTGGTGATACCAACACTGCTGCAACATTTCCTGGTGATACCAACACTGCTGCCATCACTCCTGGTGATACCAGCACTGCTGCCAACCTCCTGGTGATCCCAAAACACTGCTGCCATCACTCCTGGTGATACCAGCACTGCTGCCAACACTCATGGTGATACCAACACTGCTGCCAACACTCCTGGTGATACCAACACTGCTGCCATCACTCCTGGTGATACCAGCACTGCTGCCAACACTCCTGGTGATACCAACACTGCTGCCATCACTCTGGCGATATCACACTGCTGCCAACACTCCTGGTGATACCAACACTGCTGCCAACACTCCTGGTGATACCAGCACTGCTGCCAACACTCCTGGTGATACCAACACTGCTGCAACACTCCTGGTGATACCAACACTGCTGCCAACACTCCTGGTGATACCAGCACTGCTGCCAACACTCCTGGTGATATCAGCACTGCTGCCAACATCCTGGTGATAACCAACACTGCTGCCAACACTCCTGGTGATACCAACACTGCTGCCAACACTCCTGGTGATACCAACACTGCTGCCAACACTCCTTGTGATACCAACACTGCTGCCAACACTCCTGGTGATACCAGCACTGCTCCCAAACACTCCTGGTGATACCAGCACTGCTGCCAAAAACTCCTGGTGATACCAACACTGCTGCCATCACTCCGGGTGATACCACACTGCTGCAATCACTCCTGGTGATGCCAACACTGCTGCAATCACTCCGGGGTAAATACCAACACTGCTGCAATCACTCCTGGTGATGCCAACAACTGCTGCAATCACTCCTGGTGATACCAGCACTGCTGCCAACACTCCTGGGGGATACCAACACTGCTGCCAACACTCCTGGTGATACCAACACTGCTGCCAACACTCCTTGTGATACCAACACTGCTGCCAACACTCCTGGTGATACCAGCACTGCTGCCAACACTCCTGGTGATACCAGCACTGCTGCCAACACTCCTGGTGATACCAACACTGCTGCCATCACTCCTGGTGATACCAGCACTGCTGCAATCACTCCTGGTGATGCCAACACTGCTGCAATCACTCCTGGTGATGCCAACACTGCTGCAATCACTCCTGGTGATACCAGCACTGCTGCCAACACTCCGGGTGATACCACACTTCTGCTATCACTCCTGGTGATACAAGCACTGCTGCCATCACATCCTGGTGATACCAGCACTGATCCCAAATCATCCGGTGATACCAACACTGCTGCCATCACTCCTGGTGATACCAACACTGCTGCCAACACTCCTGGTGATACCAACACTGCTGCCATCACTCCTGGTGATACCAGCACTGCTGCCATCACTCCTGGTGATACCAACACTGCTGCCATCACTCCTGGTGATACCAACACTGCTGCCAACACTCCGGGTGATACCACCACTGCTGCCATCACTCCTGGTGATACAAGCACTGCTCCCAAAACACTCCTGTGTTTACCAACACTGCTCCCAAATCACTCCTGGTGATACCAGCACTGTGCCAACACTCCTGGTGATACCAACACTGCTGCCAACACTCCTGGTGATACCAACACTGCTGCCATCACTCCTGGGGATACCAGCACGGGCTGCCAACACCCCGGGTGATACCAGCACTGCTGCCATCACTCCTGGTGATACCAGCACTGCTGCCATCACTCCTGGGATACCAACACTGCTGCCATCACTCCTGGTGATCCCAAAACACTGCTGCCAAAACACTCCTGGTGATACCAACACTGCTCCCATCACTCCTGGTGATGATCCAGCACTGCTCCCATCACTCCTGGTGATACCAACACTGCTGCCATCACTCCTGGTGATACCAACACTGCTGCCAACACTCCTGGTGATACCAACACTGCTGCCATCACTCCTGGTGATACCAGCACTGCTGCCAACACTCCTGGTGATACCAACACTGCTGCCATCACTCCTGGTGATACCAGCACTGCTGCCAACACTCATGGTGATACCAGCACTGCTGCCAACACTCCTGGTGATACCAACACTGCTGCCATCACTCCTGGTGATACCAGCATGCTGCCAACATCCTGGTGATACCACACTGCTCCCATCACTCCTGGCGATATCAGCACTGCTGCCAACATCCTGGTGATACCAACATGCGGGCCAACACTCCTGGTGATACCAGCACTGCTGCCACACTCCGGGTGATACCAACACTGCTGCAACACTCCTGGTGATACCAACACTGCTGCCAACACTCCTGGTGATACCAGCACTGCTGCCAACACTCCTGGTGATATCAGCACTGCTGCCAACATTCCTGGTGATACCAACACTGCTGCCAACACTCCTGGTGATACCAACACTGCTGCCAACCCCTCCTGGTGATACCAACACTGCTCCCAAACACTCCTTGTGATCCCAACATGCTGCCAACACTCCGGGTGATACCAGCACTGCTGCCAACATCCTTTGGTGATACCAACACTGCTGCAACACTCCTGATGATACCAACACTGCTGCCAACACTCCTGGTGATACCAGCACTGCTGCCAACACTCCTGGTGATATCAGCACTGCTGCCAACACTCCTGGTGATACCAACACTGCTGCCAACACTCCTGGTGATACCAACACTGCTGCCAACACTCCTGGTGATACCAGCACTGCTGCCAACACTCCTGGTGATATCAGCACTGCTGCCAACACTCCTGGTGATACCAGCACTGCTGCCAACACTCCTGGTGATATCAGCACTGCTGCCAACACTCCTGGTGATACCAGCACTGCTGCCAACACTTCTGGGATATCAGCACTGCTGCCAACACTCCTGGTGATATAAAGCACTGCTGCCAACACTCTTGGTGATATCAGCACTGCTGCCAACACCCCTGGTGATATCAGCACTGCTCCCAAACACTCCTGGTGATATCAGCCACTGCTGCCAACACTCCTGGTGATATCAGCACTGCTGCCAACACTCCTGGTGATATCAGCACTGCTGCCAACACTCCTGGTGATATCAGCACTGCTGCCAACACTCTTGGTGATATCAGCACTGCTGCCAACACTCCTGGTGATATCAGCACTGCTGCCAACACTCCTGGTGGATATCAGCACTGCTGCCAACACTCCTGGTGATATCAGCACTGCTGCCAACATCCTGGTGATACCCAGACACTGCTGCCAACACTCCTGGTGATACCCAGCACTGCTGCCAACACTCCTGGTGATATCAGCACTGCTCCCAAAACACTCCTGGTGATATCAGCACTGCTGCCAACACTCCTGGTGATATCACCCTTTGCTGCCAACACTCCTGGTGATACCAGCACTGCTGCCAAAAACTCTTGGTGATATCAGCATGCTGCCAACACTCCTGGTGATATCAGCCCCTGCTGCCAACACCCTGGTGATATCAGCATGTTTGCCAACACTCCGGTGATATCAGCACTGCTGCCAACACTCCTGGTGATATCAGCACTGCTGCCCAACATCCTGGTGATACCACACTGCTGCCAACACTCTTGGTGATATCAGCACTGCTGCCAACACTCTTGGTGATATCAGCACTGCTTGCCAACACTCCTGGTGATATCAGCACTGCTGCAACACTCCTGGTGATATCAGCACTGCTGCCAACACTCCTGGTGATACCAACACTGCTCCCCAACCCACTCCTGGTGATACCAACACTGCTGCCAACACTCCTGGTGATATCAGCACTGCTGCCAACACTCCTGGTGATATCAGCACTGCTGCCAACACCCCTGGTGATACCAGCACTGCTCCCAAACACTCTTGGTGATATCAGCCTGCTGCCAACACACTCCTGGTGATATCAGCACTGCTGCCAACACTCCTGGTGATATCAGCACTGCTGCCAACACTCCTGGTGATACCAGCACTGCTCCCAAAACACTCTTGGTTGATATCAGCACTGCTGCCAACACTCTTGGTGATATCAGCACTGCTGCCAACACCCCTGGTGATATCAGCACTGCTGCCAAACACTCCTGGTGATATCAGCACTGCTGCCAACACTCCTGGTGATACCAACACTGCTGCCAACACTCCCTTGGTGATACCAACACTGCTGCCAACACTCCTGGTGATATCAGCACTGCTGCCAACACTCCGGGTTTGATATCAGCATTTGCTGCCAACACTCCGGGTGATACCAGCACTCCCTGCCAACACTCTTGGGATATCAGCACTGCTGCCAACACTCCTGGTGATATCAGCACTGCTGCCAACACTCCTGGTGATATCAGCACTGCTGCCAACACTCCTGGTGATACCAGCACTGCTGCCAACCTCCTGGTGATATCAGCACTGCTGCCAACACTCCTGGTGATATCAGCACTGCTGCCAACACTCTTGGTGATATCAGCACTGCTGCCAACACTCCTGGTGATATCAGCACTGCTGCCAACACTCCTGGTGATATCAGCACTGCTGCCAACACTCCGGGGTGATATCAGCACTGCTGCCAACACTCCTGGTGATATCAGCACTGCTGCCAACACTCCTGGTGATACCAGCACTGCTGCCAACACTCTTGGTGATATCAGCACTGCTGCCAACACTCCTGGTGATATCAGCACTGCTGCCAACACTCCTGGTGATATCAGCACTGCTGCCAAACCTCCTGGTGATATCAGCACTGCTGCCAACACTCCTGGTGATATCAGCACTGCTGCCAACACTCCTGGTGATATAAAGCAACTGCTCCCAACACTCCTGGTGATATCAGCACTGCGCCAACACTCCTGGTGATATCAGCACTGCTGCCAACACTCCTGGTGATATCAGCACTGCTGCCAACACTCCTGGTGATACCAGCACTGCTGCCAACACTCTTGGTGATATCAGCACTGCTGCCAACACTCCTGGTGATATCAGCACTGCTGCCAACACTCCTGGTGATATCAGCACTGCTGCCAACACTCCTGGTGATATCAGCACTGCTGCCAACACTCCTGGTGATATCAGCACTGCTGCCAACACTCCTGGTGATACCAGCACTGCTGCCAACACTCTTGGGATATCACACTGCTGCAACACTCTTGGTGATATCAGCATGCTGCCAACACTCCTGGTGATATCAGCACTGCTGCCAAAAATCCTGGTGATATCAGCCATGCTCCCAACACTCCTGGTGATACCAACACTGCTGCCAACACTCCTGGTGATACCAACACTGCTGCCAACACTCCTGGTGATATCAGCACTGCTGCCAACACTCCTGGTGATATCAGCACTGCTCCCAAAACACTCTGGTGTTTACCAGCACTGCTGTCAACACTCTTGGTGATATCAGCACTGCTGCCAACACTCCTGGTGATATCAGCACTGCTGCCAACACTCCTGGTGATATCAGCACTGCTGCCAACACTCCTGGTCAGTTAGTATCCCAGATGCACCTGGAACAAAGACAAACAGCTGACTTAATCTTTCTCATACTAATGTTTGAATTAACATCCCGATTTAAAAGAAAGACTAACACATCGGCTATTTCCCCCCGAGGAAAAGATGACCCGAAATAAGAAGAAACACTTTGACCATCACTCACTCCATCACTGTCTTGCCGGAGGTGTGCCAACACTGCAGTTACTATATACATACATATATATATATACATATATATATTTTTTTTATTAAAGGTGAATACAGGAAAGAGTAAGGTTATGAGGATAACAAAAAGATTAGGTGATGAAAGATTGAATATCAGATTGGAGGGAGAGAGTATGGAGGAGGTGAACGTATTCAGATATTTGGGAGTGGACGTGTCAGCGGATGGGTCTATGAAAGATGAGGTGAATCATAGAATTGATGAGGGAAAAAGGTGAGTGGTGCACTTGGAGTCTGTGGAGACAAAGAACTTTGTCCTTGGAGGCAAAGAGGGGAATGTATGAGAGTATAGTTTTACCAACGCTCTTATATGGGTGTGAAGCATGGGTGAAAATGTTGCAGCGAGGAGAAGGCTGGAGGCAGTGGAGATGTCATGTCTGAGGGCAATGTGTGTGTGAATATAATGCAGAGAATTCGTAGTTTGGAGTTAGGGAGGAGGTGCGGGATTACCAAAACTGTTGTCCAGAGGGTGAGGAAGGGTTGTTGAGGTGGTTCGGACATGTAGAGAGAATGGAGCGAACAGAATGACTTCAAGAGTGTATCAGTCTGTAGTGGAAGGAAGGGCGGGGTAGGGGTCGGCCTAGGAAGGGTTGGAGGGAGGGGGTAAGGAGGTTTTGTGTGCGAGGGGCTTGGACTTCCAGCAGGCATGCTTGAGCGTGTTTGATAGGAGTGAATGGAGACAAATGGTTTTTAATACTTGACGTGCTGTTGGAGTGTGGAGCAAAGAAAACATTTATGAAGGGATTCGGGAAACCGGCAGGCCGGACTTGAGTCCTGGAGATGGGAAGTACAGTGCCTGCACTCTGAAGGAGGGGTGTTAATGTTGCAGTTTAAAAACTGTAGTGTAAAGCACCCTTCTGGCAAGACAGTGATGGAGTGAATGAGGGTGAAAGTTTTTCTTTTTCGGGCCACCCTGCCTTGGTGGAATCGGCCGGTGTGATAATAAAAAATAAAAAAAATATATATTTATATATATATATTATAATATATATTATTGTACCCACGAACAAGTGGTATTGATCAATAACAACACTGCGACCTGCCAAGGAGTCGGACACATGCTGTTTTGGCCTGCCTCATGGTGGGCGAACACTCATGACGCCTTAATCCACGAGATCACACAATCCTTAAAGTAGCGCATCCAGCAGAACTGGATGCGCTACCTACACAGCACAAACAACCAGCTGTGCACGTACACAGCACAAACACCAACCAGCTGTGCACCTACACAGCACAAACAACCAGCTGCGAAACGCACACGCAAAAAACACCAACCAGCTGTGCACCTACACAGCACAAACAACCAGCTGTGCACGCACACAGCACAAACACCAACCAGCTGTGCACCTACACAGCACAAACAACCAGCTGTGCACGCACACAGCACAAACACCAACCAGCTGTGCACCTACACAGCACAAACAACCAGCTGTGCACGCACACAGCACAAACAACCAGCTGTGCACGCACACAGCACAAACACCAACCACCTCTAAACCATTTGGCACCAAGTAGCGTCTGTTGTATGGGAGGTACTTAGGTAATAATAATACCTGGAGTATACCTGGAGATGGTATCGGGGATCAACGCCCCTCCGGCGCGGTCTGAGACCAGGGCTCGTGGTGGATCACGGAGACAAACACGGGAGATAAACACGGGAGACAAACACAGGAGACAAACACGGGAGACAAACACGGGAGACAAACGCGGGAGACAAACACAGGAGATAAACACGGGAGACAAACACGGGAGACAAACGCGAGAGACAAACACGGGAGACAAACACGGGAGACAAACACGGGAGACAAACGCGAGAGACAAACACAGAAGCCAAACACGGGAGACAAACACGGGAGGCAAACACGAGAGACAAACACGAGAGACAAACACGGGAGACAAACACGGGAGACAAACGCGGGAGACAAACACAGGAGACAAACACGGGAGACAAACACGGGAGACAAACGCGAGAGACAAACACAGAAGCCAAACACGGGAGACAAATACGGGAGACAAACACGGGAGACAAACACGAGAGACAAACACAGAAGCCAAACACGGGAGACAAACACGGGAGACAAACACGAGAGACAAACACGAGAGACAAACACGGGAGACAAACACGGGAGATAAATGGGAGATATACACGAGAAATAAACCAGGCATATAAACACAGGAAGCAAACACAGGAAGTAAACACCAAGATTAAACAAAGGTAACGTTATCACGGATGTTTACGGAGTTTATTTTTTTCACCTTCAGCGGGAAGCTGAGGACCTCAATCAAACATTAATTTCTTGTTCTGCAGACAGGTGGGTTTAATGACCACTCTCAGAGCTATGTTATAACAGGCTTTCATAGCTGCCTACATATATAGACTGATTGCGGTGTTTAGCTTAGAATAAACAATTAGAGGACACTTACAAGAATGATGTATATTCTTTTAAGTACAGTTTTATTTGGCCAACACGCTATCACAATTCAGATCTAAAATGAACTGCAGCGAGACTAGGTTAGCCTCGCTGGTGCTGGAGACTAGCCAGTGTTATTAACTAGCACTTCTCTAGGGTAACTGGAGGCGAGGAACCATCACACACTATTGCATTATAAGCAATGATTGGGATAAACGAATTGTCACTGATTGATGCAACTATAGTTAAGATTGTGTGAAACATTAACTATTGTCACACCGCTAGCCACCACACAGCACTACCTGGTTCATGGAGAGTGCTACTCCTAGTGGCTCCTGGCTAGTGGAGGAGGGAGAGAATGTTGCTTTTAGAGGCTCCTGGCTAGTGGTGAAGGGAGAGAATGTTGCTATTAGAGGCTCCTGGCTAGTGGTGAAGGGAGAGAATGTTGCTTCTAGAGGCTCCTGGCTAGTGGTGGAGGGAGAGAATGTTGCTTCTACAGGATCCTGGCTAGTGATAGAGGGAGAGAATGTTGCTTCTAGGGGATCCTGGTTAGTGATGGAGGAAGAGAATGTTACTTCTGGCTAGTGGTGGAGGGAGGGAATGTTGCTTCTGGCTAGTGGTAGAGAGAATGTTGCTCCTAGCTAGTGGTGGAGGGACGGAATGTTGCTCCTAGAGGCTCCTGGCTAGTGGTGGAGGGAGAGAATGTTGCTTCTAGAGGATCCTGGCTAGTGATGGAAGGAGAGGATGCTGCTTCTAGATGCTCCTGGCTAGAGGTAGAGGGAGAAAATGTTGCTTCTAGAGGATCCTGGCAAGTGATGGAGAGGGAGAATGTTGCTTCTGGCTGGTAGTGGAGGAAATTTTGCTCCTAGAGACTCCTGGATAGTGGTAGAGAGAATGTTGCTCCTAGCTAGTGGTAGAGAGAATGTTGCTCCTAGCTAGTGGTGGAGGGACGGAATGTTGCTCCTAGAGGCTCTTGGCTGGTGGTGGAGGGAGAGAATATTGCTCCTGGCTATTGGTGGAGGGATGGAATGTTACTCCTGGCTAGTGGTGGAGGGAGAGAATGTTACTCCTGGCTAGTGGTACAATGTTGCTTTTGGCTAGTGGTGGAGGAAGAAAATATTGCTCCTGGCTAGTGGTAGAGAGAATGTCGCTCCTGGCTAGTGGTAGAATGTTGGTCCTGGATAGTGGTAGAGAGAATGTTGCTCCTGGCTAGTGGTAGAGAGAATGTTATTCCTGGCTAGTGGTAGAATGTTGCTCCTGGCTAGTGGCAGAGAGAATATTGCTCCTGGCTATTGGTGGAGGGATGGAATGTTACTCCTGGCTAGTGGTGGAGGGAGAGAATGTTGCTCCTGGCTAGTGGTGCAATGTTGCTTTTGGCTAGTGGTGGAGGAAGAGAATGTTGCTCCTGGCTAGTGGTAGAGAGAATGTCGCTCCTGGCTAGTGGTAGAATGTTGGTCCTGGCTAGTGGTAGAGAGAATATTGCTCCTGGCTAGTGGTAGAGAGAATATTGCTCCTGACTAGTGGTAGAATGTTGCTCCTGGCTAGTGGTAGAGAGAATGTTATTCCTGGCTAGTGGTAGAATGTTGCTCCTGGCTAGTGGCAGAGAGAATGTTGCTCCTGGCTATTGGTGGAGGGATGGAATGTTACTCCTGGCTAGTGGTGGAGGGAGAGAATGTTGCTCCTGGCTAGTGGTGCAATGTTGCTTTTGGCTAGTGGTGGAGGAAGAGAATGTTGCTCCTGGCTAGTGGTAGAGAGAATGTCGCTCCTGGCTAGTGGTAGAATGTTGGTCCTGGCTAGTGGTAGAGAGAATATTGCTCCTGGCTAGTGGTAGAGAGAATATTGCTCCTGACTAGTGGTAGAATGTTGCTCCTGGCTAGTGGTAGAGAGAATGTTATTCCTGGCTAGTGGTAGAATGTTGCTCCTGGCTAGTGCAGAGAGAAGTGTGCTCCTGGCTATTGGTGGAGGGATGGAATGTTACTCCTGGCTAGTGGTGGGAGGGAGAGAATGTTGCTCCTGGCTAGTGGTGCAATGTTGCTTTTGGCTAGTGGTGGAGGAAGAGAATGTTGCTCCTGGCTAGTGGTAGAGAGAATGTCGCTCCTGGCTAGTGGTAGAATGTTGGTCCTGGCTAGTGGTAGAGAGAATATTGCTCCTGGCTAGTGGTAGAGAGAATGTTGCTCCTGGCTAGTGGTAGAATGTTGCTTCTGGCTAGTGGTAGAGAGAATGCTGTTCCTGGCTAGTGGTAGAATGTTGCTCCTGGCTAGTGGCAGAGAGAATGTTGCTCCTGGCTATTGGTGGAGGGATGGAATGTTACTCCTGGCTAGTGGTGGAGGGAGAGAATGTTGCTCCTGGCTAGTGGTACAATGTTGCTTTTGGGTAGTGGTGGAGGAAGAGAATGTTGCTCCTGGATAGTGGTAGAGAGAATGTCGCTCCTGGCTAGTGGTAGAATGTTGCTCCTGGCTAGTGGTGGAAGGAGACTAGTACCGTAATTTGTCACTCGGGGAGCCAGGACGAAAAGTTATATTAAGTCATAACACTGGAGGCGGGACCCAGACTGTCTTACTGACTCATTTCAGTGATTTAATGCAGCAGGTGAGACAAGGTTCTTTTGTTGTTCTCGTTATTTATATCCTCGTTGTGTGTTCTTAGGTAATGACTATATTGTATTGCCTTCTTCTGAAAGCTTACACGACTTTTAATAGCTTGTTACAGTGGCTGAAATTACCTTTACGTAAATTTAGCCTGGAGGAGGTCGTTTAAAGCAAGATAAGACATTACCCAGTGCAGAAAGTAGTTGAGGTAAATAATACACTGAGGTAGGAACACTACGTAGAAAGTAGTCCGTCTACAGATAATTGATATTTATAATGTTATTACTTTGAAAATATTAATGCAATGACACAAACCTCACTCGGAAACACTGACCTCTAGAATTAACACGCAACACTCACAGTGACACACAACACTCACAGTGATACACAACACTCACAGTGATACACAACACTCACAGTGATACACAACACTCACAGTGATACACAACACTCACAGTGACACACAACACTCACAGTGATACACAACACTCACAGTGATACACAACACTCACAGGGATACACAACACTCACAGTGATACACAACACTCACAGTGACACACAACACTCACAGTGATACACAACACTCACAGTGACACACAACACTCACAGTGATACACAACACTCACAGTGACACACAACACTCACAGTATCAGTAGTGACATAA
>NC_069409.1:13315919-13363878 GCF_026875155.1 Cherax quadricarinatus
TGGAGGGCAACACTGATGTTATTAACACATAAATAACATTATGTTAATTTAATCTGTGATTGGCGAATAAGTCAAAACATTCTGACTTTTTTCTGACTTATTTCCGATCAGAAGAAACAGTCTCCAATTATTTCACATAAAACAGTTAATAACACTAACACGTAATAAGTAACGTCACGAAGATGTTTCTTCCAAGGCAACACAAAAAACACAAAAAATTTCAAGTTTACCAGACGATGCATTTTCCAGATATTGCAAAGAATGTAACATGAATTTGTGTACCTCAGTGTGAGCCGCTGCAACCTGC
The DNA here is from genome assembly GCF_026875155.1 of Cherax quadricarinatus. NCBI lineage: Eukaryota > Metazoa > Arthropoda > Malacostraca > Decapoda > Parastacidae > Cherax > Cherax quadricarinatus. The sequence goes on from NC_069409.1 coordinate 13,316,227, forward strand.
CAGTCATAATAGGATGCTTCAGCCACTGAAGACTGACAATTCTTCACAACTGAGCCATTTCAATCAAAGGAAAGCGCTAAACCAGAATGGGATGTGCACTCAACCCAAGTCCTTAGAAGATGTATATGGAAATTATTTGACTCTCTCCCATTTGTTCCACATCTCCCGTCACAGGGATCGTCAACACGGCAGCTGGTCAGTGAATTTGAAACTCGTTACCGTATAGGTGTTGAGAATTTGAAGCCGTTTGGATGACTCGTTTTCGAGTTTTGAACATGAGTTTTCGCCCACCATGAGGCAGGCCAAAGCAGCATGGGTTCGAGTCCTTGGTTTAGTCGCAGTCTGTTATGATATATATTTAATATATAAAATATATATATATATATATATATATATATATATAATATATATATATATATATATATTATATAAAATATATATATATATATATATATGTCGTGCCGAATATGTAAAAAACTGGTCAATTAGCAAGAACTCATTTAAAATTAAGTCCTTTCTAAAATTTTCTCTTATACGTTTATAGATATATTTTTTCATTAATTGTTAATGTAAAAAATTTTAAATTTTTTGCACCAAAAGAATCTTAAAAAACTTCCCTAACCTTATTATAACAAAGCAATTTATTTTAGTCTAACCAACTAAAAAATATTTTAGATTTGCTTACAATAATTTTAATACTAAACAAACACAGTGAAATATATTTTTTTCGTTAGGCATTATATATATATAATATATATATATTATATATATATATAAAATATTAATGAGAGAGAAAAGAGAGAGGAGAGAGACAGATCGCAGTCAGCAGGATTCGAAATTACTTACTGGGGATAGTCAAGATTCGGTCAGCGCTCTAGCACCCCTCGGCCACTCTGTGGAGGGACACAGGGCGAACCATTACATCATTTGTATCGCCTGAGTCCTCCACAGAGACTCACGGGGCATTTGAGAACTGGACCGAGCACAACTCAGTTCTCACCGACCAGACTTCAGCCGCCGGACGCGTGCCAGAAAGCACTCACAAATCACGTCACGACACTCTAGAACGCAACACTGGAATACAAAATTTCAAAAACACATTGGCATACAGATACTTAAGCAGCAAACCCAACCAACAGGAGTCGTGATTTCATCGTCTCCCTCGCATCGCATGGGCCCAGTAAGGCCTTTCTACAGTGTTCCTCATTCTTCATGTTCTTATGGAACAACCTCAGGTTCACGTGCGTCAATCTCACTTCGCTCTATATATAATGTCTTTATACTTATGTATGTAGAAGTGATCAAGGTTCCAGGACGAAAGTTTGTCTCATAAATATGTTAAGTGTCTTGCTTACGAGTCTTCTAACACCAACCTAGTCGGTCTATCTATTAACCAAGGTTTTTTATACCACTGATTACCTCATCTACCACTGATCTTCAAGATTCCATTGTTGGATGATGAAGCCCCTGTGTGGCGAAACGTTTCCCTCATAAAGATACCCAGGTTGCCATGTCGTCCTAATTTATCATCTATATATAATATATAAAATATATATATATATATATAAATATATATATAATATATATATATTATATATATATTAGTTGTGTGTGTTGTTTGCCTAAAATGTGTTCTACTTCTTGTTGAAGGTAAAGAACAACCTGGATGTATGAGAGAGGGTGCTCAGCAAAAGCCTCTTGACCAAACAAGGATATCAATCACCAACTACGCATCTATTCAATATGATATTTCGTCATGACCGTTCAATCTATAAAGTCAGCAAATTTTGAGATATCTGGCTATCTTAAGACTTTTATACTTCATGTGGTCCAACTGTAATTCAAGGTCTAAATAAGTGCAGATGCATAGCTGTATTTATGAGTACATAGTCAGGTAGACTGAGGTCACTACAAACCAAGATCTATCTTCTTTTGAAGAGATCGGTGGGGGAGGGCTTGATGCTATGAATGCACTTGTCAAAGCCAAGAGCTAGATAATCATCTCGGATCAAGCAATTCAATAAACCTATTCGTGCTCAAATCTTTCCAGGAGGAAATAAAGCAATTATTCTTCCGGAATGGATCTCTGTGTTTCTCTCACAGTACCCTGTTTACCCGTCTCACTCGCATCTAAATTGCCCACTTACATAGCTACTGCACTACCAGCACTGCACAACACATAGCGTTGAAAACACCGTAATTGCACATCACATGTACGTTCCTAAGATCGGCTGTGGCCCAGTTTCACTTAACTCACTAAGCAAGGAACATCATCTCACATTCTCCTCCGGCTTTCTCTCGGCTTTACGGGGACGAGGCGAAACTGTATACTTACAAAAAATAAAGTACTGACTATATTTTGTGGCAATAAGCGTCAATATATGAAGCTCACAGCATGCCCACTCGTCGCATGTTAAGCAGGGTAAAAGGGCTCTTTTGAATGATTATGCACGTTACAATTGGCTCTGAATACACTTCATTTACCAAGGACCAGATATGGTAATTCTGCGACGGGGGTCACGAGATGCAAGCAATGATAGATTTGGAGCCTACTGTGTATTAACACGCCGACGACAAGGAGGCAGAAGGCCCTCTTCGTCGGAACTTAAGAGTACCTTTATAGTCAGGCTGTTAAGTGCACAACGTGAGATTGTTAAACAAATAGCAGGAGCTATCTTATGCGAGATTGTACCAATACCACTACAGACCACAAACCACTCTTAGTTCTATAGGGAAATTCGGAGCAAGCACAGACGAACTTGATGTCTACCTGGAATTTACCTTGGAGGGCAGATTCCGGGTCAACACCTCCGCGGGCACAGTCCACGACTAGGCCCGCGTGGATCAGGGCCTCATCAAACGAGGGCTTGTTACTGCTGCTCGATGAACGCCAGATCCAACGTACGAGCCACAGCCGGCAGTCGGCACAGGACTTTCGTATCTGAAGGAGGACGTGCTCCAGCTGCACAAGTAAATACTTACTGCACGCCCCTCCACGCAAGGAACCAAATATAAATAGGTCTGCATCTGACAGAGAGAATAACAGTAGGCCTGTTGTTCCATCTTGAAAATTCACAAGCAAGACCAGCGGCCGCTTCCGATAATATGAGAGGCTCTTTCAAAGTCGTTACGCCAAGGTAATCTCGAAATATATCGCCCATGTAACGAGAGTTACCCAGGATGTAGCAGGCAGGGGTGGATGTGTGGCAGGCCGGGATGTGGGTGGACCAGGCTGGGATGGTTGAGGTGGCAGGCAGGGATGGTTGGGTGGCAGGAAGGGTGGTTGGGTGGCAGGCTGGGATGGTAGGGTGGCTGGAGGGATGGTTGGGTGGCAGGCCGAGGATGGTTGGGTGGCAGGCAGGGTGGTTGGGTGGCACGGCAGGGATGGTTTGGGTGGCACGGCAGAGGGTTGGGTGAGGCAGGGGATGGTTGGGTAGGCAGGCACGGATCGGTTGGGTGGCAGGCAGGGTGGGTTGGAGGCACGGCAGGGATGGTTTGGGTGGAGGCAGGGATGGTAGCGGGTGGCAGGCAGGGGTGGTTGGGTGGCAGGCGGGGTGGTTGCGGTGGCAGGCAGGGATGGTCTGGGTGCATGCAAGGATGGCTTAGGTGGGCAACGGCAGGGATGATTGGGTGGCAGCAGGAGATGGTTGGCGTGTGGCAGGCGGGTGGTTGGTGGCAGGGCAGGGATGGTTGGGTGGCAGGCAGGTGGTAGGTTGTGTGGCAGGCTGGGATGGTTGGGTGGCAGGAGGATGGTTGGGTGGCAGGCAGGACTGGTTGGTGGCAGGCAGGATGTTGCGGTGGCAGGCAGGGATGGTTGGGTGGCAGGCGAGGTGTTGGGTGGCAGGGGCAGGGCTGGTTGGGGTGGCAGCAGGGATGGTTGGGAGTGGCAGGCAGGATGGTTGAGGAGGCAAGGCAGAGGTGGTTGGGTGGCAGGGGAATAGGTTGGGTGCGCATGGCAGGAGTGGCTCTGGGTCGGCAGGCTGGATGGTTGGGAGGAAGGCTGGTGGTTGGGTGGCATGCGAGAGATGGTTAGGGTGGCAAGGCAGGGATGGTTAGGGTGGCAGGCAGGGTGGTTGAGGAGGCAGCAGGGATGTAGGGATGGCAGGCGGGTGTTGGGGTGGCAGGAGGGTGGTTGGGAGGCAGGCAGGGATGGTTGGTGGCAGGCAGAAACGGTCGTTGGGTGGCAGGCAAGGACGGTTGGGCTGGCACGGAGTGGACGGGTTGGGTGGCAGGCAGGGATGGCTTGGATAGGCAGGCAACGGGGTGGTTGGGTGGCAGGCAGGGATGGTTGGGTGGCAGGCAGAGGGGGTTGGTGTGGCAGGCAGGGTGTTTGTGGAGGCAGGCTGGGCATGGTTGGTGGGCAGGCAGGGATGGTTGTGTGGCAGGCAGGGGATGGTTGGGTGGCAGGCAGGGATAGGTTGGGTGGCAGGCAGGGATGGTTGCGGTGGCAGGCAGGGACTGGCTAGGGTGGGCAGGCCAGAGGTGGTAGGGTTGCAGCAGCGCTGGTTGGGTTGGGCAGGCCAGGGCGTGGTTGGGTAGGCAGGCAGGGGGTCGGTTGGGTGGCACGGCCAGGAATGGATTGGTGGCTGGCAAGGGGTGGTGGGTGGCAGGCTCGGGATGGATTGCGGTGCGCCAAGGCATGGGAAGGTTGGGTGGCAGGCAGGTATGGTTCGGTGGCAGGTATGGATGGTTGGTGTGAGAGTGCAGGGATGGATGAGTGGCAGGCATGGATGGTTGGGTAGCACGCAAGGATGGTTGGGTGGCAAGGCCAGGGCACAGGGAAGGTTGGAGGCTGGCAGGGATAGTTGAAGGTGGCAGGCCAGGGATGGTTGGGAGCAGGCAGTGGATGGTTGCGGTGGCAGGGGGTGGTTGGGTGGCAGGAGGGCTGGTTGGGTGGCATGCAGGGAGGGTTGGGTGGCATGCAGGATGGTGGGTGGTAGGCAGGGAGGGTCTGGCGTTGGCAGGCAGGGGATGGTTGAGTGGTAGGCAGGGATGGTTGGGATGGCAGGACGGGATGCGTTGGGTGGCAGGCAACGCATAGGATTGGGGTGGCAGAGCGAGATGGTGGCGTGGCTGACTGCATGTGTTATACCAGGAATACAGCAGGGAGGGGATGCGTGGGTGGTTAGACTGGCAGTTTTTATACCAGGGTAAACCAGCGATTGGAGGGATAGCTGGCGGTTATGACTGGGAGTGTTATACCAGGTATACAGCATTGGATGGATGGTGGGCAGCTAGATGGTGTGTTATAAAGGTATACCAGCAAGGATGGATGGTGGGGGACTGGAGTGTTATACCAGGTATACCGCATGGAAACGACAGTCTGGGTGGTCTTGGACTGGGAGTCGTTATACCGGTATACCAGCAATGATGGATGGTGGGTGGTAGTTTACGACTGCCATGTGTTATACCAGGATATCCCCCCAGCAATGGAGGGTGGTGGAGTCGGGTGGTCGGCACTGGGAGCTGTATATACCAGGTATACAGAATGGAAGGGATGGCTGAGTGTTAGGACTGGGAGTGTTTCTATAACACGGTAGACCAGCAGTGAAGCGATGGTGTGGGTAGGTAGACTGCATAGCTGTCCTATACCAGGCCCTATACCAGCATGGAGGGATGGTGGGTGGTGGAGTGGGTGTGATTATAACCAGGTATACCAGCCATGGAATGGATGGTGGGTGGTAGGACTGCATGTGTTATACCGGTAAATACCATAGCATGCAGGGATAGGGGATGGTTGACATTGGTTCTTAATACCAAGGATATACAGTCATGGAAGAATGGTGGGTGGTGACTGGGAGGAGAATACCCGGTCTCCCTGGAGGGATGATCGGTCTGTGGAACTGCAGAGTGTCTATACCAGGTATAGCAGCCTATGGGAGGGATGGAGGTGATGACTGGGGTGTTATACCGATATAAAGCATTGCGGGAGGATTGTGGGTTGGTGGACTGGCAGTGTTTTACCAGATACAGCATGGAGGATAGAGGGAGGATAGATGGTGTTATATACCAGGTATACAGCATGAGGGAAGTGGGGAATATTTGAAAGTGTATAACAGGTATACCGCATGCAGGATGGTGGAAGGTAGACTCGGGTGTAGTAAACAAGGTATACCAGCATTGAAGGATGGTGCGGGGGACTGGCAGTGTTATACCAGTATACAAGCATGGAGCGAACGGTTGCGGTGGTACGATGGGAAGTGTTATACCAGGTAAACAGCAATGAACGGATGGAGGGGTTGGTAGACTGCATGTGCTTATTACCAGGTATACATGATGAGGGATGGTGGGTGAGTGGAACTGGACGTGTTTTTTACAGGATATACCAGCATGGAGGGATTGCGGGGGTGAGTGGACTGGCGAGTCGTTATACAGCTCAGATGGAAGGATGCGTGGGTAGTAGATGATGCGTGTTATACAGCGTATACCAGAGAGACGGGACCTGGTGGGGTGGCTAGACTGCGAGTGTGTATAACCAGGACTCTACCAGATGAGCGGGACTCGTGGGGGATAGTCGAAAAAGACTGTGGTATAAAGTACCGCATGGAGGGATGATGGGGGTAGATTGGGATGTTATAAACGGTATACAGCATGGCAGGGACTGTGGTGGACGACTGGGAGGGTTATACCAGGTATGCAGGGATAGAGGGATGGTAGGGTGGCTAGACATGGAGTGTAATACCATGTATTCCACGCATAGAAGGGATGCGTGGGTAGTAGACTGGGACTGTAATACCAGGTAAGATAGCATCTGCGGATGGATGGTATGTTGGACCTGGGAAGTGTTATACCAGGTTACTGCCAGCGCATTAGAGGATGGCGGGGTAGTAGACTGGGGGAGGTGTTATACCAGGTATGCCAGCATAGAGGGAGCGTATTTAGTAGACTCAGGAGTGTTATACAGCGTATGCCAGCATAGAGAAAAAAGGAGGTCGGTAGTAGACTGGGAGAGTTAAATCAGGTATGCCAGCCATAGAGGCATGGTCGGTAGTTAGACCAGGTCATGCCAGAATAGAGGCGATGGTGAGAGGTAGATGGGACCTTGTTATACCAGGTATCGCTAGGCATGCAGGGATGGTGGGTAGTAGGACTGGGAGTAGCTTATACTTTGGCATGCCAGCATAGAGGGATGGTCGGTAGTAGACTGGGAGTGTTATACCAGAGTATGCCAGATAGAGGGATGTTGGTTAGTAAGAAATAGGAGTGTATATTAACAGGGTATGCCAGCCATAGACGGATGGAGGGTAGTAGATGGGAGTGTTATTTATCAGGTATGTCAGCATCTTAGGATGGTGGGTGGTGACTGGGAGTGTTTATACCAGGTATGCCAGATTAGTGGGATGCTTCGGTAGTAGATGGGAGTGTTATACATGTATGCCAGCAAATAATAGGGATGGGGGTTGTAAGACTGGGGAATATGCTTATACAGGTATGCAGCATAGAGGGATGCTCGGTAGTAGATCGGGAGTGTTCGTACAAGGTATGACCAGCACACGAGAGAAGGTCGGTAGTAAGACTAGGAGTGTTATACCAGGAATGCCAAGCTTGAGGGAATGGGGGTAGTAGACTGGACTGTTATACCATGTATGCTAGCTAGGGATGGGTGGGTAGTAGACGGAAGCTTTATACCAGTTATGCCACGCATAGAGGGATGGTCGTAGTAGGACTGGAGAGTGTTTTAAAGGTATGCCAGCTATAACACGGATGCTGGCGTAGTAGACTGGTGAGTGTTATACCAGGTATACCAGCATTGAGGGATGGTGGGTAGTAGACTGGGAGTGTTATTCCATGTATGCCCAGAATAGAGAGATGGTGGGTTAGTAGACTAAGCAGTGTTATACCAGGCTATACCAGCATCGAAGATGGAGGGTAGTAGACTGAGGCACGTGTTATACAGGTAATCAGCAGAGAGGGATGGTGGGGTAGTAGAAATGGGAGTGATATAACATTATACCAGCATAGAGGGCTGGTGGGCTAGTAGACTGGAAGTGATATCCCAGGTATACAGCATAGAGGGATGGTGGGTAGTAGACTGGAAGTGTTATACCAGGTATACCAGTATAGAGGGATGGTGGGTAGTAGACTGGAAGTGTTATACAGGAATACAGCCTAGTAGGCATTGGTGGGTTAGTAGACTGGACAGTGTTAGACCATTAACCTGCCAAGAGGGATGGTCGGTCTAGTAGATGGGAGTGTTCTACCCAGGTATGCCAGCAAAACGGATGAGAGGTAGATCAGGACTGGGAGTTGTATACCAGGTATACGCATATGAGGTATGGTGGGTAGTAGAACTGGAAGTGTTATTCCACGTATGCAGCATAGAGAGATGGAGGTGGGTAGTAGATTGAGTGTGTATACAAGGTATACCAGAATAGAGGGATGGTGGGTAGGTAGACTGGAGAGTTAACAGGTTATCAGAGAGAGGGATGAGTGGGTAGAAGACTCGGAGTGTTATTACCACTTATACAGGCATAGAGGTGTGGGTAGTAGACTGGAAGTGTTATACCAGGTATACACGCAAGAGGGATGGTGATGTTAGTAGACTGGAAGTGTAATACCATGTATACCAGCATAGAGGGATGGTGGGTAGTAGACAGAAGGCGTTATACGCCTGGTATACCAGCATAGAGGCATGGTGGGTAGTAGACTGGAAGTGTTATACCACTTATACCAGCATAGAGGGATGGTGGGTAGTAGACTGGAAGTGTTATACCAGGTATACCAGCATAGAGGCATGGTGGGTAGTAGACTGGAAGTGTTATACCACTTATACCAGCATAGAGGGATGGTGGGTAGTAGACTGGAAGTGTTATACCAGGTATACCAGCATAGAGGCATGGTGGGTAGTAGACTGGAAGTGTTATACCACTTCTACCAGCATAGGGGATGGTGGGTAGTAGACTGGAAGTGTTTATACCAGGTTATACAGCTAGAGGCCTGGGTGGGTAGTGACTGGAAGTGTTATACCACCTTATACCCTCGAATAGAGGCGCATGGTGGGCTAGTTGACTGGAATGTGTTATACAGGTTATACAGCATAGAGGGATGGTGGCTAGTGGACTGGAGTGTTGCATCTATTGTACTGGATGTGAACAAGGAATATGCTAGTAGCATACAGTATTGTACTAAACCGTACACTAGTAGTATACTAGTAATACAATAGTAGCATCTCTAGTATTCTAGTAGCATTACTAGTACGCAAACTAGAGACATAGTAGCATTCTAAAATTCAAGTAGCATACTTGTATACAACAGTACCTAGTAAGGTATAGTAGCATATGCTGTAGAAACAGTCAGTAATACTAGATGCCACACTACTAGTATACTGTTAGTACATTATTAGCTTACTAGTCATACTAGTAGTTACTAATATGCTAGTAGAATTACTAGTAGAAAAAATAGAATACCTAGTAGTATCACTAGTAGCATACTAGTAGTACACTAGTAGCATACAGTAGTACCACTAGTCGCATACTAGTAGTGCACTAGTACGCATATAGGGGGAGTACACTTGGTAGCATACAAGTAGTAAATAGTAGCATGTAGTATACCGTAGCATACATACTGGTAGGATTTAGTACATTTGTACGACATACCTTGAAGTTTACTAGTAACAACACTAGTTGTAAACTAGTAGTACAATAGTAGTATCCTTTGTAGCACACCAGTAGTTATACTAGTAGTATTACTCCAATCCAAACAATATTTAGTATCCTAATAGCACACCAGATGTATACTAGTAGCACACTAGTTGTTATACTGGTAGCATCACTAGTTGTATAATAGTAGCACACTAGTTGTCTATATGGTAGACACACTAGTTGAAATGTCAGCACACTAGTTGTATATAGTAGCACACAGTAGTCTATTAGTCGCACACTTGATGTTACTGTAGAAACCTGTTGTTCTATCGTAGCACACCTGTGTATCCTAGCAGCACACCAGTTGTATACTCGTAGAACCAAGTTGTTATATATGTAGCACACTGTTGTATACTGCAGCACCAGTTGTATATAGTAGCACACAAGTTGAATACTAGTAGCACACACGTTGTATATCGTAGCACCATGTTGTATACTAGCTGCACACCCAGCTTGTATACCAGTAGCACACCAGTTGATACGTAGCAGGGACAGTTGTATACTGGTAGCCACTAGTTGTATTATGGTAGCACATAGTTGTATATACTAGTAGCGCACTAGTTGTTCAACTAGTAGCACCTAGTTGTATACTAGTAGCACACTAGTTGTATACTAGTAGCACACCAGTTGTATACTAGTAGCACACCAGTTGTATACTAGTAGCACACCAGTTGTATACTAGTAGCACACTAGTTGTATACTAGTAGCACACAGTTGCTTTACTAGTAGCTCACTAGATGTTTACTAGCAGCACACCAAAGTTGTATACTAGTAGCACACAAGTTGTTACTGAGCACACTAGTTGCTGAATATAGTAGCACATAGTTGTTATACTAGTAGCACACAGCTGTATATACTAGGTAGCACACTAGGTGTATACTGGTAGAACGCTAGTTGTATACTAGTAGCACACTAGTTGTATACTAGTAGCACACTAGTTGTATACTAGTAGCACACTAGTTGTATTACTAGTTTAAAAAGGGCACACTAGTTCGTTATACTAGTAGCACACAGTTGTATATAGTAGCCACACTAGTTGTATACTATAGAACACTCGTTGATACTAGTAGCACACTAGTTGTATACTAGTAGCACACCAGTTGTATACTAGTAGCACACCAGTTGTATACTAGTAGCACACTAGTTGTATACTAGTAGCACACTAGTTGTATACTAGTAGCACACTAGTTGTATACTAGTGCCCTAGTTGAATATAGTAGCCACTTGTTGTATACTAGTTGCACATTAGTTGTATATAGTTGCACACTAGTTGTTATACCTAGTAGCACACTAGATGTATTAATAGTAGCACACAGTTTATACTAGTTGCACACTAGTTTGTTACTACTCGTAGCACCACTAGTGTATCTAGTAGCACACTAGTTGTATACTGGTAGCACACCAGTCTGTATATAGTAGACACTAGTTGTCATTCTAGTAGCACACTAGGTTGTCATACTAGTAGCACACTAGTTGTATACTAGTGCTCACCAGTTGTATACTGCTAGCATAACAGTTGTATATAGTTGCACAATAGTTGGTATTACTAGTAGTAACACTAGTTGTCTATAGTCAGCACAAAGTTGTATACTAGTAGCACACCAGTGTATACTGGGATAGAAACTAGCTGGTTACTAGTAGCAACATAGTTGTGTACTGGTAGACAGCCGTAGTATACTAGTAGCATAGTATATACCTGTAGTCATACCAGTCACACACTCTTAGTATACTAGTAGACACTAGTTGTATACTAGTAGCCACACTCGTTGTATACAAGTAGACACAGTGTAATACTAGTAGCACACCTATTTGTATATAGTAGCACACAGATGTATACTCAGTGCACAACCAGTTGTTACTAGTAGCAACACAGTTGTATACTGGTAGCACCTAGTTGTATACTGGTAGCACATAGTTGTATACTACTTAGCTCCTCGAATTATGTATACTAGTAGCACCACATTAGAATATGTAGGACAACTAGTTGTATAATAGTAGCTCTCGAAATAGTTATCACTAGGTAGCCACACAGTTGTATACCTGGTTAGCAACACCCAGTTGTTACTAGTAGCACACCAGCTTGAATATGGTAGCACACAGATGTATGGTAGCAACACCAAGTTGTATATGGGTAGCACACCAGTTGTATCACTGCGTAGCACACTAGTTTGTATACCTAGTAGCTCACCGTTGTATAACTGGTAGCACACCAGTTGTATACTGGTAGCACACCAGTTGTATCCTTGGTCGCACACAGATGTATTACTGTAGCACACCAGTGTATACTAGGTAGCACACCCGTTGTATACTGGTACGAACACCAGTTCGTATATGGTAGCCACACCAGTTGTATATTGGTATCACACAAGTTCGTATAATGGCTTAGCACACCAGTTGTATATGGTAGCACATCAGTGTGTATGTAGCACCACCAGTTGTATACCAGGTAGCTACACCAGTAGTATCATGGTAGCACACAGGTTGTTTGTATACTGGAGCCACAACCCAGTCTGTTGTTATAACTGGTAGCACACCAGTGTAGGCTAGTAGCAACACAGTTGTATACTGGTAGCACACTAGTTGATACTAGTAGCCCACTAAGATGTTACTAGTTAAGCAAACCAGTTTCGTGTACTGTAGAACACGTTGTATTACTTGTCAGCACACAGTGCTACTATAGTGCACACTAGTTTGTATTACTAGTAGCACACTAGTTGATCATAATAGTAGCACCCCGTTGTGCTACTAGTAGCCACCAGGTTGGATACTTGTAACACCAGTTGTATACAAGTAGCACACCTGTTGATACTACTTAGTTAGCACACCAGTTTTGTAAACTGGTTAAGCACACCCTTTGTATACTAAGTAGCACACCAGTTGTATACTGGTAGCACACCAGTTGTATACTGGTAGCACACCAGTTGTATACTAGTAGCACACCAGTTGTATACTGGTAGCACACCAGTTGTATACTTGTAGCCACAACCAGTTGTATTAAGGTAGCCCACCAGTTGTATACTGGTAGCCACCCGTTGTATACTGGTAGCACCAGGTTGTATACTGGTAGCACACCAGTGTATATGGTAGGCACACAGTTGCTAAAAATACTCAAACCCAAGAAAAATAAGGCCCAGTTTTGTGGGAAATGGTGGAACAATATCTCTCTAGGCTGCACCAGTGACATCAGTTATATTTTTAATTTTCCAGGGATTGAGTATTATCTTGCCATCAATTGTTTGATCTTGTAATATCATCGTCACGACTATCCCACAAATGAAGTGCCTGTATTTTGCTTAGCCAGTCTGGAAAGCAAGTATTAAGGCTATCAGTTTTAGGCCGCACATGTATGGTGTAGGAGGTAGGTTACTGAAAGCAGTGAAGAGTTTTTACGAGGATAGTGAGGCTCAAGTTAGAGTATGTAGGAAAGAGGGAAATTTTTTCCCAGTAAAAGTAGGCCTTAGACAAGGATGTGTGATGTTACCGTGGTTGTTTAATATATTTATAGATGGGGTTGTAAGAGAAGTAAATGCGAGGGTCTTGGCAAGAGGCGTGGAGTTAAAAGATAAAGAATCACACACAAAGTGGGAGTTGTCACAGCTGCTCTTGCTGATGACACTGTGCTCTTGGGAGATTCTGAAGAGAAGTTGCAGAGATTGGTGGATGAATTTGGTAGGGTGTGCAAAAGAAGAAAATTAAAGGTGAATACAGGAAAGAGTAGGTTATGAGGATAACAAAAAGATTAGGTTATGAAAGATTGAATATCAGATTGGAGGGAGAGAGTATGGAGGAGGTGAATGTATTCAGATATTTGGGAGTGGACGTGTCAGCGGATGGGTCTATGAAAGATGAGGTGAATCATAGAATTGATGAGGGAAAAAGAGTGATGGTGCACTTAGGAGTCTGTAGAGACAAGAACTTTGTCCTTGGAGGCAAAGAGGGGAATGTATGAGAGTATAGTTTTACCAACGCTCTTATATGGGTGTGAAGCATGGGTGATGAATGTTGCAGCGAGGAGAAGGCTGGAGGCAGTGGAGATGTCATTTTCTGAGGGCAATGTGTGGTGTGAATATAATGCAGAGAAATTCGTAGTTTGGAAGTTAGGAGGAGGTGCGGGATTACCAAAACTGTTGTCCAGAGGGCTGAGGAAGGGTTGTTGAGGTGGTTCGGACATGTAGAGAGAATGGAGCGAAACAGAATGACTTCAAGAGTGTATCAGTCTGTAGTGGAAGGAAGGCGGGGTGGGGGTCGGCCTAGGAAGGGTTGGAGGGAGGGGTAAAGGAGGTTTTGTGTGCGAGGGGCTTGGACTTCCAGCAGGCATGCGTGAGCGTGTTTGATAGGAGTGAATGGAGACAAATGGTTTTTAATACTTGACGTGCTGTTGGAGTGTGAGCAAAGTAACATTTATGAAGGGATTCAGGGAAACCGGCAGGCCGGACTTGAGTCCTGGAGATGGGAAGTACAGTGCCTGCACTCTGAAGGAGGGGTGTGAATGTTGCAGTTTAAAAACTGTAGTGTAAAGCACCCTTCTGGTAAGACAGTGATGGAGTGAATGATGGTGAAAGTTTTTCTTTTTCGGGCCACCCTGCCTTGGTGGGAATCGGCCAGTGTGATAAAAAAAAAAAATGTATTCCAGCTGTCTTAGTTGTGTTTTGGTATGTTGAGCTGAAGCTGCAGAGCCTCCACCCGGCCTTGCTGGAGTTGATGATTATCTCTAGTCATCACAGTGGTGTTGATCGCCCAGTTCGGAAAACCGACAGGTTGAAGAATGCGACAATTGCGCAACATTTGGAAGTCTTTATTGAGGAAACATTTCGCTAGCTAGTGGCTTCTTCAGTCCAATACAGAGAAAATCGGTAAAAAAGAGGGGGAGAATGAGGTAATGAGTCCCTCAGGTGGTGTTGATGTGTCCTTAGCCAAGTTCCTTCATAAAACCATTGACATCAGTGCAGAAATACACATTTAATTATATGATAAAAAGTAGCGACTAGGTGACAGTAAAGTATTTGTAAAGAATTATAGACCGATAGTACTAACGTACCACATCAAAGAAATGTTTGAATTGGTTCTAAGAAGCAACGTCGCCATCCATTTAGATACCCATCAGTTGCACAACTCAGGGCAACACGGATTTAGAGCAGGTCTCTCCTGCCTGTCCCAACTACTGGACCACTATAATATGGTCTTGGATGCTCTGGAGGATAAACAAAATTAGATGTAGTACGTAAGAACATAAGAAAGGACGATCACTGCAGCAGGCCTGTTGGCCCATACTAGGCAGGGCCTTTACAATCAATCCCACTAACAAAACATTTGCCCAACCAATTTTTTTAATGCCACCAAGAAATAAGCTCTGTTAACCCTATCCACACAGGCTTTGCGAAAGCCTTCGACAAGTGTGATCATGGTGTAATAGCGCACAAAATACTTGATTAAGGAATAACAGGAAAAGTTGGTAGATGGATCTACAACTTCCTAACAACTAGAACACAAAGACTAATATTAAACAGAGTATTGTAATATTCACCTACAGTGAAAAGGTGTTCCACAAGGTACAGTACTCGCTCCCATCCTGTTCCTCATCCTCATATCTGACATAGAGATGACTCACGAAATCGTAATGACACGATTGCAAACAAACCATACCCAGGCTGGGATTGAACCCGCGGTCAGAGAGTCTCAAAACTCCAGCCCGTCGCGTTAGCCACTAGACCAGCTAGTGGACGAATCTTATTGTGGCTAGCTGGTCTAGTGGCTAACGCGACGGGCTGGAGTTTTGAGACTCTCTGACCGCGGGTTCAATCCCAGCCGGGGTATGGTTTGATAGAGATGTAAGCAACAGCACAGTGCCTTCCTTTGCGGATGACACCCGAATGACAGTGTCATCCGCTGAAGACACTGCAAGTCTCCAAGCGGATATCAACCAAATCTTTAAATGGGCGTCTGAAACCAGTTTCAATTACTACGCTATGGAAAACTCGAGGAAATTAAAACTGTATCGTGGTATAAAACAAATTCCAATTACACAATAGAGCGTGAAACTAATGTGAAAGACCTGGGAGTGATAATGTCAGAGGATCTCATTTTCAAAGATCACAACAATGTATCTACCACATCTGGTAGGAAAATGATGGGATGGATAATAAGAACCTTCAAAACTAGGGACGCCAAGTCCATGATGATTCTCTTCGTATTGCTCGATTTCTCTAGACTGGAATACTGCTGTACGCTAACTGCCCCTTTCAAGACAGGCGAAATTGAAGACCTGGAGAGTGTACAGAAAATTTAATGGCACACGTAAGTACGATAAAGCTCCTTAATTACTGAGAATGGTTGAAGTCTCTTGATTTTTTATTCCCGGGAAACCCGCAGCTAGAAAATCCTAGAGGGATTAGTCATAAATCAGCACACGAAAATCACTCCCTAAGAAAGCGAAAGATTTGGCAAGAGATGCAATATCTCCCCAATAAAAAGTAGACAGTACAATAAGTGTCAGAGGCCCAAGACTGTTCAACTGCCTCCCAGCAGTGAGTGTCGGGGAAATCTTTTTTCCCAAACTGTACAAGGTCAGTACTGTCTTGGTACCACACCTGTCTCAACTGACACTGAGAAGATAACTTCTATACAACAAGACGGGCAGCAGACAGCAACTACACTTTGGTTGTTTCTTGCTCAAGGACATCACTTCATCTGTGATAATTATTCAATCCTGGAATGACTCGAGGCTGGAACATATTAGCACAACAAAACAGCAGTGAAAAAAAAGTCAATTGACCAAATGAAATCTCTGTCCCACAAATGGCTCCAACTTCATCTTGCTCCCTATTCGTATGTTTCATTACAATAACAAAACTTACAAATGAACTGAAATATGTAACAGCACTTAGTTCAGATTCAGATATTCTATTTTCTTGAAAATTTACGATGTGGGTGACATTGTAAGACGTATATTTACGTAGGTAGTTTACAGTAAGGGTTTACAATGATGTGTAGTACAAAGAGCCGCTATCATGCCATGGCATTACGGGCAGTCTAAACTGAACAGATTACTGATTATTTAACAATACACGTACAAAACATACTTTGATCAGGTTGAACTAATTATACAATAGGTTATACGTCTATCAAATATGTTCGTAAATATGCGTAAGAATTCTTTTAACCTAGTCCTGTCAGAGAGAGAGAGAGAGAGAGAGAGAAAAGGAGAGAGAGAGTTGGGAGGAGCCTAAATGAGAGTGCCATAAGGGAAGAATAACACTTGCACAAGGGAGCACTATATGACCCCAGCCTCACCCACACATCTCCCGACCCACGACCTGCAATCCTCAACCAGCCGCCCACCGATCCCCACAACACCGCACCGCAGTAATCGTTCAAGATAGCCGTGGAAGGAAGGGAGTGACGTTCTCGATCTCTGTCAGCGCTGGCGCACTAAAGTGTTTCCTGACATGCGCTCTTCCCACCAAAACGTTGTCTAGCTAATGCGTCCGCATGCGACTTTGGCGGCAAAAGAATGTAAGTCATTTAAGAGGCGCAAGTGATCTGCATTTCGCATCAGGGCGCCAATACGAGGTCAACGCCATGAATACTAACATTATAAATCACTTTTCACATAATAACAGGCTTGAGTCTGCCTGAGTTAACGGGGATTCACTTATCGTTTGTGTAATCGCTTATTGATGACTCTATAATACAAGACTGTAGGCTCGATTATACGTTCCTTTATTCTGTTTACAAGATTTATAAGTCAGAACATTCAAAGTAAAACTTACTATTTTTTTATTGATATAACTCATACAGAACTTTTAATAAAGGACTTTATTACAACGATTACAAGAGTGCAATAAGAATTTGAAAAAAAATCAGAATTTTTTTTGTATTTTTGGTGTCGTAGGAAAGTTACTGTGGAATATTATTGTATATATGTTATTGTACATATATATTATTGTATATATGTTATATTGTGTGTGTATGAATGTACATGAGGATATGTTGTTACAACTGTGTTGTTACCACTGTGTTGTTACCACTGTGTTGTTACCACTGTGTAGTTACCACTGTGTTGTTACCACTGTGTTGTTACCACTGTGTTGTTACCAAATGTGTTGTTACCACTGTGTTGTTACCACTGTGTTGTTACCACTGTGTTGCTACCACTGTGTTGTTACCACTGTGTTGTTACCACTGTGTTGTTACCACTGTGTTGTTACCACTGTGTAGTTACCACTGTGTAGTTACCACTGTGTTGTTACCACTGTGTTGTTACCACTGTGTTGTTACCACTGTGTTGTTACCACTGTGTTGTTACCACTGTGTTGTTACCACTGTGTTGTTACCTGAGTGTAGTTACCACTGTGTAGTTACCAGAGTGTAGTTACCACTGTGTAGTTACCACTGTGTAGTTACCAGAGTGTAGTTACCACTGTGTAGTTACCAGAGTGTAGTTACCACTGTGTAGTTACCTGAGTGTAGTTACCACTGTGTAGTTACCAGAGTGTAGTTACCACTGTGTTGTTACCACTGTGTAGTTACCAGAGTGTAGTTACCACTGTCTAGTTACCACTGTGTAGTTACCAGAGTGTAGTTACCACTGTGTTGTTACCTGAGTGTAGTTACCACTGTGTAGTTACCAGAGTGTAGTTACCACTGTGTAGTTACCAGAGTGTAGTTACCACTGTGTAGTTACCAGAGTGTAGTTACCACTGTGTAGTTACCTGAGTGTAGTTACCACTGTGTAGTTACCAGAGTGTAGTTACCACTGTGTTGTTACTACTGTGTAGTTACCAGAGTGTAGTTACCACTGTCTAGTTACCACTGTGTAGTTACCAGAGTGTAGTTACCACTGTGTAGTTACCTGAGTGTAGTTACCACTGTGTAGTTACCAGAGTGTAGTTACCACTGTGTTGTTACCACTGTGTAGTTACCAGAGTGTAGTTACCACTGTGTAGTTACCAGAGTGTAGTTACCACTGTGTTGTTACCACTGTGTAGTTACCAGAGTGTAGTTACCACTGTGTAGTTACCAGAGTGTAGTTACCACTGTGTAGTTACCACTGTGTAGTTACCAGAGTGTAGTTACCACTGTGTAGTTACCAGAGTGTAGTTACCACTGTGTAGTTACCAGAGTGTAGTTACCACTGTGTAGTTGCCACAGTTTAATTACCACTGTGTAGTTACCAGAGTGTAGTTACCACTGTGTAGTTACCACAGTGTAGTTACCACTGTGTAGTTACCAGAGTGTAGTTACCAGAGTGTAGTTACCAGAGTGTAGTTACCACTGTATAGTTACCACTGTATAGTTACCACTGTGTAGTTACCAGAGTGTAGTTACCACTGTGTAGTTACCACTGTGTAGTTACCACTGTGTAGTTGCCACAGTTTAGTTACCACTGTGTAGTTACCAGAGTGTAGTTACCACTGTGTAGTTACCACAGTGTAGTTACGACTGTGTAGTTACCACTGTGTAGTTACCACTGTGTAGTTACCACTGTGTAGTTACCACTGTGTAGTTACCACAGTGTAGTTACCACTGTGTAGTTACCACTGTGTAGTTACCACTGTGTAGTTACCACTGTGTAGTTACCACTGTGTAGTTACCACTGTGTAGTTACCACTGTGTAGTTACCAGAGTGTAGTTACCACTGTATAGTTACCACTGTGTAGTTACCACTGTGTAGTTGCCACAGTTTAGTTACCACATTCTCACGCTCACATTCTCTCTCTCTCTCTCTCTCTCTCTCTCTCTCTCTCTCTCTCTCTCTCTCTCTCTCTCTCTCTCCTCTCTCTCTCTCTCTCTCTCTCTCTCTCACTTTGTGATGAAATATTTAGGAACCTTCGTTCCGTGTTACTCTGTTGCTTAATGAAAGACACACATTTGTTCAAGTGCCTATTTTCTATATATTTTTTTTAAATTTTGATAGTTTCTGTGCATGGGCCAGCATGTCTGCTGCAGTGCTGCTTCATTCTTATATTCTTTTTTTTTTTTTTTTTTTTTGTATCTTGAGAGTGTTTCACTGATCAGCGTAATATTTTCAACGCTGGTTAGGTTCACAAGTGAAGATGGAATAACACATAAACGATAGGACTGAAAAGAGCAACGAGTGCAGGCACCTCTGGACACTTAAGATTAATGATGCAGTTTTTCCAGTAGAATATAACATTATGAGAAACGACAGAGGAACCAGTTGATGTGGAAAAGTTCCTTTATTAGTCAGAAATTAGTGTTTTTTTATTATTAAACTAGCAGAAAAATGTATCGAGGAGTCAAATATCATATATATCTACATATTAAAGACATTTAGAACTGGAAGAAGAGATATGGTGTTAGACAATGCGACATACAACCTTCCACTAAACAAGAGGACAGGAATATGAAGACAGTAACAGAGCCATGGTGGACATGATAACAGAGGCATGGTGGACATGATAACAGAGCCATGGTGGACATGGTAACAGAGCCATGGTGGGCATGATAACAAAAGTGGCTAGAAGAACACACATGGGACATACAAAACTATTCGCCATGGGAGACCTCAGTGATAAGGAAATAGACTGGAAAAGTGTGGATCCACTAAGATGACTAAAAGCATGGAGAGGTAAGTTCTTGGAGGTGGCGGTGGAAAACTTAATGAGTCAGAATGTTAGAGACACAACTAGGAAGAGAGTTGGTGAGGAACCAGCAAAATTTAATTATGTGTTCACTCTAAACGATATAGGGAAATCTGAATATGCAAGTTCCCTTGGTGGTAGTAACCATTCAGCGCTGAGGTTAAAATAACTTGTGGGAGTGAAGAGAAATACAGAGCATAAAAGAAGGGATAAATCTGACTTCAGAAGAGAATCCTATGATGATACAGTGGAGCCTTGGTTGTCGAGTTTAATTCATTCCAGATGTCGATTCAACAACTAAAATGGACGACAACAAAAGCAAACTTTTCCAATTCCTGATCAAAATGACAATATAATAATGTATTAAAAATGTACTGACTACTACATAAAACTGTAAGTTGAATACTAAAAGAAACTTTAGCTGAAATGTTGAACACTAAATGAAAATTTAACTGCCTCTTACTTGTCAGAGGAGAGGTAATGGCATACTGGAGAGGAGAGAGGAGGAAGTTACTGCTTGGAAGGAGAGTCACCTTCTGTTAATATATCAGGCAACTGTCCTTCGGGTGTTATTTCTCTTCTCTGTCTCTTTTCACCACCAACATCTTTTTCTGGCTCACTGGTTCTTTGTGTCACTAAAAATCTGTCCAGAGAGGTTTGTTTCAGGCTCAGTTTTAACACTTGTCTAAATTCGGACATTACACTGTCAATGTACATGTTAGAGAGATGGAGGGGCACTGCTTTGTCTAGATGGTATTTTTCAGCAAACTCCTGTACTTCACGTCATTTAGCACACATTTCCTTGACAGATGCAATGGGCACATTATCCCTTCCTTCCTCTTCCTCTGATGACAGCTTCTCTGCTACAGTCTGATGCTGCTCCTTCTGAAGTTCTACAGGTTCTTGTGTGGCGAGTTCAGTTCTATGCTCCTCCAACAACTCCTCCACATCATTTTCAGCCACCTCTTTGCCCAAGGTCTTCCCAGAGACACAATATCCTCTACTGGTTCAGGCTCATCTTCAAAGCTGGCTGGCTGCCATATGGTCATGCCACAGTTTTTTTCCATGCTGACTACATAGTCCTGGAAGACACATTCCCCCAGGCTTTGTCCATAAGCCTCAAGCAGGTGAGGATATTGAAATGGTCCTTCCAGAACTCCCTGAGGGTTAAATTTATTTCTGAAGTGATTTCAAAGCACCTTTCAAAAAGTGCTTTGGAGTAGAGTTTCTTGAAGTTAGAAATGACCTGCTGGTCCATGAGCTGGATGAGATGAGTAGTGTTAGGAGGCAAGTACTTCACAGTTATAAAACTGAATTCCTCCAGCAACTTGTTTTCCAAGCTTGGAGGGCCAGCAGAAGTATTATCCATAAGTAAAAGGACCCTGAGTGGCAACTGTGTTTTAATGAGGCACTTTTTAACAGTGGGAGCAAAGACCTCATGAACCCACTCAATAAAAAATTGTCCTGTTACCCAAGCTTTCGTGTTGACATACCACATCACAAGTTTTTCATAGCATTGTTTTTCTTAAAAAATCGTGGATTTTCGGAATGATAAAGGGCTTTAATTTCAATTCCCCATTTGCATTACTATACAGTAACAGAGTGAGCCTCTCTTTCATTGGTTTGTGTCCTGGCACTACTTTTCCTCTTCAGTTACGTAGATCCTCTTGGGCATTTTCTTCCAGAAGAGGCCTGTCTCGTCATATATACTTCTATATACTCTTGGAATTCGGTAACATATTTTTCAACAGCCATTTTGTCAGCACTGGAAGCCTCCCCATGCCTAGTCACACTATGAATGCCACTTTTTTTCTTAAAATTTTCATTATTCAGTGTACATTCTGTGAGCATGTGACCCGAGGCGTTCGCGTTGCCGTTCGACAACCAAGAGAACTTACGAAAACCGGGACTTTTTACTTGAATTCCTAGCAGGCACGACCCACCAGACACGACCCACCACACACGACAAACAAGACACGACAAACCAGACACGACAAACCAGACACGACCCACCAGACACGACCCACCAGACACGACCCACCAGACACAACCCACCATATACGACCCACCAGACAACCCACCAGACACGACCCACCAGATACGACCCACCAGATACGACCCACCAGACACGACCCACCAGACACGACCCACCAGACACGACCCACCAGACACGACCCACCAGACACGACCCACCAGACACGACCTATCAGACACGACCCACCAGACACGACCCACCAGACACGACCTATCAGACACGACCTATCAGACACAATATAGCAGACACCAACCAGCAGACAAAGTACAGCAGACAGAGGTTAACCCTCCATCAAATTTCATCCACCTCACCAACCTCATCCACTTCACCCATCTCATCCACATCACCCACCTCACCCACCTCACCCACCTCATCCACCTCACCCACCTCACCCACCTCACACCACCACCACCTCGCCCAGCTCACCCACCTCACCCACCACATCCACCACATCCACCTCACCCACCTCACCCACCTCATCCTCCTCACCCACCTCATCCACCTCACCCACCTCACCCACCTCATCCTAATCATAAACTCTTATGTCTGTGAGGAACTAATGTTAACGCAATGGAATACAGTAAATCACAGTGAAAAACAGTGAACCACAGTAAATCACAGAGGACCACAGTGAACCACAGTAAATCACAGTGGATCACACTGAACGACAGTAAATCACAGTGGACTACAGTGAACCACAGTGAATCACAGTAAATCACAGTGGACCACAGTGAACCACTGTTACGGTTCAAATCTTAATGTTTAGCCAGGTTAGTGCACTCCGTAACAACACTTCAAAGAATGAAAGGATATGGTTCCAAACTTAGAAATGTAAGGCACAAATAATAGTTACTCAGTCTTTTCAAGTTTTTTTATTTAAAAGCTTAAATACTTTAGATATTCATAAATATCTATTAAATATCACTGTCAAAATCTTTCCTTCACACAAGAAAACTCTTAAATAGAATGTACATGTCAATATGGTCACTACACTTGATAATGATCAGAGGAATATTACTGCTTCCTCAATAGTAACATTACTTGTGTTCAAGTACATATATTGAGAATTAACACTTTCACTGAGTAACTCCCTGGCATAAGGAATATATCACAAAGTTCTAAGTTTGACACTGGTCGTCACATCGTAACCTGAAGATAACAGTATATAATTGTCAGCAGACTTCACAATAAACCACAAGCTGGATCAGGAGTTTCTATAACCCAATTCTCTATCCAAGTGAGAATAAGGCGGAGTACTAGGAGGGTAGCTCAGTCAATGCACACTGAGTCAGCAGAGAGAGTGAGCTGCCATATACAGTAAATTCCTTCATGACATCAACTCGTCAAAAGGGGGAGAGGGTAGAGCGGTGCAAACTACCCACCAATGGAGATACCTCGTTATAAACCTTAGCCAGGTGTACCTACCTAACACATTACTCAAGATATATATATATACACATCATACCCGGGTATATTCCTAAATCAGATAATATTATAAACTAGTGGAATCTTTAATTTAGCTAATATTAAAGAAACCCAGAGTATAATATTAAGTGGATAATACATATAAATTAATCACATTATGACCTTGGTCATAACAACCACAGTAAATCACAGTGAACCACAGTGAACCACAGTAAATCACAGTGGACCACAGTGCACCGCAGTAAACCACAGTAACCCACATTGAACCACAGTGCACCACAGTGAACCACAATAAACCACAGTGAACCACAGTAAATCAGAGTGGACCACAGTAAATCACAGTGGACTACAGTGAACCACAGTAAGTCATAGTGGACCACAGTGAACCACAGTAAATCATAGTGGACTATAGTGAACCACAGTAAATCACAGTGGACCACAGTGAACCACAGTGACTCACAGTAAATCACAGTGGACCACAGTGAACCACAGTAAATCACAGTGAACCACAGTGAATCACAGTAAGTCACAGTGGACCACAGTGAACCACAGTAAATCACAGTGGACAACAGTGAACCACAGTGACCCACAGTAAATCACAGTGGACCACAGTGAACCACAGTAAATCACAGTGGGCCACAGTGCACCACAGTGAACCACAGTAATCCACAGTGAACCACAGTGCACCACAGTGAACCACAATAGACCACAATGAACCACAATAAACCACAGTGCACCACAGTGAACCACAGTAAACCACAGTGAACCTCAGTAATCCACAGTGAACCACAGTGCACCACAGTAAACCAAAGTAAACCGCAGTGGACCACGGTGAACCACAGTGAACTACAGTATACCACAGTGAAGCTACATGGACCACATTGAACCAAAATGGATCACAGTGGGCCACAAAGAACTCAGTGAACCACATTTGTCCACAGTAAACCATAGTATAATACAGTGGACCACAGTGGACCATTGTGAACACAGTGGACCATTGTGAACACAGTGGACCACAGGTGAATGCAGTGAACCACAGTGGACCACAATGAACTGTAGTGAGCCACAGTGAGCCATAGTGAACCATAGTGAGCCACAGTGGACCACAGTGAATCATGGTGAACCATAGTGAACCACAGTGATCCACAGTGAATCACAGTGAACCATAGTGAACAAAAGTGAGAAACAGTGGACCATAGTGTACTACAGTGAACCATTTTGCACCACAGTGGACCGTAGTGAGCCACAGTGAACCATGGTGAACCACAGTGGACCATAGTGAACAGCAGTGGACCACAGTGGTCCACAGTCTACAGCAGTGGCACATAGTGGACCGTATTGGAACACAATTGATCATACTGAACCACTGTAGACCACTGTGGACCACAGTGGTCCACAGTGGAACATAGTGGACCACAGTGGGCAATAGTGAACCAGAGTAGACCACAGTGGACCACCGGTCCACTGGTCCACAGCTTCCAGAAAGATATGACACTGGTTCAGTGTCGTGAAGCTTATCAGTAACTTGTCGTAGAATTCCTCTGAATTAGCGACTAATTTGTCGTGTCTGCTGGCCATAGCTGGCCACAGTGTGGCCAGGCCGGTGTTGATGGCCCCGAGATTAGAAGAAGTGACTAATCACAAGAATTGTTCATGTCTCTATATCTGGCCAGAGTGTTATCTTAATAACGCTGAAGGTTCGTTACTGGAAGTTAACTCAAGGAGAGAGACCATGTAGGGAGGCTGGAGGTGTGGGAGAACGTGGGTGATCATTGTGGGAGGAACGTGGGTGATCATTGTGGGAGGAACGTGGGTGATCATTGTGGGAGGACGTGGGTGATAATTGTGGGAGGACGTGGTGATCACTGTGGGAGGACGTGGTGACCACTGTGGGAGGACGTGGTGATCAGTGTGGGAGGAACGTGGGTGATCATTGTGGGAGGACGTAGGTGATCATTGTGGGAGGAACGTGGTGATCACTGTGGGAGGAACGTGGTGATCACTGTGGGAGGACGTAGGTGATCATTGTGGGAGGAACGTTGTGATTACTGTGGGAGGAACGTGGTGATCACTGTGGGAGGAACGTGGGTGATCACTGTGGGAGGAACGTGGGTGATCATTGTGGGAGGAACGTGGGTGATCATTGTGGGAGGACGTGGGTGATCATTGTGGGAGGAACGTGGTGATCACTGTGGGAGGAACGTGGGTGATCACTGTGGGAGGACGTGGGTGATCACTGTGGGAGGAACGTGGGTAATCACTGAGAGGAACATGGGTGATAACTGTGGGAGGAACGTGGGTGATCACTGTGAGAGGAACATGGGCGATCATTGTGGGAGGAACGTGGGTGATCATTGAGAGGAACATGGGTGATCACTGTGGGAGGAACGTGGGTGATCACTGTGAGAGGAAATGGGTGATCACTGTGGAGGAACGTGGTGATCACTGTGGGAGGAACGTGGGTAATCACTGTGGGAGGAACGTGGGAGATCACTGTGGGAGGACGTTGGTGATCACTGGGAGGACGTGGGTGATCACTGTGGGAGGACGTTGGTGATCACTGTGAAGGACGTGGGTGATTATTGTGGGAGGAACGTGGGTGATCACTGTGGAGAAAGTGGGTGATCACTGTGAGAGGAACGTGGGTAATCACTGTGGGAGGAACGTGGGTGATCACTGTGGGAGGACGTGAGTTGATCAGTATGGGGGACGTGGGTGATCACTGTGGGAGGAATGTGGGTGATCAATGTGGGAGGACGTGGGTGATCACTGTGGAAGGAACGTGGGTAATCACTGCGGGAGGAACGTGGGCGATCATTGTGGGAGGAACGTGGGTGATCACTGTGAGAGGAACAAGGGTGATCACTGTGGGAGGAACGTGGGTGATCACTGTGAGAGGAACATGGGTGATCACTGTGGGAGGAACGTGGTGATCACTGAGGGAGGAGCGTGGGTGATTACTGTGGATGGAACGTGGGTGATCACTGAGGGAGGAGCGTGGGTGATCACTGTGGTAGGAACATGGGTGATCACTGTGAGAGGAGCGTGGTGATCACTGTGGTAGGAACGTGGTGATCACTGTGGGAGGAACGTGGGTGATCACTGTGGTAGGAACATGGGTGATCACTGTGAGAGGAGCGTGGTGATCACTGTGGTAGGAACGTGGGTGATCACTGAGGGAGGAGCGTGGGTGATCACTGTGGTAGGAACATGGGTGATCACTGTGAGGGGAGGGTGGTGATCACTGTGGTAGGAACTTGGGTGATCACTGTGAGAGGAGCGTGGTGATCACTGTGGGAGGAACGTGGGTGATAACTGTGAGAGGAGCGTGGGTGATCACTGTGGAAGGAACGTGGGTGATCACTGTGAGAGGAGCGTGGTGATCACTGTTGTAGGAACGTGGTGATCAATGTGGGAGGAACGTGGTGATCACTGTGGAAGGAACGTGGGTGATCACTGTGGGAGGAACGCGGATGATCACTGTGAGAGGAACGTGGGTGATCACTGTTTTAGGAACGTGGGTGATTTACCCTATGGTACCTAGTGTGAGAAATTACCTACATAATGTTTACGTGCAAGTAATTTGGGTGAGGTAAGTGGGACTTAGTCACAGTAGGTGGCAGAAGTGTCTCTCCCAAGATGCCCACTACATCACCACTCTCACATCAAGATGCCCACTACATCACCACTCTCACATCAAGATGCCCACTACATCACCACTCTCACATCAAGATGCCCACTACATCACCACTCTCACATCAAGATGCCCACTACATCACTCACTCTCACATCAAGATGCACACTACATCACCACTCTCACATCAAGATGCCCACTACATCACCACTCTCACATCAAGCTCGACCTCACATTAAACTAATAATTACAATATTAAACAGTAATACCAATAATGAAGACTGTATATGATTTTAACACCTGACTGTTAAAAATGGTTAATTACAATATTTTTACAGAGACTACGGAAGGTTTTCTAATAACTATATCATTAGAACAATAAATTTTATACACATTAACTTACCATTTGCCACAGGAAGACACTTAATGCTGGTGAGACACACTCTAACGCCTACCTGACACATAGACACTACACTGACCAGCGAGAATTCTAAATGAAAGGACAGTGACCTTCCTCAACCAGAGTTTAATGACACAATTGTGACACAGTTTGCAGATGATGTTATTCATGTCGTCTCATCAACTCCAGTAACAGGAAAATACAAGTATGAGAGAGTCATAGAAAAAATGAATATTGAACTTCGTCGAACATCTAATTGGGAGAAGAAATGGAGAATTACGACTAATCCTGACAAGGTCCTTGTTAGCACGATAGGATGTTTTGCATCAACCATCGAAGATAAAGGGGGTATCTCCATCAGAGGTACACCTGTAGCCATTAGAAACCCTAACAAGATCTTGGGATATGAAATAGACAGGCTGCTCCACTCAACATCTCATGTAACTAAAAAGATCAACACAGCCAAAGCCGGTCTTAGCAGACTCTTTCGATTCAATCAAGCCCCTCAACATGTCAAAAAACATCTGTATAAAATGATAATAAGACCTATACTTGAATACCCTTGTGTCCCAATGTCATTAACAACAAAGACCAACATGCTACGGTTACAAAGGGTCCAGAATAGAGCTCTTCGCTTTATTACCGATACCAGGAGGAGAGACAGAGTTAAAATGGCAGATTTACATACACAACAAGATATTACTGCCATAAATGTACGCCTTGACACCCTAAAAAAGAAACAACTTTATACAATGCAAGAACTATACATGCCAGATAGAGAACATCCTATACAAGTGATAAATACCACCGATTACACCATCAATACTCCGCCTCACAGGACTCAAAGAATGACTCTCCCACAGAGGGTTTGTCGTTTTATTCATAAAGATGATTACCCTCGACCCATGATTTTGAGTAACTTACCTGATGAAGAAGATTGGACACCACCAGAACCCTTCTATGTACACTGAGAAAATCATCGCCCCCAATTAGGGAGACATCTTAAATAACATTCTAATGTAAAATTATGCTATTGACTATTGTTGGACACCACCATTAAGAAGCTATTGTCACGAGCTCATAAACTGGCCAGAAAATATTGCCTTTCTTGTTGTATAAATATCCGTTGTGCAATCGCGAAAAAAAAAAAAAAAAAAAAAAAAAAAAAAAAAAAAAAAAAAAAAAAAAAGCAATTGCACCTTGTATAACTACTACCAATTCAGAGTCATGTAGTTATATACCTATTATATCTATGTGACTCTGATGGGTTAGTATTATACCTCTTAAAGAATATCTTATTAATTCACATACACTTTTTAATTTGCACCAAAGTGGTTGGACCACTTACCTTTTATATCCTACCTCTCCCCCCCCTCCCACCCTTTTCAAATATTTCCATCCTTACCCATCCTTCTTCCTTACCCATCTTACCAAAGCTCTGGTCATCAGAAGAAGAAGACAGTGACAGAATTCCTTGTGTGAGTGATGGCTGTCTCCTACTTTTTCACCATCCACACGTAATTCTTGAGGTCCCGCAAATTTCCTGTCACAGTTCTTCAGCAGGGAAAATTAACACAGGTTCCAATTACAAGTTCAAGCTAAAACACCCTAACTGAACTTCGATGATGCCTGATTATATTACACCGCTAACAGACAATTGTTTGACATTTCAAGACAGATACGGGCGTCCCCGCCCAGTCTGTCCGGCCGCTGTTCCATATCCCCTCCAACCCCCTCACCCCGAATTTCTCAAAGGGGTAAAATCAGCATCACATTTTTAATATACAATTGTTATATTATTCAAATTTACACATGTTGAATTTAGGAAAATTCATTATATTCCACACTAAGTGAGCATTAGATCTACCTGTGGTACCTGCTAGTACTACATCTACCTGTGGTACCCTGCTAGTACTACATCTACCCTGTGGTACCCTGTTAGTACTACATCAACCCCTGTGGTACCCTGCTAGTACTACATCTCCTGTGGTACCTGCTAGTACTACATCTCCCCTGTGGTACCCTGTTAGTACTACAATTCTACCCTGTGGTCCCTGCTAGTACTATATCTACAATGTGGTATCCTGCTAGTACTACATCTACCCTGTGGTACCCTGTAGTACTACATCTACCCTGTGGTACCCTGCTACTACTATATCTACCATGTGGTATCCTGCTAGTACTACATCTACCCTGTGGTACCCTGCTAGTACTACGTCTAACCTGTGATACCCTGCTAGTACTATATCTACCCTGTGGTACCCTGATAGTACTACATATACCCTGTGGTACTCTGCTAATACTACATCTACCCTGTGGTACCCTGATAGTACTACATCTACCTGTGGTACTCTGCTAGTACTACATCTACCCTGTGGTACTCTGCTAGTATTACATCTACCCTGTGGTACCCTGATAGTACTATATCTACCCTGAGGTACCCTGCTAGTACTACATCTACCCTGTCGTACTCTGCTAGTACTACATCTACCCCGTGGTACTCTGCTAGTACTACATCTACGCTGTGGTACCCTGCTAGCACTACATCTACCCTGTGGTACACTGCTAGTACTACATCTACCCTGTGGTACTATGCTAGTATTACATATACCCTGTGGTACTCTGTAAGTACTACATCTACCCTGTGGTACTCTGTAAGTACTACATCTACCCTGTGGTACTCTGCTAGCACTACATCTACCTTGTGTTACTCTGCTAGTGCTACATCTCCCCTTGTGGTACTCTGCTAGTTTTTAACTCCCCCTGTGGTACCCTGATAGAAACTATATCTACCCTGAGGTACCCTGCTAGTACTACATCTACCCTGTCGTACTCTGCTAGTACTACATCTACCCTGTGGTACTCTGCTAGTACTACATCTACGCTGTGGTACCCTGCTAGCACTACATCTACCCTGTGGTACACTGCTAGTATTTACATCTACCCTGTGGTACTATGCTAGTATTACATATACCCTGTGGTACTCTGTAAGTACTACATCTACCCTGTGGTACTCTGTAAGTACTACATCTACCCTGTGGTACTCTGCTAGTACTATATCTACCCTGTGTTACCCTGCTAGTGCTACATCTACCCTGTGGTACTCTGCTAGTACTACATCTACCCTGTCGTGCTCTGCTAGCACTACATCTACTCTGTGTTACCTGCTAGTGCACTTACCCTGTGGTACTCTGCTAGCACTACATCTACCCTGTGGTACTCTGCTAGTACTACATCTACCCTGTGATACTCTGCTAGTACTACATCTACCCTGTGGTACCCTGCTAGTACTACATCTACCCTGTGGTACTCTGCTAGTACTACATCAACCCTGTGATACTCTGCTAGCACTACATCTACCCTGTGGAAACTCTGCAAAGTCTACATCTACTTGTGGTACTCTGCTAGTGCTACATCTACCCTGTGGTACTCTGCTAGTACTACATCTACCCTGTGGTACTCCGCTAGTACTACATCTACCCTGTGTTACTCTGCTAGTACTACATTTACCCTGTGGTACTCTGCTAGCACTTCATCTACCCTCTGGTACACTGCTAGTACTACATCTACCCTGTGGTACTCTGCTAGTACTACATCTACCCTGTGGTACCCTGCTAGTACTACATCTACCCTGTGGTACTCCGCTAGTACTATATCTACCCTGTGGTACTCCTCTAGTACTACATCTAACCTGTGGTACTCTGCTAGTACTACAACTACCCTGTGGTACCCTGCTAGTACAACATCTACCCTGTTGTACTCCGCTAGTACTATATCTACCCTGTGGTACTCCGCTAGTACTACAGCTAACCTGTGGTACTCTGCTAGTACTACATCTACCCTGTGGTACCCTGCTAGTACTACATCTACCCTGTGGTACTCTGCTAGTACTACATCTACCCTGTGATACTCTGCTAGCGCTACATCTACCCTGTGGTACTCTGCTAATACTGCGTCTACCTAGTGGTACTCTGCTAGTGCTACATCTACCCTGTGGTACTCTGCCAGTACTACATTTACCCTGTGTTACTCCGCTAGTACTACATCTACCCTGTGGCACTCTGCTAGTACTACATTTACCCTGTGGTACTCTGCTAGTACTACATCTACCTGCGGTACTATGCTAGTACTACATCTCCCCTGTGGTTTCTCTGTATACTACATTACCTGTGGTGCTCTGCTAGTACTATATCTACCCTGTGGTACTCTGCTAGTACTACATCAACCCTGTGGTACTCTGCTAGTACTATATCTACCCTGTGGTACTCTGCTAGTACTACATGTACCCTGGGGTACCCTGCTAGTACTACATGTACCCTGTGATACTTGCTAGTACTACATTTACCCTGTGGTACTCCGCAAGTACTACATCTAACCTGTGGTACTCTGCTAGTACTACATCTACCCTGTGGTACTGTGCTAGTACTACATCTACTCTGTGGTACCCTGCTAGTACTACGTCTACCCTGTGGTACCCTGCTAGCACTACATCTACCCTGTGGTACCCTGCTAGTACTACATCTTCCCTGTGGTACCCTGCTAGTTCTACATCTTCCCTATGATACCCTGCTAGTACTAAATCTACCCTGTGGTACTCTGCTAGAACTACATCTACCCTGTGGTACTCTTCTAGTACTACATCTACCCTGTGGTACTCTGCTCGTATTACATCTACCCTGTGGTACTCTGCTAGTACTACATCTACCCTGTGGTACTCTGCCAGCAATATATCTACCTTGCGTTACTCTGCTAGTGCTACGTCTGCCCTGTGGTACTCTCCCACCACTGCATCTACCCTGTGGTACTCTGCTAGTTCTACATCTACCCTGTGGTACTCTGCTAGTACTACATCTAACCTGTGGTACTTTGCTAGTTCTACATCTACACTATGGTACTCTGCTAGTACTACATGTACCCTGTGGTACTCTGCTAGTACTACATCTAATCTGTGGTACTTTGCTAGTTCTACATCTACCCTGTGGTACTCTGCTAGTACTACATCTACCCTGTTGTACTCTGCTAGTACTACATCTACCCTGTGGTACTCAGCTAGTACTACATCTACCCTGTGGTACTCTGCTAGTACTACATCTAACCTGTGGTACTTTGCTAGTTCTACATCTACCCTGTGGTACTCTGCTAGTACTACATCTACCCTGTGGTACTCTGCTAGTACTACATCTACCCTGTGGTACTCAGCTAGTACTACATGTACCCTGTGGTACTCTGCTAGTACTACATCTACCCTGTGGTACTCAGCTAGTACTACATGTACCCTGTGGTACTCTGCTAGTACTACATGTACCCTGTGGTACTCTGCTAGTACTACATGTACCCTGTGGTACTCTGCTAGTACTACATGTACCCTGTGGTACTCTGCTAGTACTACATGTACCCTGTGGTACTCTGCTAGTACTACATGTACCTGTGGTACTCTGCTAGTATACATGTACCCTGTGGTACTCTGCTAGTACTACATGTACCCTGTGGTACTCTGCTAGTACTACATCTACCCTGTGGTACTCTGCTAGTACTACATGTACCCTGTGGTACTCTGCTAGTACTACATGTACCCTGTGGTACTCTGCTAGTACTCTGGAAGAGTGAAGCAGTGAACATTATGTAGAAGTTCTTGACAAACTAAAATTATTCATTAGAGCGAGACTTTGTAGTAGTAATAATAATAATAATAATAATAATAATAATAATAATAATAATAATATAATAATAATAATAATAATAATAATAATAATAATAATATTTATTTACTACCAGTACATGTAGAAGGTATACAGACCATAGCTGACATCAGTGACATACTACTATATAGAAAGCCGCTTGTTATGCTGAGTATTTCCCGCAAATTAAGTCAGTTTTGTCCCAGGATGCGACCCACACCAGTCCACTAACACCCAGGATGTGACCCACACCAGTCCACTAACACCCAGGATGTGACCCACACCAGTCCACTAACACCCAGGATGTGACCCACACCAGTCCACTAACACCCAGGATGTGACCCACACCAGTCCACTAACACCCAGGATGTGACCCACACCAGTCCACTAACACCCAGGATGTGACCCACACCAGTCCACTAACACCCAGGATGTGACCCACACCAGTCCACTAACACCCAGGATGTGACCCACACAAGTCCACTAACACCCAGGATGTGACCCACACCAGTCCACTAACACCCAGGATGTGACCCACACCAGTCCACTAACACCCAGGATGTGACCCACACAAGTCCACTAACACCCAGGATGCGACCACACCAGTCCACTAACCCCCAGGATGTGCCCCACACCAGTCCACTAACCCCAGGATGTGACCCACACAAGTCCCTAACACCCCAGGATGCGACCCTCCATCCACAACACCCAGGATGTGACCCACCCCAGCCCCACTAACCCCCAGGATGCGCCCCACACCACCCAAAAACACCCAGGTGTGCCCCACCCGTCCACAACACCAGGATGTGACCCAACAAGTCCATAACACCCAGGTTGACCCCACCAGTCATAACACCCAGGATGCGACCCACCCCGTCCACAAACCCCCGGATGTGCCCCACACCAGCCCACTACACCCAGGATGCGCCCACCCAGCCACTAACACCCGGGATGGACCCACCCCAGTCCACTAACACCCTGGAGGGAAATACCCCAGTCCCTAACCCCGGGATCGACCCACACCAGTCCACTAACACGGGTGTGACCCACACCAGTCCACTAACACCAGGTGCGACCCACCCCAGTCCAAAACCCCCGGGATGTGCCCCAAAACCAGCCCACAAACCACGGAGGGCCCCCACACCGTCCCCCTAACACCAGGATGTGACCCAACCAGTCCCTAACCCCCAGGATGCGACCCAACGAGTCCACAAACACCAGATGCGCCCCAAACCCCAGTCCACTACCCCCCAGGATGCGCCCACACCAGTCAACTAAACCCAGGTGCGCCCCACACCAGCCCACTAACCCCAGGATGTGACCCACACCAGCCCACAAACCCCAGGATGTGCCCACCCCAGTCAACAAACCACCCAGATCGACCCACACCATCCCTAACACCAGGATGTGACCCACACCAGTCCACAAACACCCAGGATGCGACCCCCCCCAGCCACTAACACCCAGGATGTGACCCACACCAGTCACTAACACCCGGATGTGCCCACACCAGTCCATAACCCCAGGATGTGACCCCCCCAGCCCACAACACCAGGAGTGACCCACACATCCACTAACACCCGGATGTGACCCCACCAGCCCTTTTCCCCCAGGATGTGACCCAACCCCATCCACAAAAAACCCGGGATGTGACCCACACCAGTCCCACTAACACCCGGATGTGACCCACACCAGTCCACTAACACCCGGGATGTGCCCCACACCAGTCCACAACACCCAGATGCGACCCACCCCGCCCACAACCCGGGATGCACCCACCAGTCCACAAACCCCCCCAGGATTGACCCACCCCAGCCCATAAACCCGGGAAATGTGACCCCACCATCCACAAACCCCCGGGATGCGACCCAACACCCACTAACACCCGGGAAAGGACCCCCCCATCCACTAATACCCGGGATGTGACCCACCCCAGCCACAAACCCCCCGGATGTGACCCCACCGTCCACTACACCCCGGAGCGACCCACCGCCAAAACACCAGGATGCGCCCCACCCAGCACTAAACCCAGGTGTGCCCAACCCATCCACTACCCCCCGGATGCGACCCACACCAGTCCATAACACCAGGATGCACCCACCCCGTCCAAAACCCCCGGTCGACCCCCACCATCACAAACACCCGGATGTGCCCCCACACCAGCCCACTAACACCCAGGATGCGCCCACCCCAGTCCACTAACCCCCGAGTGACCCACACCATCACTAACCCCCCGGGATTGACCCACCCCAGTCCACTAACACCAGGATCGACCAACCCCAGCCACTAACACCCGGGATGCGCCCCAAACCCCATCCACTAACACCCAGGATGGCCCCACCCCATCCCAAAACACCCAAGATGCGCCCACCCCAGCCCACAAACACCCGGGATGTGACATACCCCACCCATTAACTCCAGGATGCGCCCACACCAGCCCTAACCCCCCGGGGATGCGACCCCCCCAGGCCACTAACCCCCAGGATGTGCCCCACACCACCCACAAACACCCGGATCGACCCACCCAGCCACAAAAACCCCCGAATCGACCCACCCCAGGCCACTAACCCAGGATTGACCCACACCAGTCCCAAACACCCAGGAGCGACCCCACCGTCCACTAACCCCCGGATGTACCCCACCATTCACAAACCCCCAGGATCGACCCACACCAGTCCACTAACACCCAGGGTGCCCCACACAGTCCAAAAACCCGGGGAGTGACCCACACCAGCCCACTAACACCCAATGGACCCACCAGTCCCTAACCCCCAAATGCGACCCCACCCAGGCCCAACACCAGGGGGGACCCACACCAGTCCACAAAACCCCCGGGATGGACCCCACCCCCAGTCCACAAACACCCGGATGTGCCCCCACACCAGTCCACTAACCCCAGGATGCGACCCACACCAGTCCACTAACCCCCGGGATGTACCCCATTTCCATAACACCCGGGATGTGCCCACACCGTCCACTAACACCAGGATTTGCCCCACACCAGTCCACAACACCCAGGATTGACCCACACCAGTCCACTAACCCCAGGATGGACCCACCCGTCCACAACCCCCAATGTGCCCCAACACCAGCCCCAAAACACCCGGATGCGACCCCCCCGGGCCCACTAACCCCAGGTTTGGACCCCCCCAGTCCCCTAACCCCCAGGATGCGCCCACACCAGTCCACTAACACCCAGGATGTGACCCACACCAGTCCACTAACACCCAGGATGCGACCCACACCAGTCCACTAACACCCAGGATGCGACCCACACCAGTCCACTAACACCCTGGTCCGTATTTTACTGATGGGTGAACAGGAACAACAGATGTAAGAAAACACGCCCAATGTTTCTACCCTCGCCTGGAACCGAATTCGGACGCTCTGAGAAGTTCTCACATTTAAGGTTGACAACAATGTTACCATCAGTACTGCAAGGAAAGTGATAGGCTGGATAACTAGAGATTTCATAACAAGAAATGCTGAGTAGATGTTACTCTTTAAGTGACTTTGATTCTCAGTGCTAGAATACTGCTGGATGCTAACACGGCTTCATGGCCGGCAACACTGCTCAACTGGTCCTTCATGGCAGGCAACACTGCTCAACTGGTCCTTCATGGCCGGCAACACTGCTCAACTGGTCCTTCATGGCCGGCAACACTGCTCAACTGGTCCTTCATGGCAGGCAACACTGCTCAACTGGTCCTTCATGGCAGGCAACACTGCTCAACTGGTCCTTCATGGCAGGCAACACTGCTTAACTGGTCCTTCATGGCAGGCAACACTGCTTAACTGGTCCTTCATGGCAGGCAACACTGCTTAACTGGTCCTTCATGGCAGGCAACACTGCTTAACTGGTCCTTCATGGCAGGCAACACTGCTCAACTGGTCCTTCATGGCAGGCAACACTGCTTAAACTGGTCTTCATGGCAGGCATACCTGCTTAACTGGTCCTTCATGGCAGGCAACACTGCTCAACTGGTCCTTCATGGCTGGCAACACTGCTCAACTGGTCCTTCATGGCTGGCAACACTGCTCAACTGGTCCTTCATGGCTGGCAACACTGCTCAACTGGTCCTTCATGGCGGCACACTGCTCAACTGGTCTCATGGCTGGCACACTGCTTAATGGTCCTTCATGGCGGGCAACACTGTTAAACTGGCCCTTTTCGGCGGCAACACTGCTTAACTGGCCCTTTTCATGGCGGCAACACTGTAATGGTCCTCAGGGCAGGCAACACTGCTTAACTGGTCCTTCTGGCGGCAACCTGCTCAACTGGTCCTTCAGGCTGGCAACACTGCTCAACTGGCCCTTTCATGGCCGACAACACTGCAAAATGGTCCTTCATGGAGGCAACACTGCTTAACGGCCCTTCAGGGCCGGCAAAACTGCTAATGGTCCTTCAGGCAGGCAACACTGTCAACGGCCCCTTAAGGGGGCAACCTGCTCAACGGCCCTTCATGGCCGGGCAACACTGCTCAACTGGTCCTTAGGGCGGGCAAACACTCCCAAAACGGGTCCTTCATGGCAGGCAACAGTAAAATGGTCCTTCATGGCCGGCAACCTGCTAAAATGGCCCTTCTGGCGGGAAACCACGCTCAATGGCCCTTCGGGCCGGCCCAAAACTGCCAACTGGTCCTTCATGGCGGCAACACGCTTAATGGTCCTTAGGCGGGCACAGCTCAACTGGTCCTTCATGGCTGGCAACACTGCTTAACTGCCCTTATGGGGGGGCAACACTGCAAACGGGTCCTTCATCTGGCAACACTGTCCAAACGGGCCCTTCTGGCAGGAAAACACTGCTTAACTGGTCCTTCATGGGGGGGGCAACATGCTAACTGGCCCCTTCAGGGCTGGCAACACTGCTCACTGGTCCTTCATGGCGGCAACATGCTTAATGGCCCTTTTCATGGCGGGAAAACATGCTAAGGCCCTTCTGGCGGCAACATGCTTAAGGGGTCCTTCAGGCGGGAACACCTAAACTGGTCCTTCAGGGCAGGGCAAAAATGCTTAACGGTCCTTCATGGCAGGCAACACGCTTAAGGGCCCTTCATGGTGGCAACACTGCTCAACTGGTCCTTCAGGGCGGGGCAAACTGAAAAATGGCCCTTCAGGCGGGAAAACATCTCAATGGTCCTTCATGGCTGGCAACCTGCTAATGGCCTTTCATGGCAGGAAAACATGTCAACTGGCCTTCATGGCGGGCAACCGTTTTAACTGGTCCTTCTGGCGGCAACATGTTAAACTGGCCCTTCTGGCTGCAACACTGCCAACTGGTCCTTCATGGAAGGAACCGCAAAAATGGCCCTTCAGGCTGGAAAACACTGCTAAACGGTCCTTCAGGCAGGCAACACTGCTTAATGGCCTTCAGGAGGAAACACGCTAATGGTCCTTCATGGCTGGCAACACTGCCAACTGGTCCTTATGGCAGGCAACCGCTCAACGGGGCCTTCAGGGCAGGCAACAGCTTAACCCGGTCCTTCAGGGCTGGAAAACACTCCCTAACGGGGTCCTTCATGGCGGGAAAATTCCCTAAAAATGGTCCTTCATGGCGGGCAACACTGTTTAAACTGGTCCTTCATGGTGGCAACATGCCACTGGTCCTTCAGGGCGGGCAAAAACCTTAACTGGTCTTATGCGGGCAAATGCTTAATGGCCCTTCATGGGGGGAAACCCCGCTCAACTGGTCCTTCATGGGGGAACACTGCTTAACGGGCCCTTCTTGGCAACACTGCTCAAGGGTCCCTTCATGGCGGGAAAACACTGCTAACGGGTCCTTCATGCGGGCAAACACTGTAAGGGTCCTTCTGGGGCAACACTGCTCAATGGTCCTTCTGTTGAAAATTAGACACATATCAACTCTTGGGATCTTTATTGGGAAATTTTTCGCCACACAGGGGCTTCTTTCATCCAAAAAGGGGAAAAATTGACGAACAGGAAAATGGGGGTAATCATCCCTCAACCTTGAGTCATGTGTTTGTCCCTCAAACTTTATAGAAAACGGGGATATCACGGAGAAGCAGCTTATAAACCGTATGGGAGGAGAGGTGCAGCAGTATGGGCGTGTTACATTTGTTCAATGTGGAAGTAGGTCGTGCCCAATGTGGAAGAGGTCGTGTCCTTCATGGCAGGCAAGTGGAAAAGGTACCAAGAAAAACTTTCACTGCCCAAATAAATTCCATGAAGCATCTAAACTCCTGGTAACACCTGAGATCCCATTAAACTGTTCTATACACAAATATCCCGCACACAGGAGAGAGGACCTTACTGCGATGTTCCGGTCAAAGTTATGTTTGTGTTGTTACACTCACGGTATTCTGCCTTTTTTGTCTTCAACTGTTCTCCTTGGAACGCTGGCGAGAAAGGTACATCATAATTTAGAAATAGAAAATCCTGGATGAACCGACCTATATCTGAACACTAATCATACCATTTAACGAGAGACTTGACAGACGGTGCAAAATACCTCCATTAAAAAGCCGGATCGCCACGAGTACACTAAGAGAGAATTCGGTGAGTGTTAGAGGTCCCGGACTCTTCAGTGGCCTCCCTTTGTGCATAATGTGGATTATCAACAAAGCTTGACAGGTTCTTCCAATCATTCGCTGATTAGCCGTGTTGTGGTTCGTATGTCGGACTGCGTGAGACCAGCAGTAACAGCCTGGCTGATCAAGCCTTCATCTACCAGGAGGACAGGTTTAGGACCTGGTCGGGGAGACAGTGACTCACGAAAACACTTACAGTATACTTCAGGTATTCCAGTCGTGTACACTGAGGTACAGGGGACTGCGGGTAAGCGATACAAGGATACCTTTCTGGGTCGTTGATGTACACGGGACTGTAACTAGATGTAATTTCTACGGAGGCAGAAATTACATCTAGTTACGTTTCATTTGTGACACTATCTCAACAGAGACTACACATTTCAGGGGTCATTCAGGACAACGAGTAGTAGAGGATCGATCCTCCGTCTTCTAATCACGACTCGGAGTCTCTTCCTCCGACTGGTAGCTATCGACATATATTTTCTTCTCATCCAGGTATATTTAAAAAAAAATATGTCGCATCATATTTACTTTTGATGTCTCATCTATAAACTTTATTCAGATATTACTAGTCTCTGTATTCTTCGACTCGTTGCTTCCGGATTCTTGGCTTTTAAGTTTTATCTATGTCAGTATGATGTCAGGAATTACGTCAGTTTATTCTCTTTTCGTATAATTAAGAACATTGTCAAATTTCTTAGCGCGGCTGCGCAGTGGATGTTAATTGGTAAACATTGCTCGGTATGTTAGTAACATTAATTGGTAAACATTACTCGGTATATTAGTAACAGATTTTGAGATGTGAATGTTTTTTTTAAGTAAGATTCTTATTCATAAAATTTATGTCGTGATGTGTTGACGTAAATTGTGCACTGTGAGAATGATAGTGAAGACAACTTCCTTCAAAGATCCTTCAAAGTTCCTTCAAAGTTCCTTCAAAGTTCCTTCAAAGTTCCTTCAAAGTTCCTTCAAAGATCTTATGGAAGTGAGAGGTTATAGTGACTTTGAGGTATTTTGCTTCCTTTTGCAACCTTCTGGATATATCTCATATAAGCAGACTTTAAAATACTTCTGAATGTTAACTTAGTACCTAGAATTATTTTTCCATAACTTCTCCTTTAGATTAGAAATATATCCATTACTCGTTTCCAGCAGCCATCCAACATTTTTTTGCTCGATTTTGGGTTCAAGTTTGTGAAAAAATATATCTCCTCGCTGCGTCCATAACGTTAACGAAAACAGAAAATTTCAATTACGTTTTCAGAGAAAACTTGAAGTTATGAAGAAGAGTGAAAGGCAAAGATTAACATCACAAATTTTAAAGCCCGAGTGCCAGAGCAAATAATAAAAGAGAACTCGGGATCTTGTTGATCATTACGTCCTCAAATTTGGCTTAACGTGGGTTCTTCTGATGTCTTTTCCCTAGTTGTTGCAGCAGCGGGCAACATGCAGGAGTAATATCCAGCCAGACCCATGTTCCAATCACGTTATATGCAAAAAAAAATATTTTGGTATATATTCCAGTTTTGCATTTAACGAATTGTTTGATAGAGGAGTTTGCAGATGCTGGGATAAAAAAGAACAGAGTAGATTTGTATACAACTAATGTAGCTGCCAGATTATGTAGTTTTGACACATTTTACTTCTATAAAGGGTTTTTGAAATATATTAGTATTATTAGTACTGGTCATGGACCGGGCAAGGGGGCGTTGACCCCCAGAACTCCCTCCAGGTAGAATCTTATCGTGTTTACCTTCATACATAAGAACTTTTAAATAGGAAGAATGCTGCGCAGGCCTACTGGCCCACCCCAAGGCAGGTTTTCTCAAACCCAAAACCCAATAACAAAAATATTCGCCCAACCCAACCCTCGAAATAAACATTTTTACTACCCCCCCCCCCCCCGTAGTTTTTAACAGTGTTTCAGCAACCCACTGTTAAAAAGTCAAATGATAACTTCATTGGGGGACCGTAAGAACAAACACTGGGTTCGTGAAAATAATTAACGCAAGACTAAATTGGTTCTTAGTTTATCACTGCAGTTGGCACCGCCGCCATACCAGTTCTAGAACCGTTAACTCATACAACTTTGTCACCATTACAGTGCCTGACAACTCCATTACTGGTTACGGTGCCCCACAATGATGTACACTGGTTCATGTCTCGTCATACAAAATTAGTCAGTACGAAGTGAGCAGACTGACACTTTAAGTACCCTCTGAACACCATCCTCATTTCTCCTTCAGAGTTCACGAACTGTTATTTTTCCCCGTCTAGGCCTAGTATCCGGATAACCGGTTTCTCTGAATCCCTTCATAATTATTACCTTGCTTACATTCCAACAGCCCCATCAACCCTAAAACCACTTGTCTCTACTCCACGCTAAACATTTTCACACACACTTTCTGGATGCTGAAGCTTCTAACCACTTGAAGCTTTCCTAATCTCTAACACTTACTGAGACGATCCTTGGGTCGTCTTCCCTTCACCTTAGATTAATACTCCCGCTTTCTCATTTTCTTTTTCCCAAATTTCTAAATGGCTAACATCTTAAAAGTCCTTTGAATTATATACTTTGCCCAATCCACCTTCTTCTAATTTCAGTGTTTCTAATTCTCTACAGAATATTCACACTACACATTAATTTTTTTTGCAGGATTAATTAAATTGCTTTACTCCTTTGCGTCTTATCGATAAAGGATTCACATACCCTTAAATGTAAAAATATGAACTTCCCAGGGTTTCTTTGTTCAACTTCCTGAATGCTGTTCTGTACTATGCTATCCTGCACACATCATAATATTCTTTGTGATTTATTTATCCCCAGATGTTTTTATAGCATTTTAAAATTTGCAACTCCTCTTCTCACATGCTAACGACTGTGTCTGGTCTTTCTTCACATTAACACAAATGACCTCATCCTGTATTTATCAGACTCCAACAGCAAAGTCTAAGATCACTGCTGCAGCTCGTCTAGGTTTCTCTGAAGCTTATGTCAGTCCTCCTCTGTTATTTCATAAGTTTTACATCAAAGCAATAAAGAAACCGTAAGATTCAGTTCCTTTTGACTGTTCGTTTATATAACAGGGAACATAAAATACCTAAACACTGTTCGTTGATAAACAGGAACAGTAAAAATAAACCCAACACTGTTCGTTGATATAACAGGAACAGTAACTACCCTAACACGTTCTTGATATAACAGAACAGTAAAAATACCCTAACACTGATCCTTCAGTATCCACACATCTAATCCCCAGTCTTGACGTTTCAATAAAATTTTTAATAACTGCCTTGCGTCCCCCAAACATTTCATTACCTACACATCACTCCGCCTTTATTCTCACTTCTTTAATTTTCAAGATTAATCATGTTGAGCGTAGCCCCTCATTTTTGTGTTATATTTCTGCGACTCATACCCCAAAAAAATCTTATGTATATGTGGGTTGTGTGTGTGTGTGGTGTGTTTTGGGGTCACTACTATCCATCCCTTCCCGCCCCATGAGCTTTATCGACTGTTTTTAAAGCTATGTATGACCTCTCCCACTACATCACCTCCCAAACTTTTCCCACTCCTGTAACTCGGGGACTGCAAAAAAACTTCCTAACGTCACTGTGACTCATCTGGTCTTCAACTTCCTTTATGCCTCTTCCTTTTGTGTTCATCTCTGTAACACCGTCCCTACCACTTTTCAATTTCCTCTCGAATTTTATACGTCGTTTCATGTCCCCCCTATCCCTCCTGTTCTTCGTGTCTCGGGTTCAGCCCCCTTTAAACCCCTTTCCTCGTAGGGGACAAA
Source organism: Cherax quadricarinatus (assembly GCF_026875155.1). Lineage (NCBI taxonomy): Eukaryota > Metazoa > Arthropoda > Malacostraca > Decapoda > Parastacidae > Cherax > Cherax quadricarinatus. The sequence continues at coordinate 13,359,992 of NC_069409.1, forward strand.
CCATACTCTGGGATTTATCTTGTTGCAAACCCCTTTGCATTTTCTCTAATTTCTAGACGGCTTGATCGGTTGGGTTCCGCTGGGTGCTCCTAATATGAGCTGGGGCCAATATATTGTCTAGAAGACCCCCTTTTACCAGGTTAGAACGTTTTTCTCGGTTGCTAGGCCCCCACATGCTGCAGAAGTTATTTGGTTGATATGCGCCTCAGTAGTTGTTTGTATTGCTCACCCCAAGTTCCCCGTTCCTTGAGTGAAAATTTGCAGCCTTTAACCCCTTAGCCTGAATTTCCGCTTTTTGTTTTTTTGGCCCGTCCTCAATCTTTATGATTTTGCATTTGGGTGAGGATAAAACCGGAGCCAGTTTTGGCCCCCGGGTTGTATTTTTATTATAATAAGGGGGGAAAGCGCTAAACCCGGAGATTATACAGCGCGGGGGGGGGGGGATGTGGAAGGCATTCAGGCAAATTTTCGGGAAAAGGGCACGATCCAGTTCCCTAAATAAAGAGCCCCTCCCCAAAACTAAAGGAACCTTCCTTGGGGGGGCCGGGATTGCGCCTGCCGATCCCTTTGTAGTCCTGTTAGCCTCGCATCGTCTGCAAACGGGGCACTTCGGGTCTACCCTTCCCCCATGTCTTTTCCATATACCAGAAACAGTACGGCTCTGGAACTGACCCTTTGGGAACCCTGCTCTCACAACCCCCCAACTTCGTCACGTCCTCACTCCTTTTTCCCTTTCCCCTTCAGGATTTTGATCCTTTGCAGTGACTTTCTGTTTTTTTCCCTGCCTGATCCTCTAGTTTTTGGGCTTAACTCTTTTGTGGAACTGTGTTAAATCTTTTTTAAAGCCCAAGAAAATGTGTGTTGTGTGTGCACTACCTATTGGGGTTTTGCGGGGTAGAGTCCAAGCTCGGGCCCCCGTTTGTGTGTGTGTGTGTGTGTGTGTGGTTTTTTTGGGGTGTGTGTTTTGTGTGTGTGGTGTTGTTGTGTTTTTTGTGTGTGTGTGTGTTTTATTTTGGTGTGTTTTGGTTTTTGAATTTTTTTTTTTTTTTTTTATTAATTTTTTTTTAAAAAATTTTTTCAATTCCAGGTTTTTCTTGAGAAAAAGGGGGGTTGGGGAAAACTTCCGTTTTTAATTTTATTTTTTTTTTTTTTTTTTTCCTGTTATGGGTAAAAACACCTTGCCAGTGTGGTGAGTGTCAGTGTGGTAGGGTGATGGTGGGGGTGATGGGGGTGATGATGGTAGTGGTGATGGTGGTGGTGACGGTGGGTGGTGATGGGGGGTCAAAGTTGTGTGGTGGGGGGTGCGTTGCTTGTGACACTGCTTTGGTGGTGGGGGGTGGCGTGGTGTGGCGGTAATAGTGGTGATTGGGTGAGGGTTATAGCGGTGGTGCAGGGAAGGGGTGTATTTTTTAAGTGGGTAGTGATGTTTTGCAGTACGGGGGGGGTGAGCTGTCTCACCTGGCTCTGACAGCCGGGGGGGGGGTGAGAGTCTCAACCGGCTTCCCCACCGGGAGGGGGGACTGTCAAACCTGGCTCTCCCCGCACGGGGGGGGTGGACTGTCTCAACCTGGAGCCCGCGAGTAGGAGTTATGAGAATACTTACCTACTCCCAAATATTGGTCACAAATTCAGAAAAAAAAAACTTTTGTTAGGGAATGAGCAGTCAGGAACCAAAAATCAGTGGCTGAGGGTTTCCCTTTAAATAGGGTACCAACACCCGCCTCTCAAACACCTTCCTCTGAAACATCAGACGGCCCAGCATCTATTACCCCCCCTCATCCGGGGATCGTAATCCTGACGGTAGTTATAACCATGATTTTGATGGTAAGAAAAAAATGCGGAAAAGGTTTTGTACACGTGTGTAGAAAACAGGTCGAATACCCCCAAAAGAGAGCTGAATTAGGTCGCCCGCCAAAACACCCCCTTTAAACTTGCAGTTGTGGTAGGGTTGTATGGGTCGTAGTGGAGGGGGTGATGTTTTAAGGGTTCTTAACCCAAAAAAACACATTCAGACGCTCTGAAGTCCTCATTTTATTGCTTAGAAGACATCTATTCTGTTTCGTTAGGGCTCCTTTTATTAACCCCCGATGGCTGAGGGGAAAATTAAAGCCCAAAAAGTTCCTCCCCCCCGTTCACTGGCGACCCCGAAAAAAGTCTAAAACTTTAAAAGCAATTTCGAAAAAATTTTTTTCAAAAATTTTAGGAATGAAGAAAGAAACATAGTTTTGAAAACGACAAGTTGATAAAAAGCCCCCGTGAAAATTTGGGTTTTCCTTATTCTGGGAAAAGCTTCGCCAAATAGTGGCTTTTTCTCCGTGGAGAGTGCTGAAGTGAAAGGATTTGAGATAACACCCCCCCTGGGTCGTGGTTAAAGGAAAAAGTAGAAGTGGAGTGAAAGGATGGGTAGCAAGGCTAGCAAGGCTAGGAAGGCTAGCACGGTGCAGGCTAGCAAGGCAGTATGGGGCAAATCCCTCAACGTTTGAGAGTAGAGGACTAATTTAAGTAGTTTATGGTTAACTATCATCTTCTCGCGCCAAAACAGTGTGATAACAAAGGGTTTACTTTACGTCGCATGGTTCTTTTTTTCTATACTGTGTTTTCGGCGGGGAGGATGAACCAAAAAGAGAATGCCCGAATACTTGAAACCCGGCTTAAATAGCAACACTTTTTTTTGCCGAAAAGGCAAGGAAAATTTTTGCATCAAAAATTTCGCAAAAATCTTTTTTTACCTAACGAAAAAAAAATTTTAATTGGTTTGTTTTTGTTAAATTATTGTAAAAATTTTTCTAATGACCAATTTGCCATTCGGCTTGTTTTCAAGTAACATTTACAAATGCAATCTCCCCAAGATATAAACAGGACATGACTGTCGACACTACAAGACTGTACACACACGCAGCACATTCCCGTAGTGTCTGATTTTTCCGGGGTGCAGGAGGTTTAAAAAAGGTTGTCTGGATCTCGACGTCTTCACAGTCCGTCAGGAGGTTTTAGCTTGTGGTAATAAGTGTTCAATCCATGATGACCAGTAAAAGACCTGTTCCCCCAGCATGTGCCACCTCCGGGGTACCAGCAGCTGCAACACTCCGGTGATACCAGCACTGCCAATCACTCCGGTGATACCAACCTGCTGCCATCACTCCCGGGTTTTCCCACACTGCTGCCAAACTCCGGTGATCCAACTGCTGCCAAAATCCTGGTGTACCAACACGCTTTTCCATACCCTGGGTACCAGCATGCTGCAATCACTCCCGGTGAGCCAACACTCGCAATCACTCCTGGTGTAGCAGCCTGTGCTTTTACTCGTGATACCCGCATGCCGCCAAAACTCCTGGGGATACCAAACCTTCTGCTATCACTCCGGGAAACCCGCACTGTGCCCCACTCCTGGTGATACCGCACTGTGCCCTCATCCTGGTTCCAACACTGCTGCCTCACTCTGGTGATACCAAAACTGCTGCCCAACACTCCCGGGTACCAACACGCTGCCCACTCCTGGTGAACCGCACTGCTGCCACACTCTGGTATACCAACACTGCCCCCCATCACCCTGGTGATACCAACACTGCTGCCAACATCCTGGTGATACCAAAACTGCTGCCCTCACTCCTTTTACAAGCACTGCTGCCCAAAACCCTGGTGATACCAACACTCTGCCATCACTCCCTGGTGAACCAGCACTGCTGCCAAACCCCGGTGATACCAACACTGCTGCCAACATCCTGGTGTAAAAAAAACCTTTCGCCTCACTCCCGGTGGAAAAACCAGCACTGTGCCCAAAACTCCTGTGATCCAGCACTGCTGCCCTCACTCCCGGTGATACCAGCACGCTGCCATCCCCTGGGATACCAACACTGCTGCCATCACCCTGGGGATACCACACCCCC
>NC_069409.1:13364378-13382680 GCF_026875155.1 Cherax quadricarinatus
CTTCCCAAAAAGAGGCCGTTTCATCAAAAATTTGAACATTTTGTTCGGGTTTTCAGCCTTCACCCCCTCTATGTACTCCTTAATTCACTTAGGAATTTTGTAGCTCCCATTTGTCCGAACGGGCAGCCCACCATGCCTTATGACACTGTTACACTAGGTCTTAAATTCTCTAAAACCCAAACCCTTTGCTGGCCTTAAATTCATAAATATACTCGTGCGGGCAGTTTTTTTACCAGATCACAGCAACTGCCTAGGGGTTTTGTTATACCCTGGCCATTTCGGCCACAATACGCCACTTCATATTGTTCAGTGATGTTTTCTTAAATCAATCGATTTCCCCTTTCTTTACCAAAGGTTTGGGCACTGGGAAGCTTTTTTTGGGAAACCCAGGGTAGTTTATTAGTACTTGCAAGCACTAAAATGAATGGAAATTATGAAATATTTCGTATAAACCACGTAAAGGGGACCGCCTCCTGGAAACAATGGCACCTGGCTGGAAGGGGGGCTAGGGGGCTCAGACCCAGAGTAGGCGTCCGGGACAACGACAATTAGCAAGTAAACCGCCCTTTGCGAGCCAATCGGGACAAAAAAACGGAAAATTTCCGAAAAAGAAATCGATTTACAACCGTGTTTTTGTATCCAAATTTCGGGGAAAAAAAAACTGTTTGTGATGTACACAGTTTTATCCAAACCCTTTCATAAAAAATACAGTACTAACACATAAAAAGTAAAGTAAAACATGAAACACCAAAAATAAAACAATAAAAAAAATCTTAAAAAAAAATGTTATTTGAAAATTTCAGTAGTAAATTTCGACTTACGTCCATTTTACTTACGACCTTTTTCCTGGAACCGAACTCTCGAAAGTGGGGAGGGTAGGTGATTTAAAACAAAAGAAAAACTACTTTTTTTTTTGTGGGTTTCATAAACAGGTTTGTAAACATTGTAAATGATGTATTTTGGCTGTTATTGTTTACTTAAAAATGTTTGGGATTATAAAAATAAATTACACTTTATATTGTCTCACGGCCACAAAAGTTATTTGAAATTAAGGTATTAAAAAATAAAAAAAAAAACAAAAAAAGTAAAAATAATATTACCGATAAGCCATCACCGATACTGCTGCTTATAAGAGTTAAACCTTGTCAATTTCACGCCTTTATATCTGGTAATTTCTAATGAAATTTTTTTTTTTTAGCCCCTTCAGGTCCAAGGTCAAAATCGAAGTATGCTCCGTGTCCAAAAATTTTTAAAAAAAAAAAAAATAAATTATTTTTTCTTACAAAATTAAAGAGATTTTTGTGAAGGAATAAGAAAAAAAAAAAATTTCTGATCAGTACTTACCGAGATACAGCAGGGGAAGTTGACCCAAAATGACCAGTGGGGCAACATCAGGATTCCACAAAATCTCATTTATTTATTTTAGTTTTTTTTTACTTTTTTTTTTTTCTTTTCTAATTTTTTTTTTTTTCTAAAAATTTGTGACCTGTGAAAAACCAGTATAATTATATTTTTGTAAGTGACACTCATTGTTTCCACGCAAAACTGCACTAATTTGTTTATCATTAATTGCTTACAAAACTTTTTTTACAATTTTTGTAAACAAAATTATGAAAATAAATGCAGTTATTGTGTTGAATACAAAGGACCATAAGACCCTATGGTACAATGGGCCATAGGGGGCAAATTTTACCATAGGTACAATGACACCAATATTCGAGGGGTTCTTAAAAGGAGATACAAGGGTTGAAGGACCACGGGTTGGATGGTAAAAGATATATTGCACTGGATGATGGGGAAAGGAGCCCACCTCTCCTGTCCAACCTATGTCAAACGCCGCTGAACCGAGGCAGAGGTACAAACATACACATGCCACCCATGACTCACAAAAGTCAAAGGCCTAAAAGGGACTCCATCAAAAGCACATGATGATACGATATCTATACAACCAGGATCACAAATATGCTGACGCTCGGCATGTTCGTTGTCGTCCGACATACACTACATCTTATAGGCTAACAGGGAGGTGGTTCCGGCTGATTCATACAAAAACAATTTCAATATTCTTAAACTAATGGTGGGATCATACTGGATTTTAAAAAAATGAATTTTACGAATGGGGGTTAACGTAATCACTTTTAACGTAATGATTTTTAACTAACTTACAAACTTTAAGAACAAATCATTTTACAAATATGGAGGAATTTATCGATCGATCTGTATTCATGCACTCTACGGATTCCCGAGGGAAAAATAAAAAATATAATACAGTTCCCCAAATTCACATTTTCAGCTTTCGCGGGGTTTTCACACATTTAAAAGAATTCCCAACCGCCAAATTCCCACCACCAAATTCCCAGCCGCCAAATCATATTCAAGTTTCCCGCCACCTGCGAGTCCCTACTACCCTCCCTCCGACCCCCGCAACTGGCAGCCACCCCTCCCACCATCAGTGTGGTGAGTGTTTTGTTTGTTCATTATTTGCTATTAAACTTCAGTATAAATAATGTAAACACATTCACGACTGCATATTGGAATGGCTATTTGGACAGGTATTAGACGGTGACATCATGTGTTTACTCTTGAACACAGCAAAGAATCAAACATTTCTGCTACTGCTAATAATAACAATAGAAAATAATAATAAACTAAAAGAGGAGGCAGTTAGGGTAAGATATAAACAGCTATTGGAGGATAGATGGGCTAATGAGAGCATAGGCAATGGGGTCGAAGAGGTATGGGGTAGGTTTAAAAATGTAGTGTTAGAGTGTTCAGCAGAAGTTTGTGGTTACAGGAAAGTGGGTGCAGGAGGGAAGAGGAGCGATTGGGGGAAAATGATGTAAAGAGAGTATAAGGGAGAAAAAGTTTTGCAAAATGAGAAGTTTTTATAAAGTAGAATGATGCAAGGAGGGAAGAGTATATGGAGAAAAAGAGAGAGGTTAAGAGAGTGGTGAAGCAATGTAAAAAAAAGCAAATGAGAGAGTGGGTGAGATGTTATCAAAAAATTTTGTTGAAAATAAGAAAAAGTTTTGGAGTGAGATTAACAAATTAAGAAAGCCTAGAGAACAAATGGATTTGTCAGTTAAAAATAGAGAAAGGGGAAATTTATTAAATGGAGGGTTAGAGGTATTGGAAGATGGAGGGAATATTTTGAGGAATTGTTAAATGTTGATGAAGATAGGGAAGCTTGATTTCGTGTAAAGGGCAAGGAGGGAAAAACATCTGTAGGAGTGAGGAAGAGCCAGTTGTGAGTGTGGGGGGAAATTCGTGAGGCATAGAAAAATGAAAGGGGTAAGGCAGCTGGGATTGATGGGATAAAGATAGAAATGTAAAAGCAGGTGGGGATATAGTTTTGGAGTGGTTGGTGCAATTATTAATAAATGTATGGAAGAGGGTAAGGTTTCCTAGGGATTGGCAGAGAGCAAGCATAGTTCCTTTGTATAAAGGCAAAGGGGATAAAAGAGAGTGCAAAATTATAGGGGGATAAGTCTGTTGATATACCTGGTAAAGTGTATGGTAGAGTTATAATTGAAAGAATTAAAGTAAGAGGGAAAATAGGATAGCAATGAACAAGGAGGCTTTAGGAAAGGAAAGGGGGGTGTGTGGACCAGGTGTTTACAGTGAAACATATAAGTGAACATATTTAGATAAGGCTAAAGAGGTCTTTGTGGCATTTATGGTTTTGGAAAAGGCGTATGACAGGGTGGATAGGGGGGCAATGTGGCAGATGTTGCAAGTGTATGGTGTGGGAGGTAGGTTACTGAAAGCAGTGAAGAGTTTTTACGAGGATAGTGAGGCTCAAGTTAGAGTATGAGGAAAGAGGGAAATTTTTTCCCATAAAAGTAGCCTTAGACAAGGATGTTGATGTCACCGGGTTGTTTAATATATTTAAAGATGGGGTGGTAAGAGAAGTAAATGCAGGGTCTTGGGCAAGAGGCATGGAGTTAAAAGATAAAGAATCACACACAAAGTGGGAGTTGTCACAGCTGCTTTTCCCTGATGACACTGTGCTCTTGGGAGATTCTGAAGAGAAGTTGCAGAGTTTGGGTGGATGAATTTGGTAGGGTGTGCAAAGAAGAAAATTAAAGTGAATACAGGAAAGAGTAAGGTTATGAGATAAAAAGATTAGGTGATGAAAGATTGAATATCAGATTGGAGGGAGAGAGTATGGAGAGGTGAACGTATTCAGATATTTGGGAGTGGACGTGTCAGCAGATGGGGCTATGAAAGATGAGGTGAATCATAGAATTGATGAGGGAAAAAAAGTGAGTGGTGCACTTAGGAGTCTGTGGAGACAAAGAACTTTTTCCTTGGAGGCAAAGAGGGGAATGTATGAGAGTATATTTTTACCAACGCTCTTATATGGGTGTGAAGCATGGGTGATGAATGTTGCAGCGAGGAGAAGGCTGGAGGCAGTGGAGATGTCATGTCTGAGGGCAATGTGTGGTGTGAATATAATGCAGAGAATTCGTAGTTTGGAAGTTAGGAGGAGGTGCGGATTACCAAAACTGTTGTCCACAGGGCTGAGGAAGGGTTGTTGAGGTGGTTCGGACATGTAGAAGAATGGAGCGAAACAGAATGACTTCAAGAGTGTATCAGTCTGTAGGGGAAGGAAGGCGGGGTAGGGTCGGCCTGGGAAAGGTTGGAGGAGGGGGTAAAGGAGGTTTTGTGTGCGAGGGGCTTGGACTTCCAGCAGGCATGCGTGAGCGTGTTTGATAGGAGTGAATGGAGACAAATGGTTTTTAATACTTGATGTGCTTTTTGGAGTGTGAGCAAAGTAACATTTATGAAGGGATTCAGGGAAACCGCAGGCCGGACTTGAGTCCTGGAGATGGGAAGTACAGTGCCTGCACTCTGAAGGAGGGTGTTAATGTTGCAGTTTAAAAACTGTAGTGTAAAGCACCCTTCTGGCAAGACAGTGATGAGTGAATGATGGGAAAGTTTTTCTTTTTCGGCCACCCTGCCTTGGTGGGAATCGGCCAGTGTGATAATAATAAATAATAAGTAATAATAATAATAATAATAATAATAATAATACGATATAATTGAAGAAGGAAATTGTACAAAAATATGAGGGAGTGGTTGACACATCGTCAGTGTGGCTTTGTTTATGCTGGAGTGAGCATTAGTCTCCCTGCTCTTCCAAACATTTCACAATAATTCGTTGTGTTTAGTGCTTGTAGATTGAGTGCGACTGGAGTGGTTGAGGCTGTGGTAGAGGCAGTGATAGAGGCAGTGGTAGAGGCAGTGATAGAGGCAGTGGTAGAGGCAGTGGTAGAGGCAGTGATAGAGGCAGTGATAGAGGCAGTGATAGAGGCAGTGGTAGAGGCAGTGACAGAGGCAGTGGTAGAGGCAGTGATAGAGGCAGTGGTAGAGGCAGTGATAGAGGCAGTGGTAGAGGCAGTGGTAGAGGCAGTGGTATTTACTAACATATATGTTATAAATAATAATAGTACATTATGAATAACATTTATTATTATTATTATAAATGTTATTAATATTAACATGTACTATTATTATTTATAACATATGTATGTGTTAGTAAATACCACTGCCTCACCCACTGCCTCTATCACTGCCTCTATCACTGCCTCTACCACTGCCTCTACCACTGCCTCAACCGCTGAATTATTGTGAAATGTTTGGAAGAGCAGGGAGATTAATGTTCACTCCAGCATAAACAAAGCCACACTGAAGATGTGTCAACCACTCCCTTGTATTTTTGTACAATTTCCTCCTTCATTTATATCGTATTATTATTATTATTATTATTATTATTATTATTATTATTATTATTACTATTGTTATTATTAGCAGTACAGAAATGTTTGATTCTTTTGCTTGTTCAAGATAAACACATGAAGTCCTGTCCAATACCTGTTCAAATAGCCTTTCCAAATCTGCCTGAATGTGTTTACATTTTTTAACTGTAGTTTAATAGAAAATAATGAACAAACAAACACTCACCACACTGAGGGGTGGGAGGGAGGGCTGCCTTTTTGGGGGGGTCGGGGGGGTAGTAGGACTCGCAGTGGTGAGGAATGGGGAAAAGGCATTGGGGGAGGCAGGTGGAGTCTGGGTATTTAATAACATACATGTTATTAAAGCATAACATGTAAAATTTAAAAACACTTTTCATGTTTTTAAAGATTTTCATGTTCAACAATTTAAAGGAAGCAGTATTGTATTTTTTTCCCTACAAAAATTTTGGGGCACCAAACATTCACGTTTTTTTAACATTCGCGACCCTTTATCCCCAACCCTCGCAATGTTGAGGACTCCTGTACAAGGGTAATTAACCAAAGTATCTGTGCACTCAACTTTAGTCAAATTCTCAAATACGGGGGAACTTGAATAAAAAAAAAAAAAATTCGAAAACCAATCTTTTTAATAAAAAACATTTGACAATTTACTTCATCTCGCTCAGTTATACAGACATGAAACATTTAACCCAATTTGCGAGGGGAGGTTTACATATCAGAATGGTTATCATCCGGAATCGAATTCCTCTGAAATGCTAACACATGCCTTGACTGAAGAGATCTGAACAGTACCCCTACAAAAGAAACTTGTGGGGTTCTCATTACTTGTCGATACGAAAGGGAGTAGCGACATTCATTTGGGTTATCTGACTGATATTTGAGTAGGGGGTACAGGTAAAGGGGATTTTCGCATTGTCAATTTCTGGGTAGCAATATCAAAAACATCGCAACTAATTCATATGATAAAAATCGATCTTTGTCTACCAGTACAAATTTCTCTAATTACTCAAATTTCTCTAATTCCTTATTACCAAAAATTTTTCAAAACTCATAAGGTCCACAACTTTGATCGAGCTTGGGGCCTTGCTTGATGTTTTGTTGAAATTTGTCAGCATTACTCTCAACCTACTTTGACTTTTGAGGTTTTAGCACGGCTATTATTACCTATAAATTCGCTGTTGATTTGGAAGGTTTCACCGGATTCTTCTAAAAACATTTGACCTGCTGGTACATTGCAAAACAAACCATCAGTTTAAATTTAGGTTTCGGAGTGGATAAACAACTCAGGGGAAAACGCTTGTCACACCATACAATGCATAATGTGGATACCCCCCGAAGCATTGTAAGCAAATTTATGGCACATTAAACATCGGGTAATTTCATTCCAATTTCACTTTTGGGTTGATAGGGCCTCAGGACACAAGTATTTTCTTATGGTTCTTCGGCAACCCATTGCTGGCGGGATGATGGGGACAAGGGTGTTTTAGAATCTTGTAAAAAGTACAAAAATTTTTCAAGAATCTCATTACAGAATTCACCTCCATTACTTTTACAAAGGGACTTAGGGGTGAGCCGCAAAATAATGCGTTCTTTAAATCTTTAGCTACTATCTCGCAGTTTTATCGCAATAAAACTAACTCCAAAATGTAAAATGGTCAAACCATAACACAAGATGTTTGTTCCCTTTGGGAAGGAAAAATTTTAAAAGGGGTTAACAAGTCGGGCAACCTTTCCACGTTCGCTAGTGGTTGGGTACACTTGGTTTTGGATTGGGCCCATTGACATTCCCTTTATGTTGCATACAGACACTCATTTCTTAACATACTCGGAAATTCCCTTTCCAAAACTGCCAAAAATATTTCATCTGCTTTTCACAAACAATCCTACCAGGGGTGCAACCCCTGGTCATCATACACTGTAAGCTAAAATCACTAGGACTGTGGAATTACTAACGGGACACTCTTCTCTTTTGGAGTACCCAACTCGCGTTCGTACAAATTCGGGTTCATTACAAATCACTAAGGGGTGCGGGTGGTTTCACAGTTAAATAAGATCTTCCTGGAGCGGAATCGAATCACCAGACACAAGGGATCTTTTCTTTCTTACTGAGGAATGCACAAACACGGGGGAGTGGATGACTCCCCCCGTTGAAAAAATTAACGCATAACACGCAATATAGCAAGGGAGAACAATCTACTATCTCAAACTGCAAGCACAGAAAAAAAAATGAACACGGTAAACAAGCTGAATTCCTCTAAACGCCCAGTGACACAGGATCAGCTAAAAGAAATACACTTACAAACGTTAAATTTGAAAGTTACTCGGAAATAATTTCTTACAATGCACTGATTACTGTCAACTAGGAGGGGATCCAATCAAAACACAAGGGACAACAAAAAACGCTCAATGACAACTAGCCACAGAAATTTTCTTTCTGCAAGGGCTTGTGCATCACAAAGATGGCAAAAACCTTGCAAGTAAATTTCTTCTCAAAGCGCCCCGGGGAAGGAACATACTTGAACAAGTCCCATCGCAAGGAAAATATTCTCAGCACAACCTCGTGCACGATATTGGGCTGGACCAGACAGGAGTGACATTTACTAGTGCCTGACCCTCAGCACGTTTAATAATAATTCAGGGGTCTATAGGAACTTAACGAACTTCACTTTTTGCAGCACTTTAACAAACCAGATACAAGCGGAGAACAAACACTTTGCTCAAGGCTAGGTATTTCTTTCAGTCAGTAAGGGAAATTGGGTACTGTGGACTGATTCATATTGACTTTGCATGATAACTAAGTGAACATTCAGAAGTGACGGGACATCTCTCATGAAATTACTGAAGGCATAAGGAAAAAAAAAATAGAAGAATGACACAGTAAGCTAAACGGAAAAATTTTAAACGTTTTCGCATAAGTAACTAAAAATTGACGGGTCAACAGAAAGAAAAGAACTCACACAAAAAAATACGCAACTGAATGAAAAACACTTTGAAAAAAAAAGAAATTATATTTTACCCCAATCTGATTTCTAAACTTTTATTTTAAATTTTGAATGAAGGCACAGTGAGTTGTCTTTTTTTCAATGCAATAGGGAAACACAATAAAAATAAAAGGACCAATAAACTTTGCAAAAATAAAACAAACGGGGACACAATTCCGGAAAAAATAAAAGGGCACAGAAAGAATAAAATATTAGCCAAAAACAGAGAAAAGAAACTGAACTGAAAAAAACTGAGAAAATTTTTCAAATAATTGCTAATCAAAAAGTATTGCAAAAAACCGCAAAAAATCTCGCAAAAAAAATTAAAAATGCAACACAATCTTGCCAAAAATTATTGCAAAATGAGTCAAGTTCAATCATAAAAATTTTTACACCACAAGAAAAGAAATAATAAAGGAAATGAACTGAGGGAAAAATTTTTGACTCTTAACTGCACTCAAGCAACACTTAACAAGCAAAAGAACAATTTACCTAAAAGAAGAATTTAAAAAAATTGCACTAAGATTTAAATTTTGAAATTTAAAAACATGAAAAAAAATAGGTGCAAAACACAGAACAAAAAAGTTTGAACACTTTCAGTGATGCGAACCAACTCAAAACCCAAAACACAATACTAGAATTTTTTTTGCAAAGAAACTTGATGGTGAAAAATTTGTAAAAAATGATTTCTTGCTTCACAAAAATAATGGGGACAAATTTTCGTGGAAATAAACAAATTAACAATGGCTTTAATAAAAGAATATGAACACAAGAATGTTTAACACACGGGAACAAAAAAAGAAACACAAATGCTGGGGTGAAAAAATAATATTAATGAGACAACACGATTTTTTGATGCAGGACACAATTAAAAAAATTACTGAATTTCCCCCTGAACATGGAAAAACAAGGGATTCGAATGAAACAAAGTTCATACTGCTCATAAGTTGCACACACAACAAGGAAAAACACTAGGTACTTACTTTGGTATAAAAAAAAACACACAACACAACAGCATAAATTTAAACATGGAAATTAACACTGAAATTTAAGGGGAAAAAAAAATTATTGCAAACAACCGAGTCTGATCGAGAGCACTGAATGTCCTAAGAAAAACACTGGGAAAACAAAAGAAATGTCCAACCCGCAAATTTTCATGAAAAAAAAAAAATTATCGCTGTAATACTTTGGGGTAAATAGGGGAATGGTAGTGGGGAGTAGAGGATTTTTTATGTCGTCTTGTGCTGCCTCTCACAGTATCGTAGAATTGCGCTTTCATCGACGATAGACTTCACACAGGAGGCTTTCAACGGGGGCGCAAACACACTCTAGCTCTTGACCCCCTATTGATCTTTAAAATATGGCTATAACCCTTTGTAGGTACCAAAACACTTAGAGGGGGGGGGGAGTACCACACCCCAGTGAAGGGGGTGGGTTTGGGGTTGGAAAGGGCTAAGATCGGGCAATGGGACACTGGTATGGGTGTTGGGCTTGGGGAACGGCTAAGCCTCCTGAGGACAACCACACTCCCGAAAGTTCTAAGCTGCTACTTAAAAAACACCCACGAAATACCACAACACCCCAAAGGGTGAAAAAGCACCAGGATTTCTTGGAGCTTGAACACAAGCGTGAAGACTACCACGTGGCTTCTTGATACTGGGAAACACCGGGTTAGGTTCTAGCTGCCTTTTTCTAACCCTTTACACAGAAAGCTTGATAACTTACACATGAGCACAGCAGGGTGAAGCGGCTTTTGGCAGGAAAAGAACTGGAGGGGTAGATAGGGGGACTGGGGTCCCTCCCACAGCTGGGAAACGGCTTTTTGCAAAATCGGGTCAACCCCTCGGATGACGCAAAAACAATAAACACAATAAAAGAACTGACCATGAATGGAGAACTGGGAGATAGCGACTGGTTAACCTTTTCCCTAGGCCACCACAAAATGGCAGGCTCGGGGCGAAATTTATCTCCCAAAAACACTGAACGCAGAATTACAGGGCCCTCCGTTGCCACAATTTATCGTAGGGGTTCTTAAAGGAGATATCGAGGGGTTTAAGGTAGACACACGGGTTGATGGGAAAAAAATTTGTCAGACGTGATAGGAATGGAGCCCGCCTCGCCCTTTCCAGCCCAGTCAAACGCCGACTGAAGCCGAGGCAGAGGTACCAAAAAAATACACATGCCACCCCGGTCAAACAAAGTCACAGGGCCCAAAAGGGATCTCCTTCTAAAGCACAGGATGAACTTATATGCTATACAACACAGGGATCACAACTATGCTTTACAAAGATACAATGGTACCATATGGAAAAAAATGGACAATGGCACTGATACAATGGAACCCCATTGATACAAGGGACCAATGGTACAAAGGCACCCTTTGGGGACAAAGGTACCATAGAACAATGGTACCAATGGTCAATGGTACCTTTTTGGTACCATAGGTGAATGGTACCATATGGGACCATAATGATGCAAAGATACCTAGGTACATAGACCATAAAAAATGTACCAATCTTTTATTGTACCATAGGTCGTTTATTCAACACAATAAACCACTAAATTTTCATTATTATTTTTTTTACAAATAGTTGTTTACAACAAAAATATCAAAAAGTTGTATATTAGTAATGTTCATTAATATTTACAAGTTACGGGAAACCGACGTGTTCCTTGAGGGGGAGATAAAACACTTTTTCTCGGAAAATGCGGAGTCATAGCTACTTGTGTCGCCACTCATCTTGCTGGGGTCTCATGCCCCCAAAACCATTTGACCATTGGACACGGGATCATATGTTTCAGGGTACCTATGGACTTGTACTATATGGAAAAGGGACCATCAGTACAAAACATAGGGCAGGGGACCATATGGTACAGGGGCCTATGGAAAAAGGTACCATAAGGTACAGGGGACAATGGACAAGGTACCATATGGGACAGGGTACCATCATACAGGAACCATATGGGACAGATACAGGGATAACAGGAAATAAATCGCCCTACTTTTTTGGGTTTTTCCTAAAGGATTTTATACTATGCTGCATGTAGAAATCTTGTAATTGTAATTCTGTACACCGAAAAACTACCAAAGGGAGTGGCATCATAAGTAATTTATTTTTGTTTTTAAAACCCAAAAAAGTTTTCTAGAAAATCATACTTTGCACATATGTTGGGGAAACCCAGGAAACCAAAAAGTCAGACTTTTTGCATTAGGGGCCCCTTTCCCTTTCCAAGGGATAATGTACCCTATGGACATGCACTAATTTTGGACAAGTCATAGGTATATTGCCCATAAGGACTATTTTACCATAGAAACCATTGTACCATAGAACCATTGTATGACATGGCACGTTGTACCATAAAAGGGACCATTGTACCATAGGCACAAGGTCCAAAAAGGTTAAAACCAAGAATTTTTCTCAACTCCACTTCCACAGTCTTAGAACTGAAATTTTGAAGATGAGATCAGAATCCCCCAAGATGAGTGGGGATGAGAGCTTCCTTCCGCCAGGGACGATAACAAAGCTACTTTCCGCGTTCCCACAAAGCCATGCGGGCGTCCAGATTTTTTCTATGGTGTGCACACTGACCACCCAGACCCATTCTCTCAGATGTAGGCCTACCAGCCTTCTCTCGCTAAATTTGACGCCGCTAAATTTTGGGGTAGATCTACGGTTTGGATCCTGACTAAAGCTTAGATCTCGGACACCCGAAAGGGTTAAATACATACTTGCAAAAATATTCTTAAGATTTTGGTGAGAAAAAATAATTTTTTTTTTTTTTTTTCAAATATTTTTGACACAGAGCAAGAGCTTGAAATTTGAGCTGTTACAGGAATGGTAAAACAAAACAAAGATGGTTGACACAGACTCACTACCATTACAGTGTGCTCCTCACTTAGTGACGAATTCGTTTAACAATGTGGTTGTAGGAACGGAACTCTGTTGTTAAGTGAGGAGAGGCTGTATTACTAAAGTTAAAAAGAGAAACTTTAGCTTTTCTGTTTAGGTGACCCTGCTTCATTGGGATGTGATGAAAAAAAAGTAATTTGTTGGTCCAGCAAAATCAGTATACTGGATGGCCCCACTTATACAGCTGGTTAGGTTTCGGGCTACTGTTGTAAAGTAAAAAATCACTGTAAAATGCATATAAAAGCCTGTTAACATGTTTACACTATCATATATTAACCCTTCAACTGTCCAAACATAGATCTACGTTTGCTTGCGTAGCACTCCGAATGTAGATCTACATTTTTTTTTACATGCTTTCAAATGTAGAAAATCAAGGTCGGAGCACTACGCGTGGAAACATAGATCTACGTTTGGACAGTTTAACCCTTTGACTGTTTCCGACGTATAAATACGTCTTACGAGCCAATGTTTCTGACGTATTTATACGCACAAATTCTAGCGGCTTCAAATCGAGCGCCAAAGGCCTGATAGGCCTACACGGGAGAGAATGGGTCTCAGTGGTTGGTGTGCACCCTGTGAAAAAAATCTGGGACCTAGCGGTGCATTGTGGGAATGCCATGTTGTCAGTCCATTTTCACCATGCCTCTCGGTAAGAAGTTCCTCACTCCTCGGCGGATTGGAGGTCTTTTGTTCCCAAGTGATAGCTCTAACAGCGATGAAAGTGTCAGTGACAGTGAATTCAAGGGTTTTCAAGTGAGTGTTACCGAAAAAAGTGCCCAGGATAACGTAAATAGTGACGAAAACCCAGATGACCCACAACCTTCGACCTCTGGTGCTGTGCCGGCTTGTTCACGTTCACGTTCGCCTGTACCAGACAAAGAGGAAACTATTTGGTCGTGTACACACCCTGATGATAGCAGTGATAGTGATAGTGATAGTGATTTCAAGGTCATTGAAAGCAGTTCTAGTGACAATGAGAGTGAATATTCCCCAGTGAAGCGCCAGTATGTACGACGTAGCATGCGGTCTGGTAATGTTTCATATGTTGTTCCAAGGGGAAGGAGAAACTCTGGAGCACATCCCGTGGCCCAACACCACGACCTGATAGTGAAGATGACGATATGTAACGATGGGTATGAATGGTGACAGTGAGGGAGGAGGCAGTGGTGGTGAAGTGAGGGTGGCACGGCCCATGTGGCACCATCACCGGGCCACGCTACTGCCACGTGCTGACTCAGCAGAACAACCAGCCTCACCCAACCCCACACTGCCACAACCTGCACCACCACAACCTGCACAGACCACAACCACAGCCACAACCACGGTACAATATCCAGACCCCACCAGCAGACCGCATCTGGGATTGGCAGACGGTGACGAGTTTGTTCCCAGTCCCTATGACTTTGATGAAACACAAAGTGGAATAAAGCCATCTTGTCCACTTGGGAACAATGCCAGTGAACTGGACTGCTTTGAGTTATTCTTCGATGAACCCCTGATGGACATCATTGTCAGGGAAACCACACATACTGTGAATACACCATGGCAAATACAATTCTCTCACCAAAATCACGGCTACACAAGTGGAAGGAGACAACTGTGGCAGAGATGTACCTGTTTTTTTGCCACAATATGCTTATGCCACATGTGTATAAGCACACTGTCACCACATACTGGACAACAGATCGCCTGATTTCAACTCCAGTGTTTAGTGACATTATAGGTGTCAATCGTTTCCTGATACTGTTGCGTATTTACACTTTTCAGACAAAACCAGGCCTGACAGAAGCGACAGGTTATATAAGATAAGAAATGTGTTTATGTACCTGAAACAAAAGTGCTGCATGTATTTTTATCCCTTCAGGAAGCTTGTTATTGATGAGTCCTTGATTTTATTCAAAGGAAGACTCTCATTCAAGCAATATATACCAAGCAAGAGGAAACGCTTTGGTATAAAGCTATTTGTACTGTGGATTGCAGAAGTGGTCTTGTTTTAGATATTATTGTGTAACACTGGCAGTAATACTTTGAGAGATACCATGAAGTTATTGGTATCTCTGGTGATGTGGTTCGAACAATGATGGAACCATATCTTGGTAAGGGGCATATGTTATTTACTGATAACTGGTACACAAGCCCTTACTCATGATTTCTTGCGAGTGAACTTGACAGACGTGTGTGGCACAGTGCGTGGTAATCGCAAACATATGCCAAGGTTCGACGCTGGCACTCGCAGAGGTGAGGTTGCAAGCCTTTGCTGCCAATGACATCATGGCATTTCGGTGGCATGACAAACGTGATGTCACATTGTTGACATCAGTTCACACAAACGAAATGGTACCACGATGGCAGGGACAACAGAGAGACCAATGAACCCATTCTAAAGCCTGCAGCTGTCATGGACTACAACCTCAATATGCGCTTAGTGGACAAATGTGACATGCAGATTGGTTTGCAGACTGTGTACGCAAGAGTTATAAGTGGTATATCAAACTTTTTTTCCATCTTGTTGATATCTCTATGCTAAATGCTTATAACATATACAAGTTGAAGACCAACAAAACACCAAAATATGGTGAATTTTGCCTGTCAGTAATCAGACAAATAATTGCAAAGTACAAAGGAGCAACATCCTGCATAGACCAGCTCCCACAGACGTCATCTCGTATGAGGCCTGGTGATCACTACCCCATACAATTGCCTCCTACTACTGCCAAGAAAAATGCTCAGAAGAGGTGTTATGTATGTATGCATACCACAAAACGCCCACAAACACGCATAGACACTGTTTATGTGTGAGAGTGTGAAGTGCCCCTCTGCATATACCCATGTTTCAAAGAGTTCCACAAGCAGCAGCAGTTCTAGGAACGTGTTTAGTGACTGTACATATGATATATATTATGGAACAATAGTAATAAACATTGTTTGTATTGTTTGTTTGTGTAAACAAAGTGTAATACACAAACTAATAGTGATAAAGTTTGTTCTGTTATTGTGTTGTAAATAATGAGTGTATTTGAACAATGCACACTTACATTGGTCTCACAGGCCACATAAGTTACCTGGAAAAGAAAAATAATTGAAAAAATGCAAGAAACCTTTGAATTAGAGTAAATAAAAGAATACCGGGTGGGCGGCAGTCGCCGCTGTTGCCGTACGCACGTCAATTTCTGCAAACTTTGCGCTCTATATCTCGGTAAGTACTGATGGCAAAAATTTTTTTTTTAGGCTTAAAAACACTAGTAAAAATATTCCCTAACATTTTCATAAGAAAAAATAATTTTTTTTTTTTTTCGAATATTTGGCGACATAGAATGACAGTTTCAGAGAGGGGCCTGAAACAGTCAAAGGGTTAAGGGTTAACCCTTTGACTGTCGCAACCCCAAATCCTAAAGTGTCTCCCTATGTTGCAAAATATTAAAAAAAAAAAAAATTCTTACCAGAATGTTAAGATTAATTTGCTGAGTGTTTTAACCCTAAAAAAAAGTTTTGCCATCAGTACTTACTAAGATATAGAGGCATAATGTTGGCAGAAAATGAGCCATGTATGGCAACAGCAACGAATGCCGCTCACCCGGTAAAATTATATTTACTCTCATTCGAAGGTTTCTTGTATTTTCCAATATTTTTTTGTTCAAGTAACTTATGTGGCCTGTGAGACCAAAGTAAGGTGCAGTGTACATATATACACTCATATGCAACACAAGAACAGAGCAAAACTTGTTTACACAAACCAGCAATACAAAAAATTGTTTACTACTATTGTTCTATAATATATACACGAATGTACAGTCACGGGCACTTCCAGAATCTTACCTTCCTTATCCCTTTTAAAGATTTTGAGAGTTTATTACTCTGTGAGCCCGGCGGGCCGGGCTCGTCGGGTGCTGTGGAAACCGGGGTTTGCTCTGGAGGCCTGTTTGCCCCAAAATCCACACAGCTTGGTTATCTGGCACCTGGAGGTTTATTTTGTCCATTTTTCCTCTTGAAGGCTTTAAACGGGTTTCCCGCTGTGTTTTGATTCCTCTGGTAAGATGTTGAACAGTCGGGAAACCCCCCGGGAAAGTTGATACATTTTCCCCTTATTGTCCCACCCCCCCCTCCTCACGGGGTTTTATTTTACACTTCCCCCTATTTTTCACTCCAGTATTAGGCAGTGTCAGATTTAGGACAACCCCTCAAGTACCTTCCAGGTTATATTTCTGTACCTCTTCTCCCCACCCCAATTTTTTACAGTTCAAGACTGGGGGTTCCCAGAGTTTAGGTGCTTTACGGGTCAATGTGAGCCGAAACGTCTTAAGTAAAACCCTCACCATACATTTTAATCCTTCCTGAAAGCCATCGTAGCGAAATTATCGAAGGGGAAATTTAATTTTTCCCCAAAAGAAATAATGGAAAATTAAATTAATCTGTGAAAGACCCACAAAGCTGAAAAAAAAATTTTTTACCCCATAAATATTAATTTTACAAACCCCAAAATGACACCTTATTGAAGATTGGGGATGATTGATGGGGGAGGGGGAGAGTGTGGAAGTTGTTAATTTTTTTGAGGGGGAATCCCCCCCATTTGGACTTTTAAATAGCACGCCTTTTCCGGGGGGACTTTTCCCCTTTTTCTTTTTTTGCCACTAGGACAGCAGACCGTGGTGCAGCAAAAAGCGACCCTGGGGCACAAAGCTGACTTTGGGCAGTAGAGTGACTGTGGGCAGCAACAGAGACAGTGGGGGTAGCAGCAGCGAAGTGGTGCAGCAGCAGCTGACTGTGGTGCAGCGCAGCCACCTTGTGCAACAGCCTCCCCCGGGTTCACAACACTGACTGGTGCGCAACAGTGCCGTGGTGCAGCCAAAAGCTGACAGGGTGGCAGCAGCGACTGTGGTAAAACTGCAGCGACCGTGGTGCAACAGCAGCTCCGTGGTTCAGCAACACTGATGGTGCCCCAACAGCTACCTGGGGGCAGAACAGTGCCGTGGTGCAGCAACAGCCAACTGTGGTTCAGCAAACTAATGGTGGTCAGCACAGGAAACCGTTTACGGAGGGTTCGGGGGTCAACGCCCCCGCGGCCCGGTCTGTTTACCAGCCTTCCTTGGTCGTGTCCCAGGAGTGACCCACACCCTCGACTAAAAACCAGTCCCCTTTTACTGATGGGGAACATAGACAACGGTGGAAAGAAAAAATCCCCTGTTTTTTACTTGGCTGGGAATCGAACCCCGGCCCCCCCGTGTGAAGCGGAGCGTTAACCACCACCACCAGAGCCCGTGGTGCAATAGTCATATTTTTCACCCTTTTTTCACAGGGTGGCACTAGAACTTTTTTTGGCCATGGTGGCTTATTTAGCATTACAACACATAAACAATGGGAAAAAATACAAAAAAGTATCGAATGTTTGCACGAACCGCCACCCTGGCTTGTAAACAATGTGGCAGGCGATGGACAGGTTTGGGACGGTCCGTTGGGCGAAAAAGTGTGGGGTGCGCAACAGCTGCATGGTGTGCAGCACTGACTGGTGCAGCGAGCGACCACTGCAGTTTCACATAGTGCTAATCCCCCTTTCATTGGTTTTTTACTTTTCTGAGTATCATTTACCATCCATGGTTTTAATAGACCCTACTAGGCCTAGGACTGTTAGACGTCCGGGGTGCGCAATGAGT
>NC_069409.1:13383180-13398563 GCF_026875155.1 Cherax quadricarinatus
CACCAACACAGTTATATCCTCCAACAAGAGAGAAGTCTGTACTAACACTTACTGATGGCGCTGCACCTCTCCCTCACTCACTATTTCCAATTACTATTTTATTATTTTATCTCACTTTCACACTCCCAATCTCCTTAAAAATTTCCACACAGATACTACAAGGTGTCATTGATGTATACAGTTAAAATCGTTACTGTTGCTAAATGCATTTTACAATAAAAATTAAAAATAAATTTGAAAAACTGGAAGTCTACAAGTATGTGAGCCACAAAACGTTTTGCGCCAAGGTTCAGTATCTATATTTTAATATATTCTTTATTTTACCAGAGATCCCCTGAGAAACAAATTTACACTTGAAAACTGTATTAAATCCATTCACATACCTACAAAAAAAATATCTATGTAAAATGATAAAGGTTACTCAGTCATATAAAGTTTGTAGCCATATAACGCAATATAATTTCCACATACTTGTGTAATATACACAAAAATAATTTCTCATCATGTTTACAAGTACTAAATACGAAGAAATACGTATAAGTGCACACACTTGTATGTGTGGACGCTGGGTGCACACGTACTTGTATGTGTGGACGCTGGGTGCACACGTACTTGTATGTGTGGACGCTGGGTGCACACGTACTTGTATGTGTGGACGCTGGGTGCACACGTACCTGTATGTGTGGACGCTGGGTGCACACGTACCTGTATGTGTGGACGCTGGGTGCACACGTACCTGTATGTGTGGACGCTGGGTGCACACGTACCTGTATGTGTGGACGCTGGGTGCACACGTACCTGTATGTGTGGACGCTGGGTGCACACGTACCTGTATGTGTGGACGCTGGGTGCACACGTACCTGTATGTGTGGACGCTGGGTGCACACGTGCCTGTATGTGTGGACGCTGGGTGCACACGTACCTGTATGTGTGGACGCTGGGTGCACACGTACCTGTATGTGTGGACGCTGGGTGCACACGTACCTGTATGTGTGGACGCTGGGTGCACACGTACCTGTATGTGTGGACGCTGGGTGCACACGTGCCTGTATGTGTGGACGCTGGGTGCACACGTACCTGTATGTGTGGACGCTGGGTGCACACGTACCTGTATATGTGGATGCACACGTTCCTACGTGCGTGGACGCTGGATGCACACGTTCCTACGTGCGTGGACGCTGGATGCACACGTTCCTACGTGTGTGGACGCTGGATGCACACGTTCCTACGTGTGTGGACGCTGGATGCACTCGCTACGTAAAATACGTATCTCAACGTTAAGAGACGTATAACAACACAGTGTATACAATTTACTAGCTTTATGAGACTTATTTACTGATATATGTACAGTTTGTCCTACTTTTATAAAGGTCTCACTGATGTACGTACAATCTACTGTACCTTTATCAAGGTCTTACTAATGTATGTACAGTCTGTTGCACCCTTATTAAGGTCTTAGTCACTTAAGTGATATATGTACAGTCTATTGTACCTTTATCAAGGTCTTAGTAACTAATGTATGTTGTATCTTACTAATGTATGCTGTATCTTACTGATGTATATACAGTTTTTTGTAACATAATGGAGGTATTATTAAAAGATGTTTATTTTATAAGGTTTGGGGTTTGAAAGGTGGTAGTATGGTGGAGTAACACAAGTGTTCTGCTCTGAGTTTACTGGTGGAAACGTCTTGCCGTCTGCCACACATACACTACAATTTTTATTTCCTTGCAAGTTTACATTGAGATTCTGTAATTACAATAATGAGTTGCAGTGCAAAGAGCCACTCTCATGCCATGGCATCAGTAAACTCTAAATTAGATTCATTTATAATTAATAGAAGTATATTGTACAACTTAAACACTACTAAAGTCACCTTCAGAATTCCAATGAGGACCCGTTAATAACTTCCAACGCAGTAAAAAAAAAGGACGGGCACACGGAGCTAGAAAATCTATACAGATATTTTAGGGTTTGTTTAAAAAATTTTCTAAAAAAAAGACCCAAATTTTCCCTTTTTTAACAAGCCCTCCCAAAAAAAACTAAACAGATGACAGCTAAGGGGACTAAAACATTTCCCGGCAAACCCACCCACCTTCTCAAATCCCATAATACAAAACCCCGATATAAAAAACAGTACAAAATTTGGGTACATAACCAGACACCAAACAAAAGGGGTTTTTTCGTAAAATCCAAAAAACCTGATAAAAAAGGGGGGCAAAAAAAATTGTTTTTTTTTTAAAAAAACAGATTACCCAAAAACGAGGTGATAAAAAAAAAGACCGGGAAAAACCCTTTTCAGAAATTCGGGGGAACAAAAAAGAATATAAAGACAAGCGAAATAAAATTAGCAAAATCAATAAAACCCCCCAACTCCCCCCAACAGAAAAAGAAAAGGGATTTAAATTGTTTTCTTCTCCACTATAGGCCCAAAACCCTTTCCCAAATAATATCCCAAAAGTTTCAAAATACCCCCCCCAAAATGACTACCTCACTGGAAAACCCCAACCGGAACACACGTTCCTAGCCCCAAACAAAACCCATACGAAAGTCCCCCTTATTATCAACGCACTGAAAAAAAAAAGGGGAAAGGGTTTTTAAAATCCCTTACCCCCCTTTTTAATACAAAAACCGTCAAAAAGTACTATCCCCAAACCATTGCAACCCCTCTTTAAAAAAACCCATTGAATCCTCCCCCCTTTCCCCAAACAGTTTCAAAAATAGCAAGGGTCCCCCCGATCCTTAAAGGAGGAAAACCAAACAGAGTTGAAAAAATATGGCTAATACCCAAATTTTTAACACCCCCCTCCCCCAAAAACCCTTGGGAAAAAATTTAAATTCAAAAACGAATCCACTCCTACCTCATCCCCAAAAACATTCTCCCCCCCGGGCCAAAATTTGGATTCAGGGCCTAAAAAAAAATACTTTTTATGTTTTATACACATGTTTAAAAACAAAATATACCCCTTGCAATAGGGAAAAAAGAAGCCCCACTGGGGTTTCTTCATTGACTTACTAAAGCTTTTGAACATTTTGACCAGGGACTTGCTCCACAAAAAATTTGGGGTCACTTAAGGGGTATTAAGGGGGACTCCCTCAACTACCTAAAGTTCTTACCTCAGAAACAAAACCAATTTTTTTTCCGCAAAACCCCAATTTTACGGTTGGGGGTCCCACGGGGAAATTTTGCCCCCTTGGGCCCTCTTCCTTTTCTCCTAAACATAAATGACCTACCAAATGTTTCGAAAATTTACTCAAACCCAAAACCTTTTTCCCAGATGCCACCAATACTTTCTTCTTTCCACCCGAGCCCATCCGCTACCCAAAAATACTGTAAACCCCAAAATTTTAAACAAAAATTTTTAAATGGATGAGGACAAAAACAAATTTACACAAACATTGAAAAAACCCCTACTTCATTCAGTTTGGAAGCAGAGCTACAGATTACCTCTTAACATAGCGAAAAAGGGGGGATCCCAATCAAAAAAGCTAACGAGGGAAAATTCTTGGAATCCCCCTTCGATAATAGACAAAAATTTTTCAAAAACCTTATAAAAACAAATTTCTAAAAAAATTTCCCAAGGGGGACTGGGGCATACAAACCCAAAAGATCCCGGTACAAATTTTCCCCACGTCAGCCCCCCTGGCCCTATATCACCCCCTTTCTTTTCCCCCTATCTCCCCCTATGGAATTTGTGAAAGGGGCTAAACAACAACCAAAACCATCTCAAAACCACTAATTACCCAAAAAAGGGCCCTTGCAGTTAAAATTGTTTAAACAAATTCTAACTCCAGGCAGACAACCCCCCAAATTTTTAAAAACACTCAACCACTCCCCCATAAAAAAACATCCAAAATTAATTTTTCCCCCTTTAAATTCATATTCCCCCCCCCTCAAACATCTCCTTGCCAACCTCAACAAAACACAGGGACCATAAAAAAAAGGCAAAAGATCACTTTTGATGTTCCCGGTCCATCCCCAGGGCTATGAAAAAAACTAATGCACAAAAAGGGCCCCTAAAATCTGGAATTCTTTCCCTGTAAATTTAAAAGAAAAAACAACCTTTTTTAAAAAATTAAAGTCCTTTTTAAAAAGTTCACTTACTCACTAAAAACCAAAATAAATACTGAAAAAAATAACCAAAAAAATTTTTGTATATCCAAATTTGTTACTCACAATTATATCACCCCAAAATGTTAAACCCCTAACTTTTTTTTTTTTTTTTAAAATTTACACTACCAAACCAGAATTCCCCCATTCTACGGGTGAAAAGCAATGCATGCAACCATGGGAAACCTTCCTTTGTAATCCCTAAATTGTTTTTTAATTTTTTATTTTTTAACAAAAATGTCTTATCACTGATTTCATCATTGCTTAGTTCCCCCCTTAAAATTTAAAATTTTAAAGCCACCCCAAATGCTATGCTTAAAGTGGTTTTGGGCATGCTGCTTTTTAAACCCTGAATTTTTTGTCCCTCTGTTTGTATGCTAAAATTTCAAAAAATAAATAAAAAAAATTTTTTTAGTATTAATTTGGGCCAGTAAGCCATTAAATTAAGTCTCCCCATAATTGCCTAGGCATGATAGAGGCCCCTCTTTGCCTGAAAATCTTTATTGTTTAAAAATATAACTAAGTACTATTTTAAAAAAAATAAAAATTTTACTTTATTTGACAAAAACCTGACAAAGAGTAACTCCCTGGGGATGCCCCGGGGAGGAGGGTTAAGATAAGATTGTTTTTTCCCGGAATTTTTTTTTTTTTTTTAAATAGGGGAGTGTAACCACCCCCGAAAAAACCCCGGGAAAGGGGCAGTGCGTCATTTGGATTTACTGGGGTTTTTTCCTTTGGGGGGTTCCGGGGGTTCAAAGGCCCCCCCGGCCCGGTCTGTGACACCTCCTGGGGGTTTAGACCCCGATCAACCGGCGTTGCTGCTGGCTGCACGAAAAACCCCAAATTTCGAGCCACAGCCCGGGTGGTCGGAAACCCACTTTAGGTGGGTTGTCCAATGCCAGCTTTGAAAACTTTCCAGGGGTCTGTTTTGGGAATCCCCTTTTGTTTGCTGGGGGGCAGTTTTAACTTTTTCCCCGGCCCCCGACACTTAAATTTTAAGGTCTCTTTTAAAGGCTAGTGGGCACCCCTGCTTTTCATTGGGGGAAAGTTCAAACGTTTCCCAAATCTTTTGCTTTCGTAGTGATTTATTTTTTGTTTTGCAAGTTTGGTACTAAATTCCCTCTAGGGTTTTCCCGGTTTTATATAATAAAGTTCTTCCCCCCCTGCGTTCCAGGGAATAAAGGTTTTAGGAAAACCCCCAAAAAGGGTCCCCGTAATTGAGGTTTTTTTATCTCCTTATGCGCGGGCCCGGGAAAGGGTTTTTTCCCGTACAATTTTTTTAAAGGGCACAAATTTTACCGCCTTAAAGGTGCTGTTAGTGTGCAGCAATAATTTCCCGCCTAGATAAACAAGTGGGCCTGGGAAAAGGGGGGTCTCATTGGCTTTTGGGCCCCCCTATTTTTTAAGGTTCTCATTATCCATTCCGTCATTTTTCTGCAGATTGGGGTTGATTTCCGTGTTTTGGTCCCTTTAAGGTGAGATCCCCCAAAAATGATCACTCCCGGGTCTTTTTACGTTGGTGTTTTTGCTCTATTTTGTGGAGGAAATTTTTTTTGTTACTCGGGTGAAATTTAATTTTCCCCGTGTTTACCATATCTGAGTGTCAGCCCCTAAAGGGTTTAACCTTCCCTTTTAAAATTACATTGCGGGTTTTTTTCCTTTAATAGCTAAAATTTGGGAAAAGAAAAGTCCTTTTATTATTAAGGGTTTAAATTCTTTTTACCCTAAATATAATTGTTAATATGGCCATGATAAGTTTAATTGGAGGGATAGTAACCCCCTGCCCCCGGTTTTGCCCGGGGTATAGGTTAGCCGTGGTGTTCGATGGTTATACCCCCCTTTCCCCCCCCTTTCCCCCCCCCTTTATGTTTAACTACTCCACTGAATTTTTGGGGAGTTTACGGGCACGTGGGCCCCTTTTCCTGTTGCTCAAGGTTGAGGGAAGGGGCAGTGAAAAAGTAGCGCCCCCGAGAACACTCCTGCTCATCTCTGGTAAATGGCCAAGGTTTATTTGCCGGCCTGGACATATTCTGTTTTATTTTTGACCCGCTTTTCCAAAATTTGGGAAAAAAAAAACTTTATAAATTAAAGTAACTCCTTTTTTTATATATGTTTTTTATCTAGGGGTTTTCCCCCAAACGTTTTGTTTTGAAAGCCTTATGTATATGTTGGATAATATAGAAAAAACATGCATTCTTAACTTTTATACGATAATTGTAAATTTTTTCGGGTTTTTTTTTGTATTAAAATTTAAAAATTTGGCATTCCGGGGGATCACTATTTTTACCCAAACCCCTTTTGGGCCAAAATTTTTATGCTCTAAAAAAGGGGAAGAAATTTGTGGTTAAAAACCCCTGGGGGTTTTAAACAAGTTTGGGGGCCCGTCCGGGAAAGCCTAAATTTTAAATTTAAAATTTTTTAAAAAAAATTAAAAAAATTGGGTTTAAATTTGGGCTATCTTCTAACCCAAATTTAATATGTGGAAACCCAATGTTTCAAGGAGTAGGGATATCTTTGAAGAAGGGGTTTTATTTAGTGATTAACTCTTTTTACGGATTCTTTTAAAAGGGAAAAGAGGACCTCTTAAACCCCGTCCTCTACTTTTGGGAAAAACATCTCTCCAAATTAAAAAAGCTAGCTGCCGTGAAATTTACAGAAAACTCAAGCCCCAAAAAGAAGAAATCTTAAAACCAAAGGCTAAAAACTCGGGGGTTTATTCTCTCCAAATGAATTTGTGTTAGTTAAAAAACTTAATTCCAGGGGCATTCTTTAAAACCTAGAAAATTTTGGGGGCCCTTTGAAATAGTAGACAAAGAAAATGAGGTGAATTATCTGGTCCGTGAACAAGGACGCCGTAAGAAAATTAAGAGGTATCACATAGATAACTTAAAGAAGTACGAGTCTAGCCTTCTCCCTACTATTATTACCTCTATTCAACCTACATCCACTGAAATAAGGAATGACACTGTAAGGGAAGTAAGAGAATTTAGACTACATAATTCTGAAGTTTTAAAGACACTAGACCATTTCCTGGAAGTTCTTCCTACCTCTCAAAAATCTCAAATAAAAGAGTTAATCACTAAATATAACTCCATCTTCAAAGATATCCCTACTCCTTGTACATTGGGTTTCCACGATATTGAATTGTTAGAAGATAGTCCAATAAAGCAATCCCCTTACCGGGTCTCTCCTGCTAAGCAAGAATTAATTCAACAAGAAATAAATACATTACTGGAATATAATTTGATAGAACCCAGTTGGACACCTTGGGCCTCTCCCTGTTTATTGGTCCCAAAACCCGATGGTACCGTACGCCTATGCACGGATTACCATAAAGTAAATTCAGTCACCAAACCAGATGGGTTTCCATTACCCAGGATTGATGATTTAATAGATGCTGTAGCCGGTGCCAACTTTGTGACCAGATTAGACTTACTGAGAGGGTATTACCAGGTGCCGTTAACTCCTAGGGCCCAAGAGATTTCCGGGTTCGTAGTTAAGAATGGACTATTTACGTATAAGGTTATGCCTTTCGGCTTGTGTAACGCCGCCTCCTCTTTCCAGAGAATTATGAACATTTTAGTCCAACCCTTAGAAGGTGTAGAGGCATACTTAGACGACCTGGTGGTTTTTAGTGATGATTGGCAGTCTCATTTAGAAAGATTAGAGCAACTACTGAAAGCATTGCAGAAATACAATTTCACTGTAAATTTACAAAAATGTGACTTTGGTAAAGCCCAGATTAAATATCTCGGTTTTAAAATAGGGAAGGGACTAGTAGCCCCCCGACCAATTAAAGGTCCAAGCTATTTTAAATTTCCCTACGCCTCAGGACAGGAAAGCCCTCCAACGATTTTTGGGAATGGCTACTTATTACAGGCGTTTTTGCCCAAACTTTGCTCAAGTTGCCTCCCCCCCTGACTAGATTGACCAGTCCTAAATATAAATTTAATTGGGACGAAAATTGTGAACAAGCTTTTAAACGTTTAAAACGTTTCCTTTCCTCCGCCCCAGTATTGCGTGCACCCAATTTCCAAATTCCTTTCACCCTCCATGTTGATGCCAGTGATGCAGCAATAGGTGCTGTCTTATTGCAATCCTTCCAAAACGGTAATATTCTACATCCAATATGTTATTTTTCCTATAAATTGAAAGAATATCAAAGATCTTATTCAACCATAGAAAAAGAAGCCTGGATTTAGTATTGTCCTTAGAACACGTTGACTGTAACCCTCGGTTCTACTCCACAGGTGATAAATATTACTCAAACTCATAGAACCCTCTAACTATCATAAATTCTATGAAATCAAAAAACTAGAATATTACTCTCGTGGGCTTAAGGATCCAACCTTTCCTGGATCTCCATTTTTCACATAAAGGGTTCGAGCAAACGTGTTAGCCGATGCTCTCCTCCTCCTCTCGCTCCTAATAATTGCCTAACTACGGAAATTCTTTGCATTCTAGAGTGTTTTCTTGAGTCCGAGATCTATCAAGTCATGACCTACCCTTGGGAATGATGTACCTCCAATCCCTATACCAGCTGGTTGTTTTCTTCTACACCACAGCATCTTAAACGCCGAGATATTTGCTTTGGGCCGTGTCCAGCGCCTATGGTTAGAACTCCTTTAATATTACTTGCGGTTATTTCCTTTAATAGCTACCTTGGAAATGAATGTCCTTGTTTGATTAAGGCTAATTCTTGTTACATAAATCATAATTGTTAATATGGCCATGATAAGTTTAATTGGGGTATAGTAACTGCCTGCCGCCCGTGTGCCTGTGTTGGTTGCCGTGATGTTCCGATGGATATACCCCCCCTCCTCCCCCTTATGTCAAAACTACTCTAACAGAGTGTTGGGCCGAGTCAGGTCACGTGACCCACTTTACCTGTATGCGCTCAAGTTTGAGGGACGAGCATGAAGAAGTAGCAGCCAACAGAACACTCCTGCTCGTCTCTGTAAATTGGGCCAAGGTTTATTAGCCGACCTGGACGTATCTGTTTTATTCTGACTGCTTCAAATTGAGGGAAACAAGACTATATACATTAAAGTAATCTCCATTTTATATATATGTTATATCTAGGATCTCCTCCTAATCCGTCTGTTATGAAAGCCTTTATATATATTTTGGATAATATGAACAAACATGCATTCTTACCTTATATACGATAAGTCGTAAATTATTTCTGGCTTTGTGTATATGAATATACTTAATTAAAATTAGGCACGCACATGCATATATATATACACATACATCTAGGTTTTTCCTCCTTTTTCTAAATAGCCTTGTTCTTTTTTATTTCTTCTATTGTCCAGGGGTAGTGAAAAGAATCTTTTTCCTCGCGTAAGCCATGCTTGTTCGTATGAGGAGACTAAAATGCCGGGAAGCAATGGGCTAGTAACCCTTCTCGGGGGGGGGGGCTGTATACATTACTAAAAAAAGAAGAAGAAAAAATTTTATAAACTGGGTTTGGCTTAAATGTGCGGATGTATTGCGGATGACAGAATCAGATTATTGCAGATGTTATGAATGAAAAGAAGTTGATGTCCTGGCCCTAAGCGAAACAAAGCTGAAGGGGGTAGGAGAAAAGTTTCAGTGGGGGAAATAAATTGATTAAATCCGGAGTATTCCTGATAGAGTAGAGCAAAGAAGGGGTACAATTAATGTTAAATGACAGTTATGAAGGAGACTAACTGAGAATATGAATTTGTAAATTCAAGAATTAATGTGGGATTAAAGTAAAGGTTGATGCGAGAAGTGGGTCCTAATAAGGTGTATGCACCTGGAGAAGAGAGGAAACCGTGCAGAGGAGCGAGAGAGATTTTGGAGATGTTTAAGTGAATGTAATAGGACCTTTGACCAAGTGAGAGAGTAAATTGTAGGGAAAAAAAACTTGAATGCTAAAGTAAGGAGAAACTTTTAGAGAGGGTTGGTAAGGTAAGTTTGGGGTGCCCAGGTGTAAATGAAATGGGAGCCCGTTGATTGAACTTTGTATAGAAAGGGGTTTATTATAGGTAATACATATTTTAAGAAAAAGAGGTAAAAAAGTATACAATTATAGATGTAGGGCGAAATGACAGTATTTGGTTGATTATGTATGGTAGATAAAAGACTGTTGAGTAGACTTCAGGATGTACATGTTTTATAGAGGCCACAGATATATCGGGGGGGCAGACACTTTCAAGTTGTACTCTACACTGAGATAAAAGGAAGATGGGATACAGGAGAATTAACATCAGGAAGAGAGAGGTGAAGGTTTATAAACTAAAAGAGGAGCAGTTAGGGTAAGATTATAAACAGCTATTGGAGGATAGATGGGGCTAATGAGAGGCAAGGCAATGGGGTCGAAAGAGGATGGGGTAAGGTTTTTAAAAATGTAGTGTTAGAGTGTTCACAGCAAAGTTTGTGTACGGAAA
This sequence comes from Cherax quadricarinatus, assembly GCF_026875155.1. Classification (NCBI taxonomy): domain Eukaryota; kingdom Metazoa; phylum Arthropoda; class Malacostraca; order Decapoda; family Parastacidae; genus Cherax; species Cherax quadricarinatus. The sequence goes on from NC_069409.1 coordinate 13,393,708, forward strand.
GTGGGTGCAGAGGGAAGAGGACGATTGGTGGAATGATGATGTAAAAGAAGAGTAGTAAGGGAGAAAAAGTTAGCATATAGAAGTTTTTAACAAAGTGAAGTGATGCAAGGAGGGAAGAGTATATGGATAAAAAGAGAGAAGTTAAGAGAGTGTGATGCAATGTAAAAGAGAGCAATGAGCCGAGGGGTGAGATGTTTATCAACAAATTTTGTTGAAAATAAGAAAAAGTTTTGGAGTGAGATTAACAAGTTAAGAAAGCCTAGCGAACAAATGGGATTTGTCAGTTAAAAATAGGAGAGGAGAGTTATTAAATGGAGAGTTAGAGGTATTGGAAGATGGAGGTAAAATTTGAAGGAATAGTTAAATGTTGATGAAGATAGGGAAGCTGTGATTTCGTGTATAGGCAAGGAGGAATAACATCTTGTAGGAGTGAGGAAGAGCCAGTTGTTAGTGTGGGGGAAGTTCGTGAGGCAGTAGGTAAAAGAAAGGGGTTAGGCAGCCGGGATTGATGGGATAAAGTAGAAATTTAAAAGATGTGGGGATATAGGTTTTGGAGTGGTTGGTGCAATTATTTAAATAAATGTATGAATAGGGGGGGGGGGGGGATACGGTATCCTAGGATTGGCAGCGAGCATGCATATTATTGTATAAAGGCAAAGGGGACAAAAGAAGTGCAAAAATTATAGGGGGCGAAGTCTGTTGGTGTACCTGGTAAAGTGTATGGTAGAGTTATAATTGAAAGAATTAAGAGTAAACGAGAATAGGATAGCATAATGAACTTTTATTTAGAAAAGGGAAAAGAGTTTTTTTGGCTTTATGGATTTGGAAAAGGCTATGAAGGGTGGATAGGGGCATGTGGGAATTTTGAAAGGGTTAGGTGTGGGGTATTAAAAGCGTAAAGTTTTTAAAGGATTTGAGGTTCGTGGGGTTGAGAAAGAGGGAAATTTTTTCCCGTAAAAGTAGGTTTAGACAGGAAATTGGGATGCACCGGGGTTGTTTAAAAATTTATAGATGGGGTTGTAAAGAAGTAAATGCGGGGTCCTTGGCGAGGCGGGGGGGAGTTTTAAAAGGAATCAACCAAAGGGGATTTGCACAGTTCTTTTTGCTGATGAACTGGTTTTGGGAGTTTTCTAAAGAATTGCAAATTGGGATAAATTGGGGAAAGGGTGAAAGAAAAAAAAATTAAAGTGAAACGGGAAAAGAGAAAGGGTTTATGGGGGTCAAAAATATTTTGATGAAAAATTGAAATATAAATTTGGGGGAAAAGGATATGGAGGAGGAAGTTTTCAGATTTTTTGGGGGATGGGCGGGCGGGGGATGGGGGGTTTTGAAGATGAGGTAATCAAGAAATTTATGAGGAAAAAGGTGAGTGGGGCTTTAGGATTGTGGAACAAAAACTTTTCCTTGGAGGCAAAAAGGGGAAGTTGAAGTATAGTTTTACCAACCTCTATAGGGGGTGAAGCGGGTGGTAATGGCACGGGGAGGGGCGAGGCAGGGAGATGTCTTTAGGGGAATGTGTGGGTAAAATAATGCAGAAATTCGATTGGGGAATTTGGGGAGGGGGTTAAAAATTTTCCCCAGGGCAGGAAGGGGGTTTTTGAGGGGTTTGGCATTTTGAGAAAGGGGCAAAAGAATGACTTAAGATTAAATCTAGGGGAAGGGGAAAGGGGGGGTAAAGGGGGCGGCCTGGAAGGGGTTTGGGGGGGAGGGGGTAAAAGGGGGTTTTTTGGGAGGGGGTTTGGGCTTCCAGCAGGGTCTGAGCGTTTGATAGGGGAATGGAGACAAAAGGTTTTTTAAAATTTACGTTGGTTGAGTGTGAGCAAAGTAAATTTATGAAAAGGGGTTCAGGAAACCGGCAGGCCCGGCTTGGTCCTGGAATGGGGAAATACAGGGCCCGCCTTAAAAGGGGTGGGTTAAGTTGGTTAAAAACTTAGTTTTAAAGCACCTCTGCAAAAAAAGTATGGAGGGGAATGATGGTGAAAGTTTTTCTTTTTGGGGCCACCCTCCTGGTGGGAACGGCCGTTGAAAAAAAAAAAAAAAAAAAAGGCATTCCCGAGGAACACTTTATTTCCCTAAAACCCCCTGACCAAAATTGTTTTGCCCAAAAAAAGGGAAAAATGGTTTTCAAAATTGGAGTGTAACAACATGGTATCTATTACGGGACCAAAGGGACATTGTACTTATGGGATAGGGCACCCTGCAGTACAGGATAACATATGGTGCAGGGTACCATATTGTGTAGGGTACCATATGGCACAGGGTACCATATGGCACAGGGTACAATACAGTACAGGACACCATATGGTACAGGTACAGGGATAACTATGGAAATAAGTCACCCTGACTTTTTTGGGTTATCCTAGTATTTTATACATACGCTGCTATGTATGATAATCCATGTAATTGTATTTCTGTACACCTGAATAAACTTACTCAAGCGCATGTGACATCGTAAATAAGTTTATTTAGGTATACACAAATAAAGTTACATAGAATATCATACTTAGCAGCATATGTTTGGAGAACCTAGGATAACCCAAAAAAGTCAGACACTTACTTCCATTAGGGTCCCTGTATCCTGTACTATATGGTATAATGTATCATATTGTATAATGTACCATATTATATAATGTACCATATGGTATAATGTACCATATGGTACAATGTACCATATGGTACAATGTACCATATGGTACAATGTACCATATGGTACAATGTACCATATGGTACAATGTACCATATGGTACAATGTACCATATGGTACAATGTACCATAAGGTACAATGTACCACATGGCACATAGTACCATTGTACCATATGATACCATTGTATGACATGGCACCAATGTACCATATGGTTCAACACCATAGAATTCCTCTTCAGCTCCACTTCCATCAGTCTTAGAACTGTAAGTTGTGAAGAGGAGAGTCAGAATTCACCTGGAGAGTGAGTGAGGAGCGAGAGCTTCCTTGCCGGCAAGCACGATGAACAAAGCTACTTTGGAGGCGTTCCCACAATGCCATGCGGGCGTCCAGATTTTTTCTATAGTGTGCACACTGACCACCCAGACCCATTCTCTCGGATGTAGGCCTACCAGCCTTCTCACGCTAAATTTGATGCTGCTAGAATTTTTGTGTAGATCTATGGTTTGGACCCTCGACGTAAAGCCGTAGATCTACGGCATGGACCCTGAAAGGGTTAATATGTAAAAAGTTTTTTTTTTTATTATCACACTTGCCGATTCCCACCTAGGCAGGGTGGCCCAAAAAAGAAAAACTTTCACCATTATTTACTCCATCACTGTCTGGCCAGAAGGGTGCTTTACACTTCAGTTTTTAAACTGCAACATTAACACCCCTCCTTCAGAGTGCAGGCACTGTACTTCCCATCTCCAGGACTCAAGTCCGGCCTGCCGGTTTCCCTGAATCCCTTCATAAATGTTACTTTGCTCACACTCCAACAGCACGTCAAGTATTAAAAACAATTTGTCTCCATTCACTCCTATCAAACATGCTCACGCATGCCTGCTGGAAGTCCAAGCCTCTCGCACACAAAACCTCCTTTACCCCCTCCCTCCAACCTTTACTAGGCCGACCCCTACCCCACCTTCCTTCCACTACAGACTGATACACTCTTGAAGTCATTCTGTTTTGCTCCATTCTCTCTACATGTCTGAACCACCTCAACAACCCTTCCTCCGCCCTTTGGACAACAGTTTTGGTAATCCCGCACCTCCTCCTAACTTCCAAACTACGAATTCTCTGCATTATATTCACACCACACATTGCCCTCAGACATGACATCTCCACTGCCTCCAGCCTTCTCCTCGCTGCAACATTCATCACCCATGGTTCACACCCATATAAGAGCGTTGGTAAAACCATACTCTCATACATTCCCCTCTTTGCCTCCAAGGACAAAGTTCTTTGTCTCCACAGACTCCTAAGTGCACTGCTCACCCTTTTCCCCTCATCAGTTCTATGATTCACCCCATCTTTCATAGACCCATCCACTGACACGTCCACTCCCAAATATCTGAATACATTTACCTCCTCCATACTCTCTCCCTCCAGTCTGATATTCAATCTTTCATCACCTAATCTTTTTGTTATCCTCATAACCTTACTCTTTCCTGTATTCACTTTTAATTTTCTTCTTTTGCATACCCTACCAAATTCATCCACCAACCTCTGCAACTTCTCTTCAGAATCTCCCAAGAGCACAGTGTCATCAGCAAAGAGCAACTGTGACAATTCCCACTTTGTGTGATTCTTTATCTTTTAACTCCACGCCTCTTGCCAAGACCCTCGCATTTACTTCTCTTACAACCCCATCTATAAATATATTAAACAACCACGGTGACATCACACATCCTTGTCTAAGGCCTACTTTTACTGGGAAATAATCTCCCTCTTTCCTACATACTCTAACTTGAGCCTCACTATCCTCGTAAGTAGTAAATTGACTGATAGTAACTATGGTAGTATTTAAAAATTGGGGTTGCAAAATGGACAGATAGTATTAAACAAATTTTAAGCAAGTAATATTAATTTAAGGAAAATACATAACATAAGGTAGCTAATTCTGACTAGTAAAATCACATATACAAAGGTAGTTAATTTTGATTATTAAGAGATAGTACTGTGAAACTTGTACAATAATGGAGCAAATCATACACTACACGTAGGCTTTTGGTTTGGACATTGTTTATTCAATCTCTGTAATATTAGTATCCTGAAGGAATCGTGATGGTTCAGTCTCATTTGTTACAGTATACAGTTGGCCTACATTTGTTTACTTCATTAGAATTTTCCAGTCTCTTGTGAAGGGTTGGTAGATTTTGTCGTATTCTCCCGC
>NC_069409.1:13399063-13414366 GCF_026875155.1 Cherax quadricarinatus
GAACCTCTAAGAAACTATAAAAACAAAAAAACCCAAAAAAACTGCAGAATAAGCTGGCGATAAAAAAAAAATTGAAACAATGTAAGTATTAAAGAAAAAAACTCAAAAAAAGTGTTTAATGTTTTTCTTTTAAAACAAATTTTAATGAATGCCTTAAATTACCATTAAAGTTTTACTTCCAAGTTATACCTGTACGTTGCTTGTAGTAGTTTCCTGGGTTCACAGTCCCACGGCCTGGTCGCAGGCAAAACCTACTGATTGGTGGGCTGATCAATCAGGGTTTTGGGTGTCAACCACATGCAGACCAATGTAAACAACACAATCTGGTTGATCAAGAACTGACTTGAGAAACTTACTAAGTACCCTCCTGAAGATAGCCAGGGGGTTGTTGGCTATTTCCCTTAGGCACAAAGGAGCATACTGAAAAGTCTTAGACCCCTACACTTACTGAATTCTCAACTAACTCACTGCACTCCTGCTTTTGATTGGAGGCAGTACTGTGCACCTTCTGCAAAGCTTCTTGCTTTCATATGGAGTGATTTCAGTGTGTAGGTTTAGGATCAATCCCTACAGAATGTTTCAGGTAAAAATTATAAAGCATCTTTCTTGCTATGTTCCAAGGAGTACAGTCAAAGGACTTCAACTAAAATCGTAGTTCAGATGCTTGACTGAGTTTGTATGAGTGATGAAGGTTCTTGGATATAATCCAATTCTGCAATTTTTCCTGCCTTGAAGGGACCATTAATAAACAGCGATGTTCCAGCCTAGAAAGAATAACTGCTTTGAAAAGAACATCACTAGCTCAGAATCTCTCAATACTGAACACTGTAGCTTCTAGCCAATCACTGTCCTTGTGGTAGTGAGCAACATTGTTGTGACCCCTGAATGCAAGATCTGCCATTATCATTCCCACATACCACACATTGAATTTCTGCTATATGAAATTATTTGCACTCATTTTTTATGCTGTTTTAGTCTTTAATTCCTCAGTAACTGAAATCTGTCCTCAATGAACATTATTTTGTTGTTAGTGACCCACTGGAAAACTTGGGTTTTCACCAGCATGAAGATTCGATATGTCCTCAATGAAAGCCATTCTCTATGACATGTGAAAAACATAATTACACAATTGTAAACTACTCACCAAAAAGAGGATTCGAACCCTTGGCAAGCCATCCTAATGACTTTGAAGGGAACCCAGCTAGAACTTGGGCCCCAGCCATGTTGATGCAAGTCAAGAAAAAAACCCGTATTGTGATCACTGTGAGACCCATGTTAATCTTCCTATGGGGTACAGAAATATCCCTATTTGGATGAAAATTATAAGGCTGGCATGATACAGTGGATAACACGCTGGCCTGCAAGTATTAGAACGAGACCGCCATGGGTTCAAGATCCTGTTCAGCGAGTTCTCTAAATATGTCGGATTTAAAAAGGCTCAAGATAAAGTGAGGAACACAGCCTTTCTTTGTGGTACCTAAAATTTCACTTGCTTATTACTCTGTGGGCTCTACCTATTAAGAAATTTAAAATATGTATCGGGACACTTTAGTTATTTCTTTTGCACTCAATTTCTGAGCTATTACACTATGGTTGTACTTGTTGAAGGCTTTTGCCAAATTCACATACGTATATACACCTGTATTTTGCTTGCCTCCCAGTGCTCGAAAAACCATGTCATAATGATCCAGCAACGCGAGAGGCAGGAGTGACCGGGTGTAAACCTAGGCTGTCCTGGGTTGTGCAACTGTTTTGATTCCACATGACTTGGACCCTTTAGCAACTGTTTTGATTCCACATGACTAAGGACCCTTTCAAAATGTTGATTTTTAGCACTATCAGTCTGTAGTATTTTGCAATTATTTCAATGCCACCTTCATGACATGGAAGGAATCTAACAAGTTTGACTAATCTGAGTGTGTGCTAATCTGCACAGACTCAGATAAAACTTGTAGGTTTTATATATTGATGGAAATACAGTACCAACATGCTGATGAACAAGACAGATATGCAATACCGGGGTATCTTTATGAAGATGTTTAGCCAACTAGTTAACTAGTGGCATTTTTCAATGCAACACAGGATTTACATATTGAAGACAGTAGAAGAAATAGAGAGAGATATTCGAGATGTTCAGTCCCTTAGCCTGATGAAACCAAAGCAGATGAATGAGAATGCAAACATACACTGGAGGTAAGGAGAGGTGCATCAAGTGACACCCACTAGTTTAAGTAATGTAGGTTATACCCATTTGGGGTTCCAAAGGTTAGCAATAAAGTAGATGATATCCTCTGTATCAAGATTCCCAGGTGATGCTGGGGTTAGACAAGTTACTTGTTACATGTTATTTGTTACCCTCAAGAACCCCAAGAGCTGTAGATCAACTCCCTCAAAAAAATCAAAAGATGAAACTTAACGTAAAAATGCTAGACCAATCACCATTTATTTGAATTTCCTCTGGGTGCATTACATCAGAATTTTAAAGTTCGAAACTATTTAAAAAAAGCGTTCCCAATTTATCACACCAACTATGAAGTATGAAGCCAATCAGAAGAGACATTGAAGTTAGAGCACAGGGACAGTGCAGAGGAAAAAATAATTAATTTCAACAATCACTGAAGGTATCCCCCTTTGGGGGTTTATACATAAATATACACTAGATTTTTGGTGTAACCAGTTTATTGGCACACCCCACGCACAGTGTGCAAAAGAAATAAGTGAAAAAGACCTCTACCATATAAACCTATGCTCTTCAAGATATGGTATTCACTCAACTCTTTTTCTCCATATCACATTATTGGCTCAGCATCTCCCTTGAAAGTTCTATTTTTCCCAGCCTATTTTTTTCCTTGCTGTAGTAATTACAACCCCTTGTGCCCCTCGAATGTGAATTTTCTGACATTATTTCCTCCAAAGTCTGCCACATGGATTTTCACTCTAGTGAACGATTTAAGTTTTGTCCTTACTCTGTTACAGTCTTTGCTTCCTCTGTTCTTCCACTGTGTGGCAATTGAATTATGTCTCAATCAATATCATACTGTTGTCTGAGATCCACTGGAAGACTTGATTTATATCTGATTGAAGATTCGCCATGTCCTCGATGGATGCCACACTCAAAGATTCTAGAGACGTCAGCTAAAGTATGTTCCAGCACTTTATCTATGTATGACCTTGGCAATGTCAGATACAAGAATGAGAAGTACTGTGGGCCCTTTAAGAATATGTATAGCTTTTCACTATGGCAGCCTCTAACTTCACACTGTTTGCTACTAATCTCTGGTTCTATTCATCTAAAAAATTTTAAAAATCTACCTGCTCAGTTTTCCAGTTAATTCCTCTTCCCCATATTTTGTGTGCAACCACACTGTGGTCAAACCTGTCAAGCATTTTTGCAAATCAATGTACATTATATCAGCATTTAGCGGGTCTTCCTAAGTACAGTGGTCAATTATCGTTCATAATCCGTTTCCTGAAGTGGGACTTTATCGAAATAGATGTTTTTCGAATCAATTTTCCCCATAAGAAATAATGTAAATACAATTAATCCGTTCCTGACACCCAAAGTATTAAAACAAAAAATTTTTTACATGAAAAAAGATGTAGTACATAAACAATAACAATGGCACATGATGGATGAAACATTAACAGCATAACACTTACCTTTATTGGCGATTCTTCTTAGTGTATGGAAGACTGGAGGAGGAGAGACACTGAATTACTGTTTGGAAGGGGAACCCCCTTCCATCACACCTCAGTACCAAGTGCTTTTCTGGGGTTACTTCTCTGTTTCTTAATCCCACTAGGACCAGTTTGAGAGTCACTGGAATCCTGTCTCGCAAAAAAAAAACGTCCAGAGCGCTCTGTTTCTTGAGTCTCTTTAAAACATCCCCAAAATGGGCCAAGACTCTGTCACTGTACAAGCTGCCGATTTGGCTTGCAACATCCTTTTCAGGGTGATGTTTCTCCATAAATCTTTCCATCCTACCTCACATATCAAAAATCTCCTTAATTTCTGAAGAAGGCACCTTCTTTCCATCTCTCTACCTCCTCCTCTGCAGCAAGATTCTGGCTGCAATCTGTTTGCTCTTCCTGCTGAAACTCTTGCTCCTTTCATATTGTTCAATGATGTTTTTCTTAAATTCATCTTATTTCTCACCTTCTTTTCCAAAGGTTTGGCACTAGGAGCTTTTTTTTGGAGCCAAGGTAGCTTATTTACACTTGCAAGCACTAAAATGAATGGAATATTATGAAATATTTTGTATGAACAAAGTGAGGGGGACCGCGCTCACTGGTAAACAATGCTGGGAACGGCTCAGAGCCGTGAGTACACGTCCAGGACGAAAGACGATTAGCGAGTTAAAAGGACCTTTGGGGAGCCAATGTTTAGACAAAATAACGGACTATTTCCGAAATGGAGAACTTTCAGGCCGGACGATTATTGAGGGACCACTGTACCTAGGATTGCACTGTCATGATCTAGCAGTTGTGAAAGGTAGGTGCAACCTGCCTAAACCCATGCTGTCCTGGATTGTGCAACTGCTGTGATTCCATGTGATCAGCAATCTTGCTTCTTAGACCCTTTTTTTAAAAATTTTGATGTGTGAAGTTAACGATATTGGTCTATAGTTTTGCAACTGTTTTACTGCCTCCTTTATGAAGTGGAGCAATATCAATGATTTTTAATGACTAGGATGATACCCATTTCCAGGCTCCTCCTCTATAAAATACACAAGATAGCAGTTTTTTACAACTTATTATTATTATTTCAATTATTAACCTTTTCAGGGTCAGTCCTGTACTTATAGGTGAAAATTCTAGTGCCTTCAAATCTGGTGGAAGAAAGCTGGTAGGCCTACATATGAAAGAAGGGGTTTCTGCATGGTTGGTTGCACAGTATAAAAAAAAACCCTGCACACACAGTGCAGAATGAGAAAAAAAAAAATTCTGACCATGTTTTTGGCTTAAAACAGCAACTTTGCAGTGTATTTTTGTATGGTATTTATGGTTGTTTTCTTGGGCTCATCTGACAAAATGGAAGTTTTATTACACAAATAGAGATGATTTTTATTGGTTTCACAATGGAAAGTACCTTGAAATTGAGCTCAAGTAGGCAGAAATGTTCAATTTTTGCCAATGTTCAAAAAGTGTGTGATGAATGGTTTTGAAAACCGACAACTTGAAGAATTCAATAGTAAAATCTGCCAATAGTTCAATAGTAAATAAAACATGCCACAACAAACCAATACATGTCAACTGGCGAGTCTAACATTCTTTCACAAGTGCGCTGATATTATTTTTACCATTTTTACAATAATGCGTAGTCTGCATTATTGTAAAAAAAAAAAATTCAAAATGGAAAAAAAAAAAAAAAAATTCAAATAGAAAGCAAGAGTAATACAAGAGGGCCTGGAGACATGACTAATGAACAGAGAAAATGTTATTTTTTGTGCCAGGAATGTCTGTCTTGTTTATTCTGGACCCTATTTTCAAATTGGCATTCTTTTGAAATTTGTGTGAAATCAGCCAAATTGCCAATTTTTGACCACTTTATTGGGTAGCTGAATCAGTAAATGGGCAGTTTCTTGTACTCAATCAAATAAACAATTGGAGCTCAAACAAAATAGCTATGACTTTAGTCAACTGGAACAATGGAAGTGGCCAAAAATGGGGCTAAAGGTGGGCGAAATTGCCAATGTGTATATATCGCCAATACGTATATCGCCGATACATACGCATATCGCCGATACATATATATACGCCGATGCGTGTATATCACAGAAACTGTGGAGATGTTGGCAGAGTTACAAGTCTCATTACTGAAAAACTCGTTATGGTCTTCGATCTATAGAGTGACGAGAGGTTCACTGAACACAGTCATACTGTGATTTCAGTAATTTCTTTGTCATCAGTTCAACCTTTATGTAAAACCCTTATACTGCATGTGCTTTTGCCTTGGATTTTGCATAAGAGAACAAGTATTGGAAATTTTTCTAATTTCATTTATGGATCTCCGCTCCCTTCCTCAGTTTGTGCAAAATGTTCTCCATTCTCTAACCAGATGTATATCAATGTGTATCAGAAGTTTTCCTTCATACTTCAGAGAGTCTGTTGCCTTTGACGAGATATTTTTATCTGTCATCTGTGTCTGTAGAGGGAGTGCCTCTCTCTTCCTTAGCTGTAGATGAAATTGTCTGGAGCAAACTTAAAGCTCCAAAGAGTTCATCCTCCCAAGAAATTGGTGTAGATCTTGGTATGTCATATCATCATCTCAGTGTAACTCGTTAATTTTTGTGATTTATTTGGTCCTAGTTGATGATGCTTTGTTGAAGTTGAATCTCTTGAACTTGCCCTCATGACTGTTTGCATTTTTCTGTCTCAGGCCCACTGTGCACCAAGGTCTGAACCTTTAGTCATGGTTGAGACTGCAGTCTGACATAGTTACATCCCAGTCTAGGGCCTCACTATTCATAATGTAAGGGAAAAGGTGTTTTTCCATTTCAGGTCAATTCAGCAATCTGCTGGCTTTAGGTGAATTAATTGTAGAGGTTTCAATAATCCTGTTTGTGGGGACTGTTCCTCCAATTTAGCCCAGGGACTCTCTGCTACTTCTTCCACTGAAGATGTCTGAAATTAGTCTCAAGATATTTGGGGAGGGGTTTAACAGGTTATAAAAACTTACCCTTAAAGTGCTGGCAAGTTATGTATGGTGATTTATGTACAATCACAACTAGTTTCTGGTTTTTGATACTGACTGTCAGAACTTCAACTACATCATTCATGATGTTCAGTAAATTAGTGAATATGAGCAACTAATATACAAGCTGATCCCCTCACAGACAGTTTTTCCTGGTTGCTTTCTAAATAGCCTTTTTTGAGGCTGTGTGATGGCTGAAAAACATCGCATTTGACTCACGAGAAACCACTGAAATTATTTTTTGTAGTTTTTCCTCAGTTTTTGAACATTTGCTAACACAATAGATGACATCACTAGTTGTTGTTTTGGGGGATGCTTGTTGGTTGGCCCAAGCATCGGTGGCTCTGATGAGTAAGCTTCAATTCCATTCCAACATGCTTCTAAAAGTGGTGATAATTCTTAACATTTTCTTGCCATTTTCTGCTTGCTGGAACTGAAAATTCCTTAATAAAGCCAATTACCCAGAGTCCCAAAATATGCACTTATTGGAGTGGAGAAGAGAAAAATACAATATAATATACACAGGAAGGTGATTGAGGGTCTGGTTCCCAATCTGCACACTGCCATAACATACTGGAATGAGAGTTAGTGAAGAATGTGCAAAACAGGCCCAATAAAAAGAGGGGGACAGTAAGAGAACAGTGATTAACAATGATAGGGCCAAAAACTGTTTATCACCTTATTACAAGATACTGGGAAACACTGCCAGGAAAATTTACAAGTTTTAAAGAAGAAATTGGATTTGCAGCTGTGTCAAGTGCCAGTCAACTAGGCTGTGATGGATAAGTGGGCCATGGGGCTGCTGGCTTTAAAAACCATAAGAACATAACTCATAAAAATCGTAACTACAGCAGGCCTACTGGCCCATGTGAGGCAGGTCCAATTCTCCTACTGGCTTAAGCCAACACCCTAACCTACTCTGGTCAGGTCACAAATTTACTTAAGGAAAGGAGCATGGCATCTGACCTAGTCAGGTCCAACTCGCACCCACCCCCACCCACTCATGTATTTATCTAACCTATTTTTAAAACTACCGTCTTAGCTTCTATGACGGTACTCAGGGTTTGTTCCACTCATCCACTACTCTATTACCAAACCAGTGCTTTCCTTTATCCTTCCTGAATCTGAATTTTCTAACTTTAAGCCACTACTGCGAGTCCTGTCTAGGCTAGATATTTTTAGGATCCTGTTTTCCATTTATTCACCTCAATCATCTCCCACCTAATCTTGCCTTTTAGAGAGTGCAGATTCAGGGTCCCCAGTCTATCTTCGTAAGGAAATTTTGATACATGGGATCAACTTTGTCACCTCCTTCGTGCGTTTTCCAGTGCATTTATATCCATTCTGTAAAAGTGACCAGAATTTTGCAGCATAATTTAAATGAGGCCTAACCAAAGATACACAGAGTTGAAGAACAACCTGAGGACTTTATTATTTACTTCTTGATATGAAGCCAAGGATTCTGTTAGCTTTATTTTGAAAACTTATGCACTGTTGTCTTGGTTTCAGATTACAGCTAACCAGAACTCCCAAATCCCTTTTTAAATCAGCAATATTAACTCTTTCAGGGTAGACACACCCAATCCTGAACTCGGTCTCAGGGTAAAAAAAAAAAAAAAATCTTACGAAATGAGAGAGAATCATTTCTAGATGGTAATGACACCAAAAATATGAAATTTGAATGGAAAACTTACAAAATTAAGCTCTCACAAAGTTTATGATATCGGCGACATCTACCTTGGCAATTTCGCCCAAATTTGAGCCCTATTTTCGGCCAATTCCGTTGTTCCATTCGACTAAAACCATAGCAATTTCGCTAGAACCTCCATTTGTTCATCAACTGAGTACAAAAAACTGCCCATTTACTGATTTTCAACTACAAAATAAATTGTTCAAATTGGCAAATTTGGGCCAATTTTAACACAAATTTCAAAAGATGCTAATTTCAAGAGAGGGTCCAGAATAAACAAGACAGACATTCCTGGCACTAAAATAAAATTTTCTCTGCTCATTAGTCACATCTCCAGGCCCTCTCTTATAATACTTTTGCTTTCCATTTTGAATTTTATTCTCACAAAAATGATGTACTGTTATGCAGGCTACTGCATTATTGTAAAATGATATAAATAAAATCAGAACACTTGTGAAAGAATATTAGACTCAAATAGTTGAAAATGTATTGAACGTGTGGCGTGATTTTTTTTATTCTTGAACATCGGTAAAAATCAAAACATTTCCGCTACTTTGCGCTCAATTTCAAGATACTTTTCATTGTGAAACCAATCAAAATCATTTTTATATCTGTAATATATCTTCCATTCTATCAAATGAGACAAGAAAACAGAATACAACCACAAAAACATGCAAAAATACATTGCAAAGTTGCTGCTTTATAACAAAAACACAGTTTTTTTCTCATTATGTACTGTGTGCTGCAGAATTTTTTTTATTTCTGCACACACTGACCATGCAGACCCATTCTTTCATATGTACGTCTACCAGCTTTCTTCCGCCAATTTAAGAGCGCTAAAATTTTGGGGTGTAAGTAAGGCACTGACCCTGCCTCTTAACCCTTTCAGGGTTGAGACCCTCAAATCTGAAGTCCCACCAAGGTTTTGGGAAAAAAATTAAAAAAATACAAAAAAAAAAAAAAAAAAAAAAATTTTTTTTTACAAAATGATAGTTTTTTTTTTTTGTAAATATTAAAAGTTAAAAAAAAATTTGCGATCAATATTTACTGAGATATGGGGTCGTGAAGTTGACAGAAAATGAACCGCTTAAGGCAACATTGCTGACTGCCGATCACCCGGTAATAATTTTTTTTTTTTTTTTTTTAATTTTTTTTCTTTTCTTTCTTAGTTTTTTTTTCAAAGAACTTTTATGGTCTGTGAGACCAATATAAGGCCTGCTTTTTATATATTCACTCTTTCAATACTACACAATAACTGCACAAATGTTGTCGTCAATATACTGTTTACAAAACATGTTTATGCAAACCAACAATATAAAATGTTTATTATTATTTTTCCATCACACACACACACACACATATGTTAATGTTGCAGTTTAAAAACTGTAGTGTAAAGCACCCTTCTGGCAAGACAGTGATGGAGTGAATGATGGTGAAAGTTTTTCTTTTTCGGGCCACCCTGCCTTGGTGGGAATCGACCAGAGTGATGTTTAATAATATATATATTATAATATATATATTTTTTTTCAACAAGTGGGGCCGTCACATTGGCCGATTCCCACCAAGGCAGGGTGGCCCGAAAAAGAAAAACTCTCACCATCATTAAACTCCATCACTGTCTTCCCAAAGAAGGGTGCTTTACACTAGTTTTTAAACTGCAACTTTAAAACACCCCTCCTTCAGAGTGCAGGCACTGAAACTTCCCATCTCCGGGACTCAAGTCCGGCCTGCCGGTTTCCCTAAAACCCCCTTCATAAATGTTATTTTGCTACCACCCCAAAACAGCACGTCAAGTATTAAAAACCATTTGTCCCCAAATTCACTCCTATCAAACACGCTTACCGCATGCCTGCTGGAAGTCCAAGCCCCCGCATACAAAACCTCCTTTCCCCCCTCCCTCCAACCTTTCCTAGGCCGCCCCCTACCCCGCCTTCCTTCCACTATAGACTGATACACTCTTGAAGTCACTCTGTTTCGCTCCTTTTCTCTCTACATGTCCGAACCACCTCAACAACCCTTCCTCAGCCCTCTGGACAACAGTTTTGGTAATCCTGCACCCCTCCTAAACTTCCAAACTACGAATTCTCTGCATTATATTCACACCACACATTGCCCTCAGACATGACATTTCCACTGCCTCCAGCTTTTCTCCTCGTTGCAACATTCATCATCCATGCTTCAAAACCCATTAAGAGCGTTGGTAAAACTAATACTCTCAACATTCCCCTCTTTGTCTCCAAGGGCCCAAGTTCTTTGTCTCCACAGACTCCTAAGTGCACCACTCACACCTTTTCCCCTCATCAATTCTATGATTACCTCATCTTTCACAGACCCATCCGCGACACGTCCACTCCCAAATATCTGAATACATTTACCTCCTCCATACTCTCTCCCTCCAATCTGATATCCAATCTTTCATCAAGTAATCTTTTTGTTATCCTCATAACCTTACTCTTTCCTGTTTTTCACTTTAATTTTCTTCTTTTGCCACCCTACAAATTCATCCACCAATCTCTGCAACTTCTCTTCAGAATCTCCCCAAAAGCTACGGTGTCATCAGCAAAAGCAAAATGTGACAACTCACGCTTTATGTGTGATTCTTTATCTTTTAACTCCACGCCTCTTGCCAAGACCCTCGCATTTACTTCTCTTACAACCCATCTATAAATATATTAAACAACAACGGTGACATCACACATCCCTGTCAAGGCCTACTTTTACTGGGGAAAAAACTTCCCTCTTTCCTACTACTCTAACTTTAGCCTCACTATCCTCGTAAAAACTCTTCACTGCTTTCAGTAACCTACCTCCTACACCATACACCGCAACAACTGCACCTTTTTTCCCTCATAAAATTTTATGAATAACCCCATCCTTCATAAATCCATCCGCCGACATGTCAACTTTCCCCAAATATCTGAAAACATTCACTTCTTCCATATTCCTCTCCCCAATTTGATATCCAATTTTTTTTATCTAAAATATTTGATACCCTATCACCTTACTCTCTTCTATGTTCACTTTCAACTTTCTACCTTTACACCATTCCCCAAAATCATCCACCAACCTTTGCAATTTTTCTTTAGAATCTCCATAAGCACAGTATCATCAGCAAAAAGTAACTGTGTCAATTTCCCATTTTGAATTTGATTCCCCATAATTTTAATCCCACCCCTCTCCCGAACACCCTGCATTTACTTCTTTTACAACCCCATCTATAAATATATTACACAAACCATGGTGACATTACACATCCCTGTCTAAGACCTACTTTTACTGGGAAGTATTCTCCCTCTCTTCTACACACCCTAAAACCCGAGCCTCACTATCCTCATAAAAAACTTTACAGCATTTAGTAACTACCACCCCATTCCATATACTTACAACATCTGCCACACTGCTCCCCTTTCCACTACCCTATGCCTTTTCTAAATCCACAAATGCAATAAAAACTTCCCTACCTTTATGTAAATACTGTTCACTATATGCTTCAATGTAAACACTTGATCTACACATCCCCTACCCACTCTGAAACCCCTTGCTCATCCACAATCCTACATTCTGTCTTACCTCTAATTCTTTCAATTATAACCCTACCATACACTTTCTTGGTATACTCAGTAAACTTATTCCTCTATAATTTTTACAATCTTTTTTGTCCCCCTTCCCTTTATAAAAAGGGACTATACATGCTCTCTGCACAATTCCTAGGTACCTTCCCCTCTTTCATACATTTATTAAACAAAAATACCAACCCACTCCTACACTATATCCCTCCCCCTGCTTTTAACATTTCTGTCATGATCCCGTCAGTTCCAGCTGCTTTACCCCCTTTTCATTCTACGTAATGCCTCACGGCACCTCTCCCACACTCACATCCTGTTTTTTCTTCACTCCTAAAAGATGGTATAACCTCCCTGGACAGTGCATGAAATTACCGCTTCCTTTCTTCGTCGACATTTAAAAGTTCCTCAAAATATTTCCCCGCCATCTACCCAAAACCTCCATCTCCCCCTCTACTAACTCCCCCTTCTCTGTTTTTAAACTGCAAATCCATTCGCTCTCTAGGCTTTCTTAACTTGTTTAACTCACTCCAAATTTTTTTTCTTATTTCCATTAAAATTTTTTTTTTGACAGTGCCTCTCTCACTATCATTTTGCTCTCCTTTTTGCACTCTCTCCCACTCTCTTCAACCTTTTTTTTACTCTCCATATACTCTACTCTTCTTATAACACTTCTGCTTTGTAAAAAACTCTCATAAGCTCACTTTTTCTCTTTTCTCACACCCTTTCTTTTATCATTCCACCAATCCTCCTCTTTTCCCCCTGCACCCACCCTCCTATAACCACAAACTTCTGCCCCACATTCTAATAGTGCATTTTTAAAACTATTCCAACCCCCTTCCAACCCCCCCCCCCCATTACTCATACTTGCACCAGCCCACCTTTCTGCCAATACAGTGGACCCTGACTTACATTTTTAATTCATTTCAAAAGTCTGTTCGGGTGCCGTTACCGAACAAATTTGTTCCATAAGGAATACTGTAAATTAGATTAGTCCGTTTCAGACCCCCAAAAATACACATACAAAAGCACTTACAAAAATACACTTACATAACTGTTGGGTTTTGGGAGCTGATCATAAGGCGAGGGTCCACTGTATTTTGCTTATATCTCACCCGAACTTCTTCCTCCCTTAGTTTATACACTTTCACCTCCCTCTTGCTTGTTGTTGCCATTTTCCTCTTTTCCCATCTACCTCTTACTCTAACTGTAGCTACAACTAAAAAAAATTTCTGATATATCAGTTGCCCCTCTATAAATGTGTGAAATCCTGGAGCCTACCCCAAAACCTTTTATCCACCAATACTTTAATCTAACAAACTACTTTCATTACGTGCTATATCATACCTTTTATATTTATTTATCCTCTTCTTCATAAAAAAATATATTACAGTGGTCCCTCAATACACCTACCCAACCGACTTACGACCTGCTCGGGCTTTCGTCCACTCGACTTACGACCGTGCATCTGGCGCTGGGCTGGGGCCCGGGTGATGCACAGCACTGTACAATATTTGACAAAAACTCCGCGGCGGCATGCGTCATGCAGGGAGCATCATTTGAGTAAACCCCGTCCTTCAGCAACATCATACTGTATTAACTTGTACTAAAACTGGACAGTAAATTTCACCATGGCCCTAAGATGAAGTCTGTGGCAAAAAAAGGCTCTTACTCTCCAACTCTCTATTTGTTTTCACTGTTTTCACATAAACCTGTCTGTATCTGTCTGCCTATATACTGTTGTCTGTTTATCTGTCTGTGTACCTGTGTGTATGTCTTTCTGTCTACCTGTGTGCTGTCTTTCTGTCTACCTGTGTGTCTGTCTTTCTGAAAACCTGTGTGTCTGTCTTTCTGTATACCTGTGTGTCTGTCTACCTGTGTGTGTCTGTCTACCGTATCTGTCTGTCTTTCTGTCTGCTTGTCTGTCTCAGAGCCACTCATTAAGAGTGTAATTGGTCTTGAAGATGCCATATTAATAATGATAATAACACAATAATAATCACTGAGGCGCATTAAATGTGTATAAAACGTTGATATAGACATTTTGCTTACTCCATCTATGATTTCTTTTTTAAAATTATAAATAAACATGCTACATAACTATATAAACATATAAATTAACAAATATGAGACTTTTTTTTTGGTCGGCTTGACAGAGTGAACACGAATCATTCGTGTCCGGGCTGGTAACAACAACAACGTTTGTTTACATAACTCGCCAACCTTCTAACACACTCATTCATTTATTCATTTAATCTTGTTTACTCACCTCTCACACTACATTAAGACTACAGATATTTTAAGGCAAGTAATCGTCCGGCCTGAAAGTCATCCATTTCGGAAATAGTCCCGTTATTTCGTCTAAACATTGGCTCGCAAATGGTCCGTTAACTCGCTAATCGTCCTTCAACTGGGACGTGTACTCACGCTCTGAGCCGCCTGGGCCTGCCTTCCCAGCCAGTGTGCCATTGTTTACCAGTGAACGACGGTCCCCTCACTTGCTCCTACGAAATATTTCATAATATTTTAGTGCTTGCAAGTGCTAAATAAGCTACCATGGCTCCAAAGAAAGCTTCTAGTGCCAGCCCTTTGGTAAAGAATGTGAGAAACACATATAATTTATGAAAAAGTTTGTAGAAAAATACAAAGGTGGTGGTGGTAGAGTGGAAGCAGTTGTGTTAGTGGTTGATGGTGGTAGAAGGTAGTAGTGATGGTGGTAGAAGGTAGTAGTGATGGTGGTAACAGTTGTAATAGTGGTAGAAGGTGGTAGTGAAGGTGGTAGAGGGTTCTTTCTTTAGTGATTCAGCGATTCTACCAACTCCTCCAATGTTGTTGGAGTTATATAGGGCTACAGAAAACACCACCACCTCAGCTGCTGCTTCACCACCATTATGGACAACCTACTCTCAGTGGCCCTTATATACCCAACAACAACACAACACAACACCTCTTGTGACATAGGTAATGACTCATTTTATTCATTCTAGAGTATATTCCATGTTTCTATGTTATTAATATTGTTTATTATGTCATATTAGTTGAATTGTGATAGATAAATAAGCCGCAGAGTTGATATTAGTGTCATATCCTCCAGCAATAAACTTTCCATCCCTCCCTCACACAAACAAGTCTCCAATAAGAACATAAGAAAGGAGGAACACTGCAGTAGGCCTGCTGGCCCATACTAGACCGGTCCTTCACAAATCCAACCGACTAACATAAGAACATAAGAATGGAGGAACACTGCAGAAGGCCTACTGGCCCATGCGAGGCAGGTCCTTATCAAAACGACCTCTACCTAAAGCTACCCAAGAAATAACTCCCTACCCAATGACACCAATTAAAAACCCCCCCCC
>NC_069409.1:13419866-13422366 GCF_026875155.1 Cherax quadricarinatus
GTGGTGCGTTGAGGTATATGTGGAGTCAAAAAAACGTTATTATGGAGGCAAAGAAGGGAATGTATGAAAGTATAGTAGTACCAACACTCTTATATGGGTGTGAAGCTTGGGTTGTGAATGTAGCAGCGAGGAGACGGTTGGAGGCAGTGGAGATGTCCTGTCTAAGGGCAATGTGTGGTGTAAATATTATGCAGAAAATTCGGAGTGTGGAAATTAGGAGAAGGTGTGGAGTTAATAAAAGCATTAGTCAGAGGGCAGAAGAGGGGTTGTTGAGGTGGTTTGGTCATTTAGAGAGAATGGATCAAAGTAGAATGACATGGAAAGCATATAAATCTATAGGGGAAGGAAGGAGGGGTAGGGGTCGTCCTCGAAAGGGTTGGAAAGAGGGGGTAAAGAAGGTTTTGTGGGCGAGGGGCTTGGACTTCCAGCAAACGTGCATGAGCATGTTAGATAGGAGTGAATGGAGGCGAATGATACTTGGGACCTGACGATCTGTTGGAGTGTGAGCAGGGTAATATTTAATGAAGGGATTCAGGGAAACAGGTTATTTTCATATAGTCGGACTTGAGTCCTGGAAATTGGAAGTACAATGTCTGCACTTTAAAGGAGGGGTTTGGGATATTGGCAGTTTGGAGGGATATGTTGTGTATCTTTATACGTATATGCTTCTAGACTGTTGTATTCTGAGCTCCTCTGCAAAAACAGTGATAATGTGTGAGTGTGGTGAAAGTGTTGAATGATGATGAAAGTATTTTCTTTTTGGGGATTTTCTTTCTTTTTTGGGTCACCCTGCCTCGGTGGGAGACGACGACTTGTTGAATATATATAATTATATATATATATATATATATTATATATATATATATATATATATTATATATATATATTTATATATTATATATATATTATATATATTATATATATATATATATTTTTATTTATTTATTATCACACCGGCCGATCCACCAAGGCAGGGTGGCCCGAAAAAGAAAAACTTTCACCATCATTCACTCCATCACTGTCTTGCCAGAAGGGTGCTTTACACTACAGTTTTTTAAACTGCAACATTAACACCCCTCCTTCAGAGTGCAGGCACTGTACTTCCATCTCCAGGACTCAAGTCGGCCTGCCGGTTTCCCTGAATCCCTTCATAAATGTTACTTTGCTCACACTCCAACAGCACGTCAAGTATTAAAAACCATTTGTCTCCATTCACTCCTATCAAACACGCTCACGCATGCCTGCTGGAAGTCCAAGCCCTCGCACACAAAACCTCCTTTACCCCTCCCTCCAACCTTCCTAGGCCGACCCCTACCCCGCCTTCCTTCCACTACAGACTGATACACTCTTGAAGTCATTTGTTTCGCTCCATTCTCTCTACATGTCCGAACCACCTCAACAACCCTTCTCAGCCCTCTGGACAAACAGTTTTGGTAATCCCGCACCTCCTCCTAACTTCCAAACTACGAATTCTCTGCATTATATTCACACCACACATTGCCTCAGACATGACATCTCCACTGCCTCCAGCCTTCTCCTCGCTGCAACATTCATCACCACGCTTCACACCCATATAAGAGCGTTGGTAAAACTATACTCTCATACATTCCCCCTCTTTGCCTCCAAGGACAAAGTTCTTTGTCTCCACAGGACTCCTAAGTGCACCACTCACTCTTTTTCCCTCATCAATTCTATGATTCACTCATCTTTCATAGACCCATCCGCTGACACGTCCACTCCCAAATATCTGATACGTTCACCTCTCCATAGTCTCTCCTCCAATCTGATATTCATCTTTCATCACCTAATCTTTTTGTTATCCTCATAACCTTACTCTTTCCTGTATTCACCTTTAATTTTCTTCTTTTGCACACCCTACCAAATTCATCCACCAATCTCTGCAACTTCTCTTCAGAATCTCCCAAGAGCACAGTGTCATCGGCAAAGAGCAGCTGTGACAACTCCCACTTTGTGTGTGATTCTTTATCTTTTAACTCCACGCCTCTTGCCAAGACCCTCGCATTTACTTCTCTTACAACCCCATCTATAAATATATTAACAACCACGGTGACATCACACATCCTTGTCTAAGGCCTACTTTTACTGGGAAAAAATTTCCCTCTTTCCTACATACTCTAACTTGAGCCTCACTATCCTCGTTAAAAACTTTTCACTGCTTTCAGTAACCTACCTCCTACACCATACACTTGCAACATCTGCCACATTGCCCCCCTATCACCCTGTCATACGCCTTTTCCAAATCCATAAATGCCACAAAGACCTCTTTAGCCTTATTCTAATTATGTTCACTTATATGTTTCACTGTAACACCTGGTCCACACACCCCCTACCTTTCCTAAAGCCTCCTTGTTCATCTTCTATCCTATTCTCCGTCTTACTCTTAATTCTTTCAATTATTAACTCTACCATACACTTTACCAGGTACACTCAACAGACTTATCCCCTATAATTTTTGCACTCTCTTTATCCCTTTGCCTTT
>NC_069409.1:13429866-13432366 GCF_026875155.1 Cherax quadricarinatus
AGGGTAGAGAGGCTGGTGGAGCATGTCTGTCCTAAGATAGTTTCTGGCGTGTTCAGTGGACAGGAGACAACTCACTCAGCTGTCATTATGTCAATCAATGGACCGTGTTTGGTGAGGGAGGTATCTGACTGTGTGTTCAGCTGGGTGTTAAGTCACGCTCTTCCACTCTCCTTCTTCTCCTCCTGGAACAATCGCTCTTTTTTAAGGGCATTTATCCATTCCTCGAAGTCACCTACGAGATTGTCCGGATCACTCCTCCGTTCTTCTAAGTCAATCACACGTTCTTGCTGGGTATATATCCGTTCCTTCAAGTCCACCATGCAATCTCTCAGGGCATCCGTCCGTTCTTAGAGGTTGGCCACTTGTTCCTCCAGGTCGCTCATCTGTTCATTGCAGTCGCCCATCCGTTCATTCCAGTCGCCCATCCGTTCATTCCAGTCACCCATCCGTTCATTCCAGTCACCCATCCGTTCATTCCAGTCACCCATCCGTTCATTCCAGTCACCCATCCGTTCATTCCAGTCACCCATCCGTTCATTCCAGTCACCCATCCGTTCATTCCAGTCACCCATCCATGTTGAAGTTTTGTAACCAGTGTAAAGTACGCCTCTGGCAAGACAGTGATGGAGTGAATGATGACGGAAGTTTTTCTTTTTCAGGCCACATCGGCCGATTCCTTGGTGGGAATCGGCCGATGTGTTAATAAAAGTATATATATATTATATATATATATATATATATATATATATATATATATATATAATATATATATATATATATATATACAGGAAAGAGTAAGGTTATGAGGATAACAAAAAGATTAGGTATGATGAAAGATTGAATATCAGTATGGAGGGAGAGAGTATGGAGGAGGTGAACGTATTCAGATATTGGGAGTGGACGTGTCAGCGGATGGGTCTATGAAAGATGAGGTGAATCATAGAATTGATGAGGGAAAAAGAGTGAGTGGTGCACTTAGGAGTCTGTGGAAACAAGAACTTTGTCCTTGGAGGCAAAGAGGGGAATGTATGAGAGTATAGTTTACAACGCTCTTATATGGGTGTGAAGCGTGGGTGATGAATGTTGCAGCGAGGATAAGGCTGGAGGCAGTGGAGATGTCATGTCTGAGGGCAATGTGTGGTGTGAATATAATGCAGAGAATTCGTAGTTTGGAAGTTAGGAGGAGGTGCGGGATTACCAAAACTGTTGTCCAGAGGGCTGAGGAAGGGTTGTTGAGGTGGTTCGGACATGTAGAGAGAATGGAGCGAAACAGAATGACTTCAAGAGTGTATCAGTCTGTAGTGGAAGGAAGGCGGGGTAGGGGTCGGCCTAGGAAGGGTTGGAGGGAGGGGGTAAAGGAGGTTTTGTGTGCGAGGGGCTTGGACTTCCAGCAGGCATGCGTGAGCGTGTTTGATAGGAGTGATGGAGACAAATGGTTTTTAATACTTGACGTGCTGTTGGAGTGTGAGCAAAGTAACATATATGAAGGGATTCAGGGAAACCGGCAGGCCGGACTTGAGGTCCTGGAGATGGGAAGGTACAGTGCCTGCACTCTGAAGGAGGGGTGTTAATGTTGCAGTTTAAAAACTGTAGTGTAAAGCACCCTTCTGGCAAGACAGTGATGGAGTGAATGATGGTGAAAGTTTTCTTTTTCGGGCCACCCTGCCTTGGTGGGAATCGGCCGGTGTGATAATAAAAAAAAATATATATATATAATATATATATTATTATCACACTGGCCGATTCCCACCAAAGGCAGGGTGGCCCGAAAAAGAAAACTTTCACATCATTCATCCATCACTCGCTTGCCAGAAGGGGCTTTACACTACAGTTTTTAAACTGCAACATTAACACCCCTCCTTCAGAGTGCAGGCACTGTACTTCCCATCTCCAGGACTCAAGTCCGGCCTGCCGGTTTCCTGAACCCTTCATAATGTTACTTTGCTCACACTCCAACAGCACGTCAAGTATTAAAAACCATTTGTCTCCATTCACTCCTATCAAACAGCTCACGCATGCCTGCTGGAAGTCCAAGCCCCTCGCACACAAAACCTCCTTTACCCCATCCCTCCAACCTTTCCTAGGCCGACCCTACTCGACTTCCTTCCACTACAGACTGATACACTCTTGTAGTCATTCTGTTTCGCTCCATTCTCTAACATGTCCGAACCACCTCACAACCCTTCCTCAGCCCTCTGGACAACAGTTTTGGTAATCCCGCACTCCTCCTAACTTCCAAACTACGAATTCTCTGCTTATATTCAACACCACACATTGCCCTCAGACATGACATCTCCACTGCCTCCAGCCTTCTCCTAGCTGCGACATTCATCACCCATGCTTCATACTCATATAAGAACGTTGGTAAAACTATACTCTCTACATTCCCCTCTTTGCCTCCAAGGACAAAGTTCTTTGTCTCCACAGACACTAAGTGCACCACTCACCCTTTTCCCCTCATCAATTCTATGATTCACCTCATCTTTCATAGACCCATCCG
>NC_069409.1:13437404-13463007 GCF_026875155.1 Cherax quadricarinatus
TTTAGGGGAAGCTGAAAATCTGATGTTTTTCATGGACACTGAATTGAAAAGTTTCTGAACACTGAATCTGATAGCTTTCTGAAGCGTAATTGATGCTTTCAGGGAAACACTGAAATCTGATAGCTTTCATAAAACGCTGTAACTGATAGTTTCAGGGACACTGAATTTGATAGCTTTATAAACCACTGAAAATCTGATAGCTTTCATGGACCGAAATCTGATAGCTTTTGGACCCTGTAATCTGATAGCTTTCATGAAACGCTGTAATCTGATGTTTTTCATGGACAATGAAATCTTAGCTTTCATGAACCTAAAATCTGATAGCTTTCATGGACGCTAAAATCTGTAGCTTTCTGGGCATGTAATCGATGTTTTCCGAACGCTGTAACTGATGTTTTCATGGACATGTATCTGACAGTTTTTCATGAACGGTAATTGACAGCTTTCCAACAGGGTAAAAGGATTGGGAGCCCGGGGTAAGCGAAATTGAAGCCACGACAACGTGTCAAAGTGTGCGCAAGAAGGCTACAGTTGCAATATATTTCAAGAAATGTGGAAAGTGAGTCGAAAAGTTATTAACAGCTATTACATCACTAGTGATGCCTCATATTAGATAAAACCTCTCATATTAATTTTTTGGGGTTAAGTTGTCATTAAATTTATCAAAAATTTTTATCAAACAACCGTTTTTTTTGGGAAATTTGGGTTTAAAAACTGAAATTTATTTCCATGTGAGCAAATTATATTTCAAGTCTTCAAGTTGAAATTAAGACACAAGTGAAATCTGGGTACTTTATTGTAGCGTTTCGCCCCCGTGGCTTTATCAATACAATTCGGACATAGCTTAAAGACAGAGGACTATAAGAAAAGGGGGTAATCATCCCTCAACCTGGAGTAGGTGCAAAGAGCCCATAGTCGTGGGATTCTAAAGCAAAAGGAAAGGCCCCTGGGCTTATAAGTAACGTCGGGTGAAGCAGCAGGGATAGTACTGGTAGGCGGGTTTCCCCCAGGGGAAGTGGGCCCTTCCCAAAGAGAGGGGTTAGTTGAGTGTAGTTGTCGTAGTCGTGAAGGTTATGTACATTCCTAGAATTAAGATTCCAGATGTTGCTGTCTGAAAAATTTGCAAGAATGGTATATAAACCGACAAGATGAGAGAAAGACAATGTGAACTCTGGGATCTTTATTGTAGACGTTTGCCACCCAGTGGCTTTTTCAATAAAAATTTCTGGGACAAAAACGAATGGATTTATCCATTCTCCCCAAAAATCTGCAAGTTGACGGGAAAAAAAAAAAATTTTTTTGTTTGAAAACTTTTTTTTCTTTCTTTTCAGTTTTCTCACCCATTGTTCCGTAGGAAAATGAAGAATTCAAATAGTGGTTTTTTTAGGATTATCTGAAAAATAATTCTGAGGTACAAGGTTAGGAAGTGCGAAGAAAAGTTTAGTGATTATTATTAACTTATTTCTGCTTAGTTAATCGGATTTTAAAGTGAGAAGGGTGTGAGAGGGTTGGATCTGATGGGGGGGGGGGTATTGGGGGGGGACTTGATAGGGTTAATGGGGGTAACAAATTTTATTTTTTGGGGTAACACGAAAATTGGGGTTTGGCGAATATTTTTGTTAGGGGGTCGGGGGTTTGAAAAAAGACTTCCCCAGGTTGAGTCATGGCCTGCTGCTTGCCCCTTTTTTCTTATGTTTAGATGGAGTCAAACCCCCGTGGGGGTCACTGCAGGGATAACTCTACTGACCAGACTTATCACATGTTTCTTCCGACTTAAACCCTTTTAAAAAAGTCACACTGGTGTGTAACTATTTAAAATGGTTTAGGTCGCCGAAACGTCGTGTAAGTTCCACTTCCTACCGGGTTATTTTGTGTAGTTTAAATTCACATTAAAATCTTCTTCTTTAAATGACCGTATCTCGTGTACCTTAAGAGTCACGTAAGTTCCCCGTCTTTAACAAAAATCGATAATTACTACCGATTAGCGGAAATTTTGGTTTGGAAATGGGGTAGTGATGAGGAACAGTCTCTAGTTGGGTTATTGGGGCTAGATTTGGGTAGTTTCAAATTTAGGTTGGATAAATATGAGGGGATGGGTTGGTTTTTGAGGGGGAATTGCACTCAGGTTATTTTTTTGGGTAGAATTAAAAATTGGGTGGTCAAATGTTTTTAGTGGGATAAATTGTAAAGGACGCTTGTAGGGGCCAACAGGCCTGCTGCAGTGTTCTCCTTTCTTATTTTTTTATGCCTTATGTAAGGAAAAGTCTAAGTCTGATCTGTGTTTTTCCCTTAAAGGGGGTTTTGCCCTCCCCTGATACCCTTGGGCCGGGGGGTGACTTTTGATGCCTCCATGTGCCAAAAGGCCCTCCGCAGTTTTCCTTTTTTTTCTCATTTCTTATTCCCCCTTAATTCAGGATAACTTGGTATAACTCTGTAACACAATTGCAAAAAGTTTGTTAAGTTATCCCCTGAATTAAGGACATGTCTATGCTGTTTGTGAAGTATCCAAAGATGCCCTCAATTGAACAACTTTACAAGCAGCTTAAAGAGGAGCTTGGGGGGCTAAGCTCGAGATAGGCGTTTGTCGGGGGAAAACAGAGGATTTTAGTAATCCTCCTGTTTGAGCCTAGGTCAAGAGAGGAACCTGGTCTTTACGGGCGAAATTTAATTAACAAAGGGAAGACAAGAAGATGTTGGAGTGGTAGAAACAATGAAGATCCAGAAGATTATTTTGAAACTTCGAACCTTTTTCGGTGTACCCGACGTCAAAGACGTAAATGGCACCAAGGAAGCTTTGGGCAGAGGAGGGGAGTGACACCCTTTTAAACCCTCACGAAGGCCATCCCGCAAGACCTCCCGACGAGACCACCCCGACGAATACCTCCCAACGAAAAATCCCAAGAAGACCACCCCGACGAATCCACCCGACAAAGACCATCCGGACGAAGACCACCCCGCGAAGGATCCCGACGAAGCCACCCCGACGAATACCATCCAACGAAGCCATCCCAACAAAGGGCCCCCCCCCCCCAAAAAGACCACCCAACGAAGACCATCCGACGAATCCCTCCCGCGAAGACCTCCCGACGAAACCATCCGACGAAACCATCGAGAACACCCCCAGTAAAGGTAAGAACATTGTTATACTGAGACAGTCGGTTTAAAGTTTACTACAGGACTTTTTTTTTTGGGGACAGGAAGAGGGGCAGTAATTATGGACGGTTGGGTCATAATGAAAAATGAACAATTTATTAGAAGACGGAAAATTTACTCCCCTTTTAAGTGTTCACCTGATTCTTGTTGATTATTCACCCAGTTTTTCGTAAGAAAATAATATTATGTTTTCGGCTTATTCCGTTATTTCTTTAATAATTTTTTTTTTCCATAATTTTCCCATCGATATCCATGGGATGCAAACTAACGTTCCCACACCCGAAATTTGCCAGAGCAACCCATGAACCTGTTTTTGAAATAGCCAAGTCGGACCGAAACGTCGTGGAAAGCTCCTGTCCAAAATGCGGGTTATTTGTGTATGTTCATCTGGGTTTTGTCCCTTTTTTTGTTAATTAAGTTTCTGCATACTGAATATTCTTCAGAGACTCCCCATATCTTCTATAACCTTTGCTGGTCATATAACAGAGGAAGTTCAGGGTTGAGAAGCTCAAACATTTGTGTTTACCGATTTAGGGTTACACAGTGTGAATATCATTTTGGGTTTTTTAAAGCTATCCTTTTCCCGAATTTCCATAGCATATATAAGAATTTACTTTTTATCCCAGAAATTGGATTTATTAAAAAAAATATTTCAATATCCGGCCCGAAATTATGAAAAAATCATTTTTGGCCCCATCAAAGCTAACCCTCGTCCTTCACTTTGTTGTTTTGCAGGATTTGTTCCCGACATTACTCCTTTTCCCCGGTGTCTTTTTCCCCTATCCCTTTTAAAAAACCTGCAATTGTGCTGTTACATTCTAATAACCTTGTCAATGGTGATGCGCTTCAATTGACGATATGCAGATTTGATGAGATGCAGCATAGTCTGCTGATGAGCGCATCGTCTGCGATGTGCAATCGTCTAAAGAGATGCAGCATCATCTGATGAGCTGCAGCATCAGTCGAGTGATGCAGCATCAGTTGACTTGAGCACATCAGTTGACTGATGATGCAGCATCAGTCTGAGATGATGCACATCAGTCTGACTGATCCGCGCATACAGTCTGATGTATTCTCTATTACATTCCCTTATACGCAAAAAAAGAAAATTCCTGAGCTGTTTCTTAGATTGTTTTCACAAAAAAAGAAATAGTGAACCTCATTACTGCCCCTTGTGGAACCCCGCTGTTACCTGCCTTTTTAAATACACTTCCCCTTACAAATTTTTGTAAACCCTTGATCTATGTATGGTCATCTGGTTATACCTGTGTGTGTGTGTTGTGTACTCACCAAATTGTGGTTGCGGGGGTCGGACATCTCTGGCCCCGCCTCTACACCGCCCGCTATAGGTCTCTCCCCCCATCCCCATGGCTTTATCTACCTCTTTTAAAAACTATGTATATTTCCCTACCTCCCTACATCGCTTGCAAAATTTTCCAAATTTCAACACTCTATATGAAAAAATATTCCTAAAAACCTTTGACCCTGAGTCTTCAGTTTCCAATTATGCCCCCTTGTTTTGTGCCCCATCTCTGGAACATCTTCTCTGTCCACCTTGTCTATTCACCAGTTTTTTATGCCTTATCATGTCTCCCCTGACCCTTTGTCCCCGTGTTGTCAGCCCCGATTTCCCTTAAACCTTTCTTCATGGGACTTTTCCCCTTAGCTCGGGGAAAATAGCCTGTTTAAACCCTTTTCCCTTTTCTCTAATTCTTGAGTTTTGACCAGGTGGGGGTTCCCAAAACGGGGTGCTGCTTTCCCCAGTAGGGCCCCTGACGTACCATGTAAAAAGTTTGAACGTTTCCTTATGAGGTACGGAACGTTTTCCAGGTTTGCCAGGCCCCCATATGCCGCGATTTTTGGGTTTAAATTTTGTGTTTCTGGCAATGTACTCGGTATTAACTCACCCCTAGGTTTTTTCCCCCTTGAGTAGGGTTGCACCCTTTGGCCCCCTAGCCTATACTCGTCTGCAGTCTTCTTTGCC
Organism: Cherax quadricarinatus; assembly: GCF_026875155.1. Classification (NCBI taxonomy): domain Eukaryota; kingdom Metazoa; phylum Arthropoda; class Malacostraca; order Decapoda; family Parastacidae; genus Cherax; species Cherax quadricarinatus. The sequence goes on from NC_069409.1 coordinate 13,442,542, forward strand.
CCCTCCAAACTTCATGATTGGTTTGGGGGGGTTTAAATTCTGGACCCGTTTCTGGACCACACATCCAGCCTGTCCGGGTTTTTTGTAGACCTGTTTGGTCCGCGTCTGATTTAATTTCCTCAAACTTCACGTCTCGAAAACAAGGACACTTCGAGTCTAACCCTTCCGTCATGTCGTTACATAACCAAAAATAGCACTGGTCCCAGGACGACCCCGGGGGGCCCCCGCTCGTCACCGGCCCACTGTGATACCTCATTCGTCCATGACCCGTTCCCTCCCTGTCAGGTTTCTCTGAGCCATTGCAGTGCCTTCCTGTTAACTCCCTGTTCCTCTTTTCTTACTAATTCTTGTGAGGAACTGTGTGTTGTGTGAGTGTTGTGTTTGGTGTGGGGGTTTGTTTTGTGTGTGTGTTTTCTTGTGAGTGCAGGTTCGTGTACTTACGTTGAGTCTTGACCCATCGTTCTTCACAAAACGGGTTTTAAACACCAGGGGAGTTATTCATTGATAAGGGGATGGTGAGTGTGAAAAGGGGGATCCGTGCCAGAAATGGAGGGGCCTGGCGAGGGGTTTTGTCTATATAAAATTTAAGATATATGTGAGGCCGAACTACTGTTAAAGGGCACACTTTTTGTAAGTATTTAAGTAGGGACACATGTAGTAGTGGAGACTATGCTCATGTCGCTGGAGACATACTGCTATGCAGTCGTGGAGACTATGTCATTCTGTGGGACATAGCATGTCAGTCGTGGAGACAAGTCATGTCAGTCGGGGACATATCCATGTCTGTCGTGGAGAATATGTTCATGTCATCGTGGAGACATCTGCCGTCAGTCGTGGGACATATTGCTATTTTCAGTGTGGAGACATATGTCATTTTGTCGTGGGGGAAATTCATGTCAGTCGTTTAGACATACGCTCATGTCAGTTTTTGGAGACTACTGTCATGCATCGGGGGGACATTTTTGCCAGTCAGTCGTGGGGACATATGTCATGTCGCGTGGGAAAATACTGCCATGCAGTCGTGGGACTTTTCTGCCATGCGTCGTTGAGACAAATGCTCAGGGCGTTGTGGGGACAAATGCTCATGTCAGTCGTGGAGAATATGCTCATGTAAATCGTGGAGGGCATACTGTCAGCGTCGTGGAGGGGAAAATCCATGTCACGTGGAGACATCTGTTCATGTCTTTGGGGGACATATGCCCTTTTCAGCGTGGGAAAATAGCTCATGGGCATCGTGGAACATACTGCTTGTCAGTCGTGGGGACATACTGCTCTGTCAGTCTGGGGCATATGTATGCAGTCGTGGGGCATACGACTCATGTCGTCTTGGAGACTTTCTGCTATTCAGTCGTTAAAACATACTGCTCATGCAGTGTGGGACATAATTTTCCCCTGTCAGTCGTGGAGAATACTGCTCATGTCGTCTTTAGACAACGCCCATGTCATTTGTAGAGACATATGCTCATGTCAGTCGTGGGACATATTGTATGTCGTCGTGGGGACAAATTTCTTTAGTCTTGGGACATACGCTCAGTCAGTGTGAGAATACTGCTATGTCAGTCGTGGGGCGATTTCTCATGAGTCGTGGGACATACTGTCGTTCCCCTCACCAGAAACGTTGTACCTCATATCCGATACGGGGTCACCTCAGTCATCCAATACATTGTCACCTCAGTCATGCAGATACAGGTGTCACCTCAGTCATGCAGATACAGGGGTTTACCCCAGTCATCAGATACAGTTGTCACCTCAGCATCCAGAAAGGTGTCACCTCTTTATCCGATACGTTGTCCTCATTCATCCAGATACATTGTCACCTCAGTATGCAGATACAGTGTACCTCAGTATGCGGAAAAGTTGTCCCTCAGTCATGGAGATACAGTTTTCCCTCTAGGAGATACAGTTTTCACCCCAGTCATCCGATACAGTTGTACCCCGCAGGGGGATACATTTTTCACCTCAGTCATAGAAAAAGGTGCACCTCAGTCATGGAGATACTTGTCACCTCGCATGAATCAGTTGTACCTCAGCATAGGATACAGGTGTCACCCCAGCATCAGTACAGTTGTCACCTCAGTCTGCAGATACAGTTGTCACCTCAGTCCTCCAGAACAGGGTCACCTCAGTCATGCAGAACAGTTGCACCTCAGTCATGGGGAAGTTGTCACCTCAGTCATGCAGATACAGTTGTCACCTCACATGGAGATACAGTTTCACCTCCCGTCAAAGTACGTTGTCACCCCGCATGCTTTTCAGTTGTCCCTCATCATAGAGATACAGTTGTCACTCAGTAGCAGATACATTTCACCTCAGTCATGGGGATCGTTGTCACCTCAGTCATGGGGATACAGTTGCACCTCTATGCAGATACAGTTGTACCTCAGTCTGCAGATACAGTTGTCACCTCTCATAGGTACAGGGTTTACCCCAGTCATGAATAAAAGTTTTCACCTTATGCAGATACGTTGCACCTCAGTCATGGAGTACATTTTTCACCTAGCATGGAATCAGTTTACCCCAGTCCCTAGAGATACGTTGTCACCCCTCTAGAGAACAGTTGTCACCTCGTCAGGAGATACGTTGCACCTCAGTCATGGGGATACAGTTTTCACCCCATATGCAGTACAGTTGGGCCCTCAGTCATAGAGAACAGGGGTTTTTCCCCTCATCAGTACAGTTGTCACCCCCATCATGCAGAACAGTTTTTCACCTCAGTCATGCGTACAGTTTTACCTCAGTCATGCAATACAGTTGTCACCCCGTATAAGTACAGGTGTCACCCCATCATGCAATAAGGTGTCCCTCATCATGGAGATAAGGTGCACCCACATGCAGATACAGTTTCACCTCAGTCATGGGGTTAAGGGGTTTCCCCCAGTCTGCAGTACAGTTGTCACCTCAGTATGGAGATAAGGTTCATCATCAAAAGATACATTGTACCTCGTCATGAGATACTTTTTCACCCGTCATGCAATACAGTTGTACCCCACCCTGCAGATACGTTGTCACCCCATCATGGAGATACAGTTGCCCTCAGTCGGGAGATACAGTTGTCCCTCAGTCAGGAGAACAGGGCACCCCCGTCATGCAGATCAGTGTCACCTCAGTCATGAGAACGTTGTCACCCCGTCGGGAAAAAGTTTCACCTCAGTCTGCGATACAGGGTCACCTCATCATAGAGATACAGTTGTCACCTCAGTCAGCAGATACAGTTCACCTAGTCATGCAGATCGTTTCACCCCAGTCATGCAGATACAGGTGTCACCCATCTAGGAACAGTTGTACCTCGTCATGCAGATACATTTCCCCTCATCTGCAGATCAGTTGTCACCTCAGTCAGCGAACGTTTTCACCTCAGTCATGCGAACAGTTGTCCCTCGTCATGGGATAAGGGTCCCTATCATGGAGTTTAAAGGTTTTACCTCTTTTGAATACGTTGCACCAGTCTGAGATTTCAGTTGTCACCCGATGCGTCATTGTCACCTCAGTCTGGGTAGGTGTACCTGTTGAATTACATTTCACCTATCATCAATTTACAGGTTTTCCCTCAGTCTGGAGATACATTGTCCCTCATTTAGGAGATACGGTTTACCTCAGTCAGAATACAGTTTCCCCAGTCTGCAGAACATTGTCACCTCATTCATGGGAGATACAGTTGCACCTCGTCATGGAGTACCGTGTCACCTAGTCTGAGATACAGTTGTCCCTAGTCTGCAGATACGGTGTCCCCTCAGCATGGAGAAAAAGGTGTCACCCCATCCGCAAAAAGGGTTTACCTCAGTCATGGAATACAGTTGTCACCTCAGTCATGGAGATACAGGTGTCACCTCAGTCCCGCAGAACAGGGGTCCCCCAGTCATGGATTTCAGGGTTTACCTCAGTCCCCCAGATACGGTGTCACCTCAGTCATGGAGAAAGTGTCACCTCAGCATGGAGATACAGGGTCACCCAGCGCAGATAAGGTTCACCTCAGTCTTGGAGATACAGGTGTCACCTAGTCCGGAGATACAGGTGTCCCCTCTGGAGCAGGTGTCATCATCATGGGATACGGTGTCACCTCAGTCATGGAAAACATTGTCACTCAGTCATGGGATACAGTTGTCACATTCGATTCAATTTAAATTTTTTAAATTTGACTTTTCAGTGTTGAAATTAAAGTGAGCTGTAAGGGCTTAAAAGGGGATCATACAGAAATTAGTAACAGTAATATAAAAAATGGGGACAGTCCGGGGTACTTTGCCCGGGGTCCCCTGATGTGCACAAACACAGAAAAATTAAAAATATTTTGGATTAGACCTTCGAGTTATAAATGAAAGAAAAACGAAGCTTATGAGAACAATAAAATATATTTGACAAGTTTTTGAAGGGATCCCCTTTGGGGGTATCCTTTGGAATGCCTAATAAATCCCTGTTTAAGTGTTTATACCTTGCGCATTCGACACTCCCTGTCACTGTCTGCGGGATGCTATGAGTATTTAAATTTTATTTGGCGTAGTCACACCCCCTATAGGCTGCCCCTAACCAGTGAACGGGGGCTAAGGGTTAACGATCAAAAGTTTCCCCCCGTTGTATCGTACTCGGTTCATCGCCAATTAGACAACCGCCAGGGCTGTGAAAGCAATGTGTTTATTGTGACGTGAGTTTGGCAGATTGTCTGGGTTGTTGGTTTATCATGTTTTTTGGTCTGGCCCTTGTTTTTACCTCCTTGATGACCACGAGTACACTTCCTCTTAATTACTGGTATATTGTAAGTACCAGCTTCTTATTTGGTGAAGGGAAAAACATATCATAAAAAGTCTTTTGCTTTTCGCGTCCACTATTTTTCCCCTTCCCCCAGGGGGTGCAGGGCCATTTTTACTGTTTGTAATACTTTTTCCCCATGGCACTCCTTGCCACACTGGGGTGTCTTTTTATCTGCAGCTTCGCTTCTCTGATTTCGCCAAGTCCTTTGAGATCGGTGTCAGACAGTTCTGGATTACAAAAATTGCTGTAAATCATTCTTGTCTCTGTCTGTCTGTTTTTGGGTGTCTGCTGTCTACTGTCTTCTTCTGTCTGTCTCTCTCCTTTTCTCCAACAAATTTGTATATTAAAAAATAGCAATTTGTGAGACCAAAATTGCCTTTTCTAGACCCATGGAGTGTTGTTAAAAAATTGTCTTTGATTCCCAGTGCGTCTCTCCGGTGATGTTACGCATGCCATCAACTTGAAATATTTATATATAACAAAGCAAAAACCTTATATTCAGTCACTTCTGCCCTTTTAAGTTGGGATTTTTTTTCTTATAAAAAATTTTATGTGAAAATTTTTTCAAATTTTTTGTTTAATCTTTTCATATTTCAGAATACCCCCTTTATTTTGGAAGGGAAAAGGGGAAAGGGGCAGTGCAGAGTGTCGTAAAAGAGCAGTGCAGGTGTGGCCAGTTTAGAGAATGGGGCGTAAAGGGGTTTTTTGTACAAGCAGGTGATGAAGGTTTGTGTGTCGTTACCAAAAAATTTGCAGTTTTAAAGTACAACGTCGCCATATGAGACCAAAAATAACCAATTGTGTAAATGGTTTTTAAAAACCCACAAATTGAAAATTTAGCACTTTGCAACCATGGGAATCTTTTTTGAAAAAAATTTAACCCCAAAAGTGGTTATCGTAAAAGATGTAGGGAGGGGGGTTTGAGGGAAACGTCCCCTGCCCGGAACGAGTGGGGGACTGATTCCCCAAAAATCCCACCCTTACACTTTCTGCTTTTTTGGTTGGAGGGGGGAGGCCACGTGTGGCGAAAGTTTTCTCAGTAAAGTTTTCCATATGTTGCATAGTGTCTAATTATAAAGCAAGTTTTTCTCACTTCACAGGAACAAATAACAAGTATAAACAGTTTAAAACAGTAAAACAGTATAACACAGTAAAACCCGTAAACAAGTATAAACAAAATTAAACACAGAAAAAACAGTATAACACTGTATAACACAGTATAACAAGATAACACCGATAAACATTATAACACAGGAAACATATAACACTGTATAACACAGTTTAAAAAACAGGGGAAAACGGGATAAAAAGTATAACACAGTAAACACAGTTAACACAGTTAAAAACAGTATAACACGGAACAATTTTAACATGTATAACACGTATAAAACAGGAAAAAAGTATAAAATGATAACCGTATAACAAGGAAAACAGTAAACACTTATAAACACAGTATAACACGTATAACACAGTAAACACTTATAACACAGGAACCCGTATAAACGTAAAAACAAGAAACACGGAAAAACGGTATAAAACCCGTATAAACAGTAAACACAGTATAAAATAAAACACAGTTAACACAGGAACCCCGTTAAAAACTTATAACCAGTATTAAACAGGAACACGTATAAAACGTATAACACAGTAAACACAGGAAACAGTTAACACTGTTAACACGTAAACACGGGAAAACCCGTATAACACGTATAACACAGTAAACACAGGAACACAGTATAACATGTATAAAACGTATAAAACAGGAAAACCAGTAAACACAGATAACACAGTTAACACAGTAAAACAGGAACACAATATAAACGTATGACACAGTATAACCAGATAACACATAAAAACACAGTATAAACAGGAAACAGTATAACACAGTATAACCAGTAAAACGTATACACAGGAAAACAGTATAACCAGTATTACCAGTAAAAACACAGTAACACAGGAAAACAAGTATAAAACCCGTAAACACTTATAACACAGTAAACACAGGAAAACAGTTAACCAGTTTAACACAGTAAAACCTATAACACAGGAACACAGTATAAACACAGTATAACACAGTTAAACAGTTAAAAACAGGAACACAGTATTTAAAACCCGTATAACAAGTAAACACAGTATAACACAGGAACACAGTTAAAAACCCGTAAACAAGTAAAACACAAAAACACAGTATAAAAAACAGTTAACACAGTTAAAACCCGTATAACCAAATATAACCAGTATAAACCCAGGAACACAGTTAACACGTTAACACTTAAAAACGTATAACACAGGAACACAGTAAACACGTATTTCACAGTATAACACAGTATAAACAGGGAAAACAGTATAAAACCCGAATTAAAACCCAAAAAAGGAACACATATAAACAGTAACACAGTATAACACAGTATAAAAACAGGAAAAGTATAACACAGTTAACAGATAACCAGTAACACGGAACACGTAAAAACAAGTAAAAAACAGTTAACCATATTAAACAGGGAAAACAGTATAAAAACAGTATAACACGTATAACACAAGAACACAGTATAAAAACGTATAACACAGTAAAACCAGTAAAACACAATATAACACAGTTACACAGGAACACGTATAAAACAGTATAACCAGTATACACCAAATATAAAACAGTATAACACAGGAACACGATAAAAAAGTAAACAAGTAAACACGTATAAAACAGGGAAAACAGTTAAAAAAAGTATAACACAGTATAACCGTATAACACAGTATAACACAGGAAAACCTTTTACACAGTATAACACAGTATAACACGATAACACAGGGAAAACGTATAAACACAGTATAAACAGTATAAACGTATAACACAGGAACACAGTATAACACAGTTTAAAACAGTATAACACAGTATAACACGGAACCAGTATAACCAGTAAACCAGTATAACACGGAACACAGTATAACACTATAACAAAGTTAAAAGTATAACCAGGAACAATATAAATGTATAAACCCCGTTAAAAACAGTAAACACAGTTAAACAAGTAAACCGGAACACGATAAAAACCGTATAACAAGAAAACCAGTATAACACATTAAAAACGTATAAACCCCGGAAACAGTATAAAAAAGTATAACACAGTAAACACATTAACACGTATAACACAGGAACACGTAAACATAGTATAACACTATAACACAGTATAAACATATAAAAAGGGAAAACAGTATAACATAGTATAAAAAACAGTATAACACAGTATAAAACGTAAACACAGGAAAAAAAGTATACACGTATAACACAGGAACACAGTATAAAAATGTATAACAAGTATAACACCGTATAACACATTAAAACAGGAACACAGTATAAATGTATAACACAGTTTTCAAAAGTTAACACAGTTAACAGTATAACACAGAAAAAACATAGGAAAAAGTATAACACAATAAACAGTATAACACGTATAACAAGTATAAAAACAGTTTTAAACAGTATAACATAGGAAACAGTTTAAAAACCCGATAACACAGTAAAACCAGTATAACATAGGAACCGTAAAAAACGTAAAAACACAGTAAAACGATAACACAGTATAAACAGTAAAACACAGTATAAACCCGCATAACACAGTTTTTAACACAGTATAAAAAACAGTAAACACAGTATAACACAGTATAACCAGTATAAAAACAGTTAAAAACAGTATAACACAGATAAACACAGTATAACACGTAAACACAGTATAACACAGTATAACCAGGTTGATTTCCGCTTTTAACAGAGCCCGTTACAAAGTGGATTATGTGTTAGCTAAAGAGGGGAGACAATCACCGATGGAGATTGATCAAAGTTCTATGATGGGGAAGCGTGGGGGTTTGCCTAAAAAATCAAATTTCTTGTGCCAAATGAACGAGGATAAGGGAAAAAATATATTTTTTTAAATTTTGGGCATAGCACGAAATTTTAAATTTCGTTCTTTTCAAATTGATGATTGGGATGATGAATGACGTATCACAACTCCTGGTAATCATCCGTGGCGTCGACAATGGATTTAATGTAACACAAGAATTAGCATCAATGCATAGCATGCGCAGCACACGAACCGGAGAAGACATCTTAAAAGAACTGTAAAAAAAACTGAATTAGAAAGTAACCTGGAGTGGAATAAACTGCAATGTGTGACAACTGATGGAGGACCGATCATGTCTGAGGTGAAGAAAGGTTTGCTTGGACTAACCAGTAAACATTGTGGGGAGAGTATGTGGATATGTCTCGCATTCTGACACCTGTTGTATCAACAATGAATTTCATTCGATCTCAAGACCTTAACCATCGCCAGTTTCATGATTTTCTGAAAGAAACTGAGTCTGAGTTCGTGGACTTATTATTCAGCAGTTTGATGGCTTAGCTGTGGACTGGTTCTGTCACTGTTCTTTCTGCTCGGGAAGGAAAGTGATTTATTTCTCATAGAGAAGAGTCGACCAGAACCATAAATTAAGCTTATTTAATTAAATTTTATTTTTTAGTTTATATTTATTTATGTTGAATTAGACACATGTGCAACTCTTGGGTATCTTTATTGTGGAAACGTTTCGCCACACAGTGGCTTCATCAGTCCATACGAAGGAGAAACTTGAAGAACAGGAGGAGAATGAGGTAATCAGTCCCTCAGCCTTGAGTCGATGTGGTCAGTCCATCAATCTTGAATAGAATACGGCATATCAGCGGAGAAACAGCTTATAAACCGTAGGTAGGAGAGGTGCAGCAGTTGTAGGTGGTGTCACATTTGTACAATGTGGAAGTAGGTCGTGCCCAAGGGCTAGGCAAGTGAAGAATTTCCAAGTATTAAGATCCCAAGAAGTTGCAGTGTCTGACAGGATTGTAGATGAATGAATGAACCATTCATCTACAATATTTATTTATAAGGCTGGTTTTTTTCGGTCTGCGACAATTTGTAAAAAAATATGATGTGGCCCTCGTAGTGAAAAGTTTGGAGACCTGGTCAAGTTGATCCACCACTTTCCTACTCATTACCTTCTTCATTACTTTACATTGTGTGTATTGCTTAAATACTGGGAGATGCTGTCTTCTAGATCTCTGACCAATGGTATGTATCCATTGGTGATACATCACCAGGTCTTGTTGCCTCTGATGTATTCACTGGTGATACATCACCAGGTCTTGTTGCCTCTGATGTATTCACTGGTGATACATCACCCGGTCTTGTTGCCTCTGAAAGCATTCACTGGTGATAATCACCAGGTCTTGTTGCCTCTGATGTATTCACTGGTGATACATCACCAGGTCCAGTTGCCCCTGAGTATTCACTGGTGATACTCCACCAGATATTGTTTCCTCTGATTATTCACTGGTGATACTCCACCAGGTCCAGTTGCCTCTGATGTATCTAACTGGAAAATTTCCTCACTTCTGCTACCGTAATAAGTATGATGGCCAGTACATGATGGAACACTTGTCCCGTGACTGGTCTTACTCCTTGTTTCCGCTTAGAATTTCTGGAATCATTTGTTCAATTCCTTCCAGACTTCATTTCTTTTCAGCTCTCCTCCTTTCTTCTTAACTCTTGGTAACTTTATCCTGATGTGGATACATATCTGTTATCCTTCAGATTTGGCTTTTGCTGCTGTCATTCTCAAAAGGCTGCCAAGTTTCTCACCTGAAACCTGTTTATTCATTCCAGGCTCATACCCCGTTTTCTTTTATCCTTTGTTTTTTACATTTTTCCATTCTTATGCCCTTATTTTTTCCTCCCTCTCCGTTTTTTTTTTTTTGGCTAAGTCAGGGGCTCTCTATAGTCTTACTGTACCTGTGCTTCTTCTGGGGAATGGAATTTCCCCACCAATCTTCCCTCACTATCTGACTGTCAAGTGAATCATTCCATTAGTTGTCTTGTCATCATGCTCCCTTTCCCATTGTACTTTCTCTATTAAGTCTCTTATTCTTGCATTGATTCTTCCGAATATGGTTTCTTCTGTGCCGCTCCTGGTATTCTACCTTTATATATCTTATTCTATCTTTATATATTCTATCTTGCTTATATCCACAAGTTATCTGATGTCAATACTGTGTGGTGACAGTCACTGTCACCATAAGCCTTTCATTGTCTATTTTACCTACATCAGATGTGCTTGTGATGAATACTAGATCCATTCTTGCTAGATCATCACTCCTCTCTATCTTGCTATGTACCTATCAGGCTCATACATTAAGTTTCTCATCACCACCTCCACCAATCATCGTAGCCCTGCACATTGCTGGTTCCCAGTGTGAGTTCCAGTTCTTCCTGTTTCTTTGTGCTTGATTTTTCTCATGTTTATTGTCTTAATTAACCTTAGTCATGTGGACTCTTCTTTCTGTTAAGCTATGTGTCGTCTATTTCTTTGCTATTATCTTTGCATTCCTTCACTGATCTCCTGTTGTTTTGCAGTGAAGTGCAATAACTACTACTACTACTACCACCACCACCACCACCACTACTACTACTACAACTACTACTACTACTACTACTACTACTACTATTACTACTACTACTACTACTACTACTACTACTACTACCACCACCACCACTACTACTACTACTACTACTACCACCACCACCACTACTACTACTACTACTACTACAACTACTACTACTACCACCACCACTACTACTACTAATACTGCTACTACTACAACTACTACTACTACCACCACCACATACTACTACTACTACTACTACCACCACCACCACTACTACTACTGTTACTACTACAACTACTACTATTACTACCACCACCACTACTACTACTAATACTGCTACTACTACAACTACTACTACTACCACCACCACCACTACTACTACTACTACTACTACTACTACTACTACCACCACCACACTACTACTACTGTTACTACTACTACTACCACCACCACTACTACTACTACTACTACTACTACAACTACTACTACTACTACTACTACTACAACTACTACTACCACCACCACCACTACTACTACTGTTACTACTACAACTACTACTACCACCACCACCACCACCACTACTAACTACTACTACTACAACTACTACTACCACCACCACCACTACTACTACTGTTACTACTACAACTACTACTACCACCACCACCACTACTACTACTACTACAACTACTACTACACCACCACCACATACTACTACTACTACAACTACTACTCACCACCACCACTACTACTACTACTACTATACTACTACTACTACTACTACTACAACTACTACTACCACCCACCACCACCACTACTACTAACTACTACTACTACTACAACTACTACTACTACCACCACCACCACCACTACTACTACTGCTACTGCTATAGACAAGTGGCTGTGTGTTGAATATACTCATCTCGTCTTACCTTGGAATCAGCCTCAATGGGCCTAAGAGCATCAAGTTATGTTTGCCAGCACTGCTAGTGACTATGATAATTGTATACAATACAGAAAAATTGATAAGACACATGCGTAACAATTAGGGACTGATCACCTTAAAATTAAGTCTTCGAGTGTGATGGACTGATTATATAGTCTTTACACCTCCACTACTTGTGTCATACTTATCAACACTGCCAGGGCCACCATGAAGCCTGGTCACAGATCGGGCCCCGGGGGCGTTGACCCCCGGAACTCTCTCCAGGTAAACTCCAGGTAAGCTGCATGTGTTTGCAAGTTGACCTTTCCACATCTGAGTTATTCTCTCTTAGATTAGTAAGTCTGCCTGCCACTTGACGTGATTTATCTGTCTACTCAACTGGTCATTTAGTCTGTCTCCTCAGAGGCTGACAGCTAATTTAGAACTCAGAATATCTTACAGCATCACTTCCACATGTCACTAGCTAGCAGGTGTATCTCACTCATCCCTAGTGTTCCAACCTGTCTGCTCCAGGTTGTAAACCCAACATACACGCAAATTCATCACGTGAGTCACCCTAACACGGCTGTTACTGTAACCTTAGCTACTCAGCTGAGGTTACAGTTATCACTCATACTGTCACTGTTACTACTGTAACTGGATCAGTGAGAAAGACACTGTGACTGCAGTGAAGTCTTAATTACGGTTTTCTTTCACAGATTTATATGTCATGTCTATCATATCCTACGGGTGCCCCGGTGGCTTGGCTGGCAAAGCTCTCGCCTCACACACGGAGGGCCCGGGTTCGATTCCCGGCGGAGTAGAAACACTTCGACGCGTTTCCTTACACATGTTGTCCTGTTCACCTAGCAGCAAATAGATACCTGGGTGTTAGTTGACTGGTGTGGGTCGCATCCTGGGGGACAAGACTGAGGACCCCAATGGAAATAAAACTGACTTTCTTGGGTTATCCCGAGTGGCTAACCCTCTGGGGTTAAAAATCCGAACAAAATCTAATATTATCTTATCTTAATCATATCCCACGTTCATCATTTCAGAGTTTCTTTTCAGTTTTTCTCACATCATCTTTGATTCGATTAAGATTTACTTCCAAGTTCCCATTTTTATTACTGTCAAGAATATTATTCAATAACATTTTCATTGTCAGCTTAACCTGTCTTCTTACTTCTTTTTTTTTATTAATAATTTTCTGTGACCTTTTATTGAGGGTCTTAAGTAATATTTTCCTCATAGATGTGTTGCTCAAGCAATACATCTGTAACATTAACCTGCAGTTAATGCTGCAGGTTAATGTTGCAAGCTAATGTTGCTGCCTCTTCAATAGTGTTGCATACCGGAAAACTGAAGATAGTCGCTGCACATCATATCGGAGGAGAAATTCTCTCCTGGACAGAGGCATGGTTGACCGAGAGGAAATAGTTTGGGAGGAAGGAATAGTGAGAGGATAAAATGGTGACCCAGGGCCAGTGACTGGACCATTGTGTTCACAGTATTCTTAACAAACACAAGTGAGGCAATATAATGGTGATGTTAGTAAGTTTATCACTGATAAAGGTGAATAACAAGGAAATGGCAAGTTGTATAAGATGGTGTATAAGATGGTGTATAAGATAGTGTATAAGATGGTGTATAAGATGGTGTATAAGATGGTGTATAAGATGTGTATAAGATGGTGCATAAAATAGTGTATAAGATGGTGTATAAGATGGTGTATAAGATGGTGTATAAGATGGTGTAAAGATGGTGTATAAGATGGTGTATAAGATGGTGTATAAGATGTGTATAGATGGTGTATAAGATGGTGTATAAGATGTGTATAAGATGGTGTATAAGATGGTGTATAAGATGGTGTATAAGATGGTGTATAAGATGGTGTATAAATGGTGTATAAAATAGTGTATAAAGATGGTGTATAAGATAGGTGTATAAGATGGTGAAATAAGATGGTGTATAAGATGGTGTATAAGATGGTGTATAAGATGGTGTATAAAATAGTGTATAAGATGGTGTATAAGATGGTGTATAAAATAGTGTATAAGATGGTGTATAAAATAGTGTATAAATGGTGTATAAGATGGTGTATAAAATAGTGTATAAGATGGTGTATAAGATGGTGTATAAAATAGTGTATAAGATGGTGTATAAGATGGTGTATAAGATGGTGTATAAGATGGTGTATAAGATGGTGTATAAGATGGTGTATAAGATGGTGTATAAAATAGTGTATAAGATGGTGTATAAGATGGTGTATAAAATAGTGTATAAGATGGTGTATAAAATAGTGTATAAGATGGTGTATAAGATGGTGTATAAAATAGTGTATAAGATGGTGTATAAGATGGTGTATAAAATAGTGTATAAGATGGTGTATAAAATGGTGTATAAATGGTGTATAAGATGGTGTATAAACATGGTGTATAACATGGTGTATAACATGGTGTATAACATGGTGTATAACATGGTGTATAAGATGGTGTATAACATGGTGTATAACATGGTGTATAAGATGGTGGTATAAGAGGGTGTATAAGATGGTGTTATAACATGGTGTATAACATGGTGTATAAGAGGTGTATAAGATGGTGTATAAGATGGTGTATAACATGGTGTAAAAACATGGTGTATAACATGGTGTATAACATGGTGTATAACATGGTGTATAAGATGGTGTATAACATGGTGTATAACATGGTGTATAAGATGGTGTATAACATGGTGTATAACATGGTGTATAAGATGGTGTATAACATGGTGTATAACATGGTGTATAACATGGTGTATAACATGGTGTATAAGATGGTGTATAACATGGTGTATAACATGGTGTATAAGATGGTGTATAAGATGGTGTATAAAATAGTGTATAAGATGGTGTATAAGATGGTGTATAAGATGGTGTATAAGATGGTGTATAAGATGGTGTATAAAATAGTGTATAAGATGGTGTATAAAATGGTGTATAAAATAGTGTATAAGATGGTGTATAAGATGGTGTATAAAATGGTGTATAAGATGGTGTATAAAATAGTGTATAAGATGGTGTATAAGATGGTGTATAAAATAGTGTATAAGATGGTGTATAAGATGGTGTATAAAATAGTGTATAAGATGGTGTATAAGATGGGGGTATAAGATGGTGTATAACATGGTGTATAACATGGTGTATAACATGGTGTATAAGATGGTGTATAACATGGTGTATAAGATGGTGTATAAGATGGTGTATAAGATGGTGTATAACATGGTGTATAACATGGTGTATAACATGGTGTATAACATGGTGTATAAGATGGTGTATAAGATGGTGTATAACATGGTGTATAAGATGGTGTATAAGATGGTGTATAACATGGTGTATAGCATGGTGTATAAGATGGTGATATAACATGGTGTATAGATGGTGTATAAGATGGTGTATAACATGGTGTATAAGATGGTGTATAAGATGGTGTATAACATGGTGTATAAGATGGTGTATAAACATGGTGTATAAGATGGTTTAATAAGATGGTGTATAAACATGGTGTATAAAAATGGTGTATAACAGGTGTATAAGATGGTGTATAAGATGGTGTATAACATGGTGTATAAGATGGTGTATAACATGGTGTATGAAGAATGGGACACTTCTGTAACATTTGGGAATCTTTATTGTCGAAACATTTCGCCAGCCAGTGCCTTCTTCAGTCCACTTCAAAGATGAACGGCGGAAAAGGAGTTTGAGGTAATCCGTCCCTCAGCCTGGAATCGGTGTGTTCAGTCCATCAATCTTGAAGAAAGTACCTCAAGGTAAACAACGAAGTGTATAACTAAGTGTATAACGACTCCTGCGAGCTATCAGTCTAAATTATAAATACAGTCTCCACAATCAGAATTATAGGTACTGTCTCTACAGGCAGAATTATGGATACTGACTCCACAATCAGAATTATAGGTACTGTCTCTACAGGCAGAATTATGGATACTGACTCCACAATCAGAATTATAGGCACTGTCTCTACAGGGAGAATTAAAGGATACTGACTCCACAATCAGAATTATAGGTACTGTCTCTACAGGCAGAATTATGGATACTGACTCCACAAACAGAATTATAGGCACTGTCTCTACAGGCAGAATTATGGATACTGACTCCACAATCAGAAATTATAGGTACTGTCTCTACAGCAGAATTATGGATACTGACTCCACAATCAGAATTATAGGTACTGTCTCTACAGGCAGAATTATGGATACTGACTCCACAATCAGAATTATAGGTACTGTCTCTACAGGCAGAATTATGGATTTCTGACTCCACAATCAGAATTATAGGTACTGTCTCTACAGGCAGAATTATGGATACTGACTCCACAATCAGAATTATAGGTACTGTCTCTACAGGCAGAATTATGGATACTGACTCCACAATCAGAATTATAGGTACTGTCTCTACAGGCAGAATTATGGATACTGACTCCACAATCAGAATTATAGGTACTGTCTCTACAGGCAGAATTATGGATACTGACTCCACAATCAGAATTATAGGTACTGCCCTCTACAGGCAGAATTATGGATACTGACTCCACAATCAGAATTATAGGCACTGTCTCTACAGGCAGAATTATGGATACTGACTCCACAATCGAATTATAGGTACTGTCTCTACAGGCAGAATATGGATACTGACTCCACAATCAGAATTATAGGTACTGTCTCTACAGGCAGAATTATGGATACTGACTCCACAATCAGAATTATAGGTACTGTCTCTACAGGCAGAATAAATGGATACTGACTCCACAATCAGAATTATAGGTACTGTCTCTACAGGCAGAATTATGGATACTGACTCCACAATCAGAATTATAGGTACTGTCTCTACAGGCAGAATTATGGATACTGACTCCACAATCAGAATTATGGGTATGTCTCTACAGGCAGAATTATGGATACTGACTCCACAATCAGAATTATAGTACTGTCTCTACAGGCAGAATTATGGATACTGACTCCACAATCAGAATTATAGGTACTGTCTCTACAGGCAGAATTATGGATACTGACTCCACAATCAGAATTATAGGTACTGTCTCTACAGGCAGAATTATGGATACTGACTCCACAATCAGAATTATAGGTACTGTCTCTACAGGCAGAATTATGGATACTGACTCCACAATCAGAATTATAGGCACTGTCTCTACAGGCAGAATTATGGATACTGACTCCACAATCAGAATTATAGGTACTGTCTCTACAGGCAGAATTATGGATACTGACTCCACAATCAGAATTATAGGTACTGTCTCCACAAGCAGAATTATGGATACTGACTCCACAATCAGAATTATAGGCACTGTCTCTACAGGCAGAATTTTAAGTAAGGATACGACAGGGTCCTGCAGACCAGATCCAGTTTCTTAGAGTTATACACCAAAGTGGCAGGTATATTGTGCACCACTCCATATCCATCCTGTGGAGGGTAGTACAAGAACATATGGATACACAGAAGACCTAGGAACTAGGCTCCAGAAGTGTTCACTAGAGTACATCTAGATTTATATCTGTTGCAAGAAGATTTAGGAAATTTGCCTAATATGTCTGGAATCTGTTGTTCATCAGTAAGACATCTAGACATGTCACTTAGATTATTATACTGTCTGTCTCCAGAAGCCTGGAAAAGGATTCCTGCGATGTGAATGTGAGCTACAGTAAATCGAGGCTCGACACTCATAACCACAAACAGATGAGGACAAAGAGGTGAACACATACGCGGAAGGGAGCTGATGGTGAAAGATTTAAGGGTAAATATTACACCGAACATATTCCCAGAAGGGCACAGCAAGTGATAAACGTAAGAATTCTATATTTACTTAGCAAATATAAGATAATATTTAGGAATCTCAGAAAATAAACATAGGCCTATATTCAACATATGTCAGGCCCATGAGGGGTATGCAGCATGGAGCCCAAGTGTAACAGAGTTTCAGTTAATCTTGAGACAGTGAAGGTATCCACAGTGAGACTATTGACGCTGTAAAGGATAATAATCTATGAATGAGTAAGTCTATTCAGGTATACACAGTTACAATGATTATCATACATAGCAGCATGTGATGAATATCAGTGATAAATAATACTGACAAGAAGATGAATTAGAAACATGTGCAACATCTGGGTACCTTTGTTTTCAAGACATTTCTCCATTCTTTAAGACCACAATGTTTACCATTTGATCCAACACTGAGGGACTGATTACCTCCACATCCACTCTCTTCTGGATATATTTCTATAGTTTTTCATATTATGTCTTTGTACTGGATGGTGAAATTTCTAGAATATACCCAGATGTTGCACAGGTGTCTAATTACGTCCACAAGATGCCCAGATGAGAAACTAAGAGAACCCGAAGACATTCGAGGAGAGGATGATGGGGAGATACGACAACGATATGCAAAATATTCAGTGGAAATAATAAGGTGGAAAAAAAAGACTGCTGGAGAGGCTAGAAACGAGTACAAGAGGGCACCAAATGAAGTTGAAAATATAGATATGGCCATAGCATGACAGAAATAATGTTCCTCCTCAAAGTGGTCAGAAATTAGACGAAACTGGATGAAGAAAATGTGGAGACAGACGCCATGGTTGTAAATTGATCCTCCCTGCAACAACAGATGGGTAAGTATGAATAGATACGTATGTACTCACACACACACACACACTCTTCTTGTAGGTAAGCCTGCAAGGAGATCTGGACAGGCTGCAAGCCTGGTCTGACAAGTGGCTGCTGGAGTTTGACACCAGCAAGTGCAAAGTCATGAAGTTTCGGGAAGGACAAAGAAGACCGCACAGAGAGTACAGTCTAGGTGGTAAAAGACTGCAAAACTCACTTAAGAAAAGGGATCTTGGAGTAAGTATAATACCGAGCACATCTCCTGAGGTGCACATCAACCATACAACGGCTGCAGCATATGGGCTCCTGGCAAACCTAAGAACAGCATTCTGACAACTAAGTAAGAAGTCCTTCAAGACTCTGTACACAGGTACTATAGGGGCTTATTGGAGTATGCAGTACCACTGTGAAGCCCACACAAGGTCAAACACGTCAAGATATTAGAGAAGGTGCAAAGGTTTGCAACAAGACTGTTCCCGGAGCCAAAGGGTATGCCCTACCAGGAGAAGTGAAAGGAAATCAACCTGACGACACTGAAGAACAAGAGGGATAGGGGGCACATGATAACGACACATGAAATACTGAGAGGATTTGACAAGGTGGATAGCGACAGAATATTTCAGAGATGGGACACAGCAACAAGGGGTCACAACTGGAAGTTAAAAACTCGGATGAGTCACAGGGATGTTAGGAAGTATTTCTTCAGTAATAGAGTTGTCAGGAAGTGGACCAATTTGGAGAGTGATGTAGTGGAGGCAGGATCCATACATAGAGTTTTAAGAAGAGGTTGGATAAAGCTCATGGAAAAGGGAAAGAGTGGACCTAACAGAGACCAGAGACGCTGTAACTCGACCCCTGCAATCACATACAGGTGAGTACACACACACACACACACACACACACACACACACACACACACACACACACACACACACACACACACACACGCACACATACACACAATATATGATACTGTCAAAACTACACCCTGGGAGAGTAGTGGCAGCCCTTCACTAGTCGAGAGATATTACCTGGCACAATACTTAAGCGTCGCAGCCTCTCATTTAAGCATGATTTGTAGTATTGGTTGTGTGGTGGCGATCCTCCCTCAGATGTGCAATAAAGTTATGGTTGTGGTCAGGGTCTCCCACCTATCATAACCTCCCAGTCACCTTCATTATCTTGGCCTACTTGTAGTTTTATTCTATAATTTCTGGTGTCAAACCAGTGTTACTTTACTATGAAAAGTTCAGCAATAATGAGAGTGTATTATATACTCAGTGTTTTACGACAAGATAAAGTAAGATATAAGATATTACACCTCACTTTAACTTGTCTTGTTCTCTTATTTCCATACTTCTTTTTTTACGGTTACACTTATTATTGTGTTGTTTCTTAACATTGTAAGAAAATATTGGCTTACCATCCACTCTCACACACCTGCCATCTCTGCTCTCTAGCAGCACACACCTGCCATCTCTGCTCTCTAGCAGCATACACATGCCATCTCTGCTCTCTAGCAGCACACACCTGTCATCTCTGCTCTCTAGCAGCATACACATGCCATCTCTGCTCTCTAGCAGCACACACCTGCCATCTCTGCTCTCTAGCAGCACACACCTGCCATCTTTGTTCTCTAGCAGCACACACCTGCCA
>NC_069409.1:13463507-13471007 GCF_026875155.1 Cherax quadricarinatus
ACTAACAAGCAGCGTTTTGGGTACTCCAGTACCACTACGTACTCTTGCTACTCAGTAAAACTAGGGCAGCGTCTTGGTACTCCAGTACCACTACGTTGCTTTTTGGGTACTCCAGTACCACTACGTAGGATCTTGGTACTCCAGTACCACTAAGCAGCGTCTTGTTACTCCAGTGCCACACGCAGCGCCCTTGGTACTCTAGTACCACTACGTACGTTTTTTGGTACTCCGTACCACTGTGGTATTTTGGGGTGTGTGTGTGGTGTGTGTGTTTTGTGTGTGTGTTATGTTGTGGGGTGTTGTTTTGTGTGTGTATGTGTGTGTGTGTGTGTGTGTATGTTTTTGTATTTCACCAGTACTCACCTAGTTGGGGTTGCGGGGGTCGAGTCCGAGCTCCTGGCCCCGCCTCTTCACTGATCGCTACTAGGTCACTCTCCCTGAGCCGTGAGCTTTATCATACCCTTTTGCTTAAAGCTATGTATGGACCTGCCTCCACTACATCGCCTTCCCAAACTATTCCACTTACTGACTACTCTGTGGCTGAAGAAATATTTTCTAACTCCCTGTGATTCATCTGTGTCTTCAGTTTCCAACTGTGTCCCCTTGTTACTGTGTCCAATCCCCTGGAACATCCTGTCTTTGTCCACCTTGTCAATTCCTCTCAGTATTTTATATGTCGTTATCATGTCCCCCCCATCTCTCCTGTCCTCCATGTGCGTCAGGTTGATTTCCCTAACCTCTCCTCGTAGGACATACCTCTTAGCTCGGGGACAGTCTTGTTGCGAACCTTTGCACTTTCTCTAGTTTCTTCACGTGCTTGGCTAGGTGGGGGTTCCAAACTGGTGCCGCAACTCCAATATGGGCCTAACGTACACGGTGTACAGGGTCCTGAACGATTCCTTATTAAGATGTCGGAATGCTTTTTCTGGGGTTTTGCTAGGCCCCCCATATGCTGCAGCATTTAAATTTGGTTGATGTGCGCTTCAGGAGATGTGCCTGGTGTTATACTCACCCCAAAGATCTTTTTCCTTGTGTGAGGTTTGTAGTCTCTGACCCCCTAGACTGTACTCCGTCTGCGGCCTTCTTTGCCTTCCCCGATCTTCATGACTTTGCACTTGGTGGGACTGAACTCCAGGAGCCATTGCTGGACCAGGTCTGCAGCCTGTCCAGATCCTTGTAGTTCTGCCTGGTCCTTCGATCGAGTGAATTCTTCTCATCAACTTCACGTCATCTGCAAACAGGGAACCCAGAGTCTATTGCTTCCGTCATGTCGTTCACAAATACCAGAACAGCACTGGTCCTAGGACTGACCCCTGCGGGACCCCGCTGGTCACAGGTGCCCACTCTGACACCTCGCCACGTACGATGACTCGCTGCTGTCTTCCTGACAAGTATTCCCTGATCCTTGTAGTGCCTTCCCTGTTATCCCTGCTTGGTCCTCCAGTTTTTGCACCAATCTCTTGTGTGGAACTGTGTCAAACGCCTTTTTGCAGTCCAAGAATGCAATCCACCCACCCCTCTCTCTCTTGTCTTACTGCTGTCACCATGTCATAGAACTCCAGTAGGTTTGTGACACAGGATTTCCCGTCCCTGAAACCATGTTGGCTGCTGTTGATGAGATCGTTCCTTTCTAGGTGTTCCACCACTCTCCTCCTGATAATCTTCTCCATGATTTTGCATACTATACATGTCAGTGACACTGGTCTGTAGTTTAATGCTTCATGTCTGTCTCCTTTTTTTAAAAAATTGGGACTACATTTGCTGTCTTCCATGCCTCAGGCAATCTCCCTGTTTCGATAGATGTATTGAATATTGTTGTTAGGGGTACACATAGCGCCTCTGCTATGTGTACGCCTTTGAGGTATCTAGCTCACTCAGAAGCCTCTTCACTTCTTCCTCGGTTGTGTGCACTGTGTCCAGCACTTGGTGGTGTGCCCCACCTCTCCGTCTTTCTGGAGTCCCTTCTGTCTCCTCTGTGAACACTTCTTTGAATCTCTTGTTGAGTTCTTCATATACTTCACGGTCATTTCTTGTTGTCTCTCCTCCTTCCTTCCTTAGCCTGATTACCTGGTCCTTGACTGTTGTTTTCCTTCTGATGTGGCTGTACAACAGTTTTGGGTCAGATTTGGCTTTCGCTACTATGTCATTTTCATATTGGGTCTTCGGCCTCCCTTCTTATCTGTGCATATTCGTTTCTGGCTCTACGACTGTTCTCCTTATTCTCCTGGGTCCTTTGCCTTCTATATTTCTTCCATTCCTAGCACACTTGGTTTTTGCCTCCCTGCACCCTTTGGGTAAACCATGGGCTCATCCTGGCTTTTTCATTATTCCTGTTACCCTTGGGTACAACCTCTCCTCAGCCTCCTGGCATTTTGTTGCTACATATTCCATCATCTCATTAACTGGCTTCCCTGCCAGTTCTCTGTCCCACTGAACTCGTTCAGGTAGTTCCCTCATCCTGTGTAGTCCCCTTTCTTGTAGTTTGGCTTCATTCGTCCGGGCCTTCCTGCTTCTCCCTCCACTTGTAGCTCTACTGTGTATTCGAAGCTTAAAACCACATGGTCACTGGCCCCAAGGGGTCTTTCATATGTGATGTCCTCGATATCTGCACACTCAAGGTGAATACTAAGTCCAGCCTTGCTGGTTCATCCTCTCCTCTCTCTCTTGTAGTGTCCCTTATGTGTTGGCACATGAAGTTTTCCAGTACCACCTCCATCATCTTAGCCCTCCATGTATCTTGGCCCCCATGTGGGTCCAAGTTCTCCCAATCGATCTCCTTGTGGTTAAAGTCACCCATGATCAGGAGCTTTGCCCTGCATGCATGAGCTCTTCTGGCCACTCTAGCCAGTGTGTCAACCATCGCTCTATTGCTCTCGTCGTACTCTTGCCTTGGCCTCCTGCTGTTCTGTGGTGGGTTATACATCACTGCTATTACCACCTTGGGACCTCCAGAGTGAAGTGTTCCCGCTATGTAATCACTTTCTTCTCCGCTGTCTCCTCTCTCCAACTCATCAAAATTCCAGCGATTTTTGATCAGCAACGCCACTCCTCCACCCCCCCTGTTCCCTCTGTCTTTCCTCAGGATTTGGTATCCCGTTGGAAAGATGGCATCTGTTATCATACCTGTAAGCTTGGTTCTGTGAGAGCTATGATGTCCGGTGATGCTTCTTTGACTCTTTCATGCCACTCCTCCCACTTATTTGTTATTCCATCAGCGTTTGTGTACCATACCTTCAGTTTCCTTTCCAACACTGTGGTTTTGGGGGGGCCTGTGAGGGTGGGAGACCTGGTGGCATAATGTGGGATTCTATAGCTTGGTGTTGGGTGGAGGCTGTGGGTATGGATTGTAGTGTGTGTTGGGATGGTGTGAAGGTTGTATGGTTCTGAGAATAGTTGTGTGTGTGCTTGCCTTGCTGTTCTGTTCTGCTCTGACTGACCTCTGCTGGTTCCCTCCTTGTCTCTTTTCCTAGCTTCTTTTCGCTTTTTTGTCCTCTCCCTCAGCTGCTGTCGTTCTGATTTGCTCTGTCTCTGTCTAGGAACACCCTCTTGTACTCTTCCGAGTATTTCAATCGTGGTTTCTCTTGGGAGGATCCTGTTCCGCACTGTTTCCGTCCTGAGAATCAGCTTGATTGGTCGGTTTCTCCCCTTCGAGTACCCCCCTATTCTCTGAAAATTTACAATCTCGTCCATCTCTTCACCTATTTCCGTGATGATTTTCTCAATCTCCTTTCTTTCTTCCTGCTCCCTTTCAGTGTGTGTCCTTTCCTCTCTCTCTCCTGAACCCCATGGATAAACACTGATTTTGCCCTTTCTTCCTCCCATTGCCCTCACCCTCTGTGACTCTGGATCCTGCCTGTATGTGGTCAGTTTCTCCCTTGATTTTTCAGTGGCTCTTGATAGCCTGGTTGTGCCTCAGCATTCGACCTATCACCTCTCCATCTGCAACCAGCTGTTCTTCCCTTTCACTCCTTGGTCCTCCTTGGCAGGCTGATATGACCTTAGCATAATTCATAATTCCTTCCTTCCTGTTCGGCCTCGCAGCTTCATATGCCGTGTCTTCTCTGGTCACTGCCCCTGTAACTCGCTTCAGCCTATTTATCTCAACTTCTAGGACCCTTATCTTGGCTACTGCAGTTTCGACTTGTGCCTCCCAATTCTTTGTCTCCTTCTCCAACCTCTTTTCCAATTTCACAGAGAGCTCTTTCTCCATTTTTTCAGAAAGCTCTCATAATTTTCTCTCCCACTCTTGTTCCATCCTTTTCCACTGCTCCTCCATCCACTCCTCCCTACCAGAACCATTCTCATCTGATCCTTGGTTCCTGCGAGTCCCCACCATAGGAGTAGGAGAGGGGAGAGTTAGAAGGGAAAATGGGGACGAGAGAGAGCAAGAGAGAGAGAGAGCAGAAGAGAGAGAGAGAGAGAGAGAGAGAGAGAGAGAGAGAGAGAGAGAGAGAGAGAGGAGAAGAGAGAGAGAGAGAGAGAGAGAGAGAGAGAGAGAGAGAGAGGGAGAGAGGGAGAGAGAGAGAGAGAAAGAGAAGGCAAAGAGGGGAGAGAGAGGGGGCAGAGAGGGGGGAAGGGGGAAAGAGGGGAGATGGAAGAGCGAGAGGGGAGAGAGGCTACTGGGAGAGGGAGGGTAGGAGGGGAGAGATAATGGGAGGGGACAGATGTTAGAGGGGGAGAGATGTTAGAGGGGGGGAGGTGTTAGAGGTAAGAGATGTTAGAGGGGAGAGATGGAGAGGGAAGAGAGAGAGAGAGATAGGTAGAGAGTGATAGGTAGAGAGAGAGATATAGGTAAAGAGTGAGAAAGGTAGAGATAGGTCTACTTAGGGTAGAAAAGGGGGGGGAGAGAGAAAGGTCAGATGGTCAGTTCACAGGATGGTGTGAAATCCTGTGTATGTGTGTGTTTGCGTGTGTACTACAGCTTCCAAGTGCTTGTTCCTGTGTGTGTATGTGTATGTGTATGTGTGTGTGTGTATGTGTGTGTGTGTGTGTGTGTGCCCCCACTTCTAAGTATTCATACTGCTAATAAATACCGGTAGACACCAGTAATTCTAAGCTTACCAATACTTGTAACACTTATCGATTCTACTTCTAAAATTCAGAAAGTAGCTAGGTTGTAAAATTTAGCTTGTCTCAGCTTAAGTGTCTGACATATCCCTCACTACCGCTTTACTCCTTGCACTCTCCTCTATGCTATTTCTACTCTAATTCTGGTAATGGCTTGCAGGAGTGAGTGACCAGTATCTAACAGTGATGCAGGACCAGACTCAATCTTGCAATATGCAACCTCAACAGGTGGAATACTTGCGCTGACAGCGGTGTGATGACAAGTTTTCCAGAAGCTGATGACGTAGTGGTCGTACATAGGCCTTCTCTCACTATTTGTAACTCCTTCACCCGTGATGTTTATAATCATATATGCTCATGCATCCCGCGTTCCTCAAGTGATTTCACTTTTCACTTATTACAGAATACACTTCACATTCGGTGTTACACTTTATATGTATAATGGCATACAAACTGTTGTGACGTCACTGCTTCAGTAGGCCTACTGCCACCTTCCCTTGTTGTATATTTTATTTTTTCTTTCTCCTTTTGCCTATTAACTTTTCCCCTCTCACATTTACGGTGCCCCACATTTCACTTGTTAACCAAACGCTGGTAATTCTTGATCACCCGTTTCCACACTTTGATATTTTTATGTTTGTATCTGTGTGGCAACAGTGCCTAGTAATCCACAACGGTTTGGCACTTTAAAAGAAAATACTGAATTTAGGTTCCCCTCGAATTTTTTCAACTAATAACTATAGTTATCACTCGTAGGTTTGTTCACTGACTTTGTCACTACCACTGATTACTGCTAGGGGTTGTTGCACCCCTCAAAAACACGAAGGTTCTCGGAGCCTTGTGTACCCACGTCTGCACCCACCATGTGTGTGTGTGTGTGTGTATGTGTGTGTGTGTGTGTGTGTGTGTGTGCGTGTGTGTGTGTGTGTGTGTGTTGTGTGTGTATGTGTGTGTGTGTGTGTGTGTGTGTGTGTGTGTGTGTGTGTTTTGTGTGTGTGTATGTGTGTGTGTGTGTGTGTGTATGTGTGTTTGTGTGTGTGTGTGTGTGTGTGTGCGTGTGTGTGTGTGTGTGTGTGTGTGTGTGTACTCACCTATTTGTACTCACCTATTTGTGGTTGCAGGGGTCGATTCACAGCTCCTGGCCCCGCCTCTTCACTGATTGCTACTAGGTACTCTCTCTCCCTGCCCCATGAGCTCTATCATACCTCGCCTTAAAACTATGTATGGTTCGCGCCTCCACTACATCACTTTCTAGTCTATTCCACGGCCTGACTACTCTATGACTGAAGAAATACTTCCTAACATCCCTTTGATTCATCTGAGTCTTCAACTTCCAATTGTGACCTCTTGTGTCTGTGTCCCTTCTCTGGAACATCCCGTCTTTGTCCACCTTGTCTATTCTGCACAGTATTTTATATGTCGTTATCATGTCTCCCCTGACCCTCCTGTCCTCCAGTGTCGTCAGGCCGATTTCCCTCAACTAGTCTTGTTGCAAACCTTTGCACTTTCTCTAATTTCTTGACGTGGTTGACTAGATGTGGATTCCAAACTGGTGCTGCATACTCCAGTATGGGCCTGACGTAAATGGTATACAGAGTCTTGAACGAATCCTTACTGAGGTATCGGAAAGCTATCCGTAGGTTTGCCAGGCGCCCGTATACTGCAGCAGTTATCTGATTGATGTGCGCCTCAGGAGATATGCTCGGTGTCATTAACTTCGCATCATCTGCAAACAATGACACTTCTGAGTCTATCCCTTCCGTTATGTCGTTCACATATACCAAGAACAGCACAGGTCCTAGGACTGACCCCTGTGGAACCCCGCTTGTCACAGGCGCGGTGGCCCGGTGGCCTGGTGGCTAAAGCTCCCGCTTCACACACGGAGGGGCCGGGTTCGATTCCCGGCGGGTGGAAACATTTCGACACGTTTCCTTACACCTGTTGTCCTGTTCACCTAGCAGCAAATAGGTACCTGGGTGTTATTCGACTGGTGTGGGTCGCATCCTGGGGGACAAGATTAAGGACCCCAATGGAAATAAGTTAGACAGTCCTCGATGACGCACTGACTTTCTTGGGTTATCCTGGGTGGCTAATCCTCCGGGGTTAAAAATCCAAACGAAATCTTATCTTATCTTATCTTGTCGCGTACCATGACACGTTGTTGCCTCCCTGTCAGGTATTCTCTGATCCATTGCAGTGCCTTTCCTGTTATGTGTGCCTGATCCTCTAGCTTTCGCAGTAACCTCTTGTGAGGAACTGTGTCGAAGGCCTTCTTGCAGTCCAAAAATATGCAGTCGATCCACCCCTCTCTCTCTTGTCTTACTTCTGTCACCTTGTCATAAAACTCTAGTAGGTTTGTGACACAGGATTTTCCTTCCCTGAAACCGTGCTGGTTGTCAATTATACACTTGTTTCTTTCCAGGTGCCCCACCA
>NC_069409.1:13476007-13533542 GCF_026875155.1 Cherax quadricarinatus
ATTCGCAGGAACATTCCTGTACCCCGCGAACTTCTCCATCCAAGCCCCCCTAACCCTTCATGCTACTCTCAACCCTCCATTAGAGTCCCTTAACCTACTAAGTTCCCCTGGAACTTAGCCATCTCAGGTCCCAGTCTTCCATACACCGAGTTAACGTCGCGTTTATGAAAGGCAATGACAGGGTCGGGACGTATAAATCTTGTTCTAAACTAATATTCATTATTCCTAGTGTTTATCTTGCTGTGAGTGTACTCATCTTACCTAGTGTTTATCTTGCTGTGAGTGTACTCATCTTACCTAGTGTTTATCTTGCTGTGAGTGTACTCATCTTACCTAGTGTTTATCTTGCTGTGAATGTACTCATCTTACCTAGTGTTTATCTTGCTGTGAGTGTACTCATCTTACCTAGTGTTTATCTTGCTGTGAATGTACTCATCTTACCTAGTGTTTACCTTGCTGTGAGTGTACTCATCTTACCTAGTGTTTATCTTGCTGCGAGTGTACTCATCTTACCTAGTGTTTATCTTGCTGTGAGTGTACTCATCTTACCTAGTGTTTATCTTGCTGCGAGTGTACTCATCTTACCTAGTGTTTATCTTGCTGTGAATGTACTCATCTTACCTAGTGTTTACCTTGCTGTGAGTGTACTCATCTTACTAGTGTTTACCTTGCTGTGAGTGTACTCATCTTACCTAGTGTTTATCTTGCTGTGAATGTACTCATCTTACCTAGTGTTTACCTTGCTGTGAGTGTACTCATCTTACCTAGTGTTTACCTTGCTGTGAGTGTACTCATCTTACCTAGTGTTTACCTTGCTGTGAGTGTACTCATCTTACCTAGTGTTTATCTTGCTGTGAATGTACTCATCTTACCTAGTGTTTATCTTGCTGTGAGTGTACTCATCTTACCTAGTGTTTATCTTGCTGTGAGTGTACTCATCTTACCTAGTGTTTACCTTGCTGTGAATGTACTCATCTTACCTAGTGTTTATCTTGCTGTGAGTGTACTCATCTTACCTAGTGTTTATCTTGCTGCGAGTGTACTCACTCACCTAATTGCAGCAGTCAGGCTCGAGCCTCGGCTTGGGTGCTCTGCTTCTCAATTATTCACAGTCATGAAGGACAACAATCTTTGGAGTTATGGGCTCTGTTAGATCTATACTTAAAACCGCTTATGGAAACTGGCTTCACATATTCATGACCAACTTATTCAATATTATAATCAACCTTAGACTGTAAAAATTATTTTCTGACGTTCATGTGACTGATATGGGTCTTTAAGTTATCTGTGCTCAATTTCCTGGATTCTCTTGTTGCAAATGAGCCATCTCATTTTATTTTACAAAGTCCTTTGAGTTTCTATCACAATGTAATCGTGGATTATCGCACTTAGTACTAATCCTTGCAATAAAAAGTATTATTACAAGTCTTGTAATGAACATCTGGAGAGTCAGTGTTCGTACTGTTGAGAGAAGACAGCAACAAGCCTGGCAAATGTCATATATAGGATCCTCCAAGACTTTATTTAGGTACCTTATTACCGTTGACAAGTCTTCCATAATCGTATATGTTATCTTATCCTTGTAAAGGCGTGTGGAACCTCCGTCTCCCACAATCTGTAGTCATATCCGCAATTCTTTCTCCTCATTTGTGGATATAGTCTTATTGCCGCCTGTCCGAGCAACCTTGCAGTCTCTCCTCCTGAAGATTGAGACACTTATGCAGCATATGGGAATCTTTATTAACGTTTCGCCACACAGTGGCTTCATCAGTCCAATACAAAGAGGAAGGCGTAAGGAGAGGAGGAGAATGAGGTAATCAGTCCCTCAACCTGGAGTCGATGTGTTCAGTCCATCAATCTTGTAGAATGTACAGCATAGGGCCGTAGACGTGGCTTATATACTGTAGTGAGGTGACATGAAGCAGATGGAGGCGGGGTCATAGTGGTACCATCCACTAGTCGAAGTAGGTCTTCGTCCAAAGGTTGAACAAGTGTTGAAGAATTCTTTGTAACAAGACCCCATGATGGATGGTACCACTATGACCCCGCCTCCATCTGCTTCACGTCACCTCACTACAGTATATAAGCCACGTCTACGGCCCTATGCTGTACATTCTACAAGATTGATGGACTGAACACATCGACTCCAGGTTGAGGGACTGATTACCTCATTCTCCTCCTCTCCTTACGCCTTCCTCTTTGTATTGGACTGATGAAGCCACTGTATGGCGAAACGTTAATAAAGATTCCCATATGCTGCATAAGTGTCTCAATCTTCAACTTGTCGGTTTTTCAAACCATTCATCACAGTCTCTCCTCCTGCAACCTTCACCCATATTCTCCAGTATTTATTTTGTTTTTGCCTTCACATTATCTTACATGTTATGCAAACATTATCTCTCAGTCCACCTCAGGATTCGAACCTACACGTTCTGTATCAAAGTACATAATACTTTTAACCACACAGCCAGACTCCGGATAAGTATGGGCGCCTAGTCGAAGGTAAGCGGTGTATTCCATACCCCGGAGCACCAGGCTTGCTATTTCATCAAATCCTGCGACATACATTGGACATCGAAAGAGATTTGGTGCTCCGGGGTTTGGAAGTGATCGTCTAGCTTCGGCTAGGCTCCCATTCTCATCTGGAGTCTGGTTGTGTGGCAAAAGTACTGAGTACCTCGATGCAAAGTGCGCAGGTTCGAATCCTGCTTTGGACTGAGATGTAATGTTTGTAAATAATTCCGTCACATTGCGAATTGTTAAGCATATATTATGTGCAGTACCACTGGTACCTGTGGTACACAATACTTCTTCATGAAGATAGTCTACTGTCTCGTTATAATTAATATTCTTTACACGTGGTAAATCGGCTTTCCACTTTACAGTAAGTCTATGTCATTCCAGTCTGTGGGTTAATCTCTTATGATATGCAGTGTGAAATTCCTTCTTACAGTCTAGTAATTAGCATTTCTTCCGTCTTCGTCTTTCCTGCGCAATCTGAGTTACCTTGTCGCAGTAGACAGAATCTTTGTAAACAAGGATTTATCTTTGTTTAGAGGAAGGAGGAGGAGAGGGAAGAAGAGGAGAGGTGCAGGAGAAGGGGGGAGAAGGAGCAGCAAGGGGAGGAGGAGAATATATATATATATATATATATATATATATATATATATATATATATATATATATATATATATATATATATATGTATATATTTTCTTTGAATACAGAAGTCTCAAAGATAGCTTTTATCTTGCAACTATTGAACCTATAAGTTAGGACACACCACCACCACCACCACCCACAAAGACACACACAAGTACACAGGTACATGAGACTGTGTCCTTAAAGAGGTAGCGACAGAGGCTACCATTAAGTGTTCACCTGTGAACACCTCTGACACACCCAGCACCTCGCCTCACTGCCTCACACACACACACACCACACAGCATCTCGCCTCACTGCATCTCACACACACACACACCACACAGCATCTCGCCTCGCTGGCTCTCACACACACCACCCAGCATCACGCCTCACTGCCTCTCGCACACGCACCACGCAGCACCTCGCCTCGCTGCCTCTCACACACGCACCACACAGCATCTCGCCTCACTGCCTCACACACACACACACACCACACAGCATCTCGCCTCACTGCCTCACACACACACACACACACACACACCAACAGCATCTCGCCTCACTGCCTCACACACACACACACACCACACAGCATCTCGCCTCACTGCCTCTCACACACACCACACAGCATCTCGCCTCACTGCCTCTCACACACACCACACAGCATCTCGCCTCACTGTCTCTCACACACACCACACAGCATCTCGCCTCACTGCCTCTCACACACACCACACAGCATCTCGCCTCACTGCCTCTCACACACACCACACAGCATCTCGCCTCACTGCCTCTCACACACACCACACAGCATCTCGCCTCACTGCCTCTCACACACACCACACAGCATCTCGCCTCACTGCCTCTCACACACACCACACAGCATCTCGCCTCACTGCCTCTCACACACACCACACAGCATCTCGCCTCACTGCCTCTCACACACACCACACAGCATCTCGCCTCACTGCCTCTCACACACACCACACAACATCTCGCCTCACTGCCTCTCACACACACCACACAGCATCTCGCCTCACTGCCTCTCACACACACCACACAGCATCTCGACTCACTGCCTCTCACACACACCACACAGCATCTCGCCTCACTGCCTCTCACACACACCACACAGCATTTCGCCTCACTGCCTCTCACACACACCACACAGCATCTCGACTCACTGCCTCTCACACACACCACACAGCATCTCGCCTCACTGCCTCTCACACACACCACACAGCATCTCGCCTCACTGCCTCTCACACACACCACACAGCATCTCGACTCACTGCCTCACACACACACACACACACACACACACACACACACACACACACACACACACACACACACACACACACACGGGTGGAAACATTTCGACACGTTTCCTTACACCTGTTGTCCTGTTCACCTAGCAGCAAATAGGTACCTGGGTGTTAGTCGACTGGTGTGGGTCGCATCCTGGGGGACAAGATTAAGGACCACAATGGAAATAAGTTAAGACAGTCCTCGATGACGCACTGACTTTCTTGGGTTATCCTGGGTGGCTAACCCTCCGGGGTTAAAAATCCGAACGAAATCTTATCTTATCTTATCTTATCACCACACAGCATCTCCCCTCACTGCCTCACACACACACCACACAGCATCTCGCCTCACTGCATCACACACACACCACACAGCATCTCGCCTCACTGCCTCACACACACACACACACACACACACACACACACACACACACACACACACACACACACACACACACACACACACACACACACACACACACCACAGCATCTCCCCTCACTGCCTCACACACACACACACACACACACACACACACCACAGCATCTCGCCTCACTGCCTCACACACACAGACACACACACACACACACACACACACACACACACACACACACACACACACACACACACACACAACTCCTAACATATTTTATGATACAATATCTTTGTAAATAAAACGAATATTACGTCGTTTGGAAACTTAAATGACCGTCTTTTAAATAAAGCGAGTTGTCCGAATTACATATGTAGGATTTTTTACCCCTCCCCCTTCCCCATCACTTTTTTTTTTTTTTTTTTTTGAATGAATAAAATTTAGTTTTAACATGCTACAATTTGATACTTTCTTATTTTAGCGAGATGGAGCGGTGAGCCAGTGGAAGGACTCAGTCAAGCGAGCAAGACCTCCACCGTGCGGGTGGTGACGTAACTATGACCTTCTCGACAAACGAAGCAACACCAGCACATACTTCAGAATTTTTTCTTTGGTCATGGAGGCCAAATTCAGAGATTTTTCAGGATCACTGTAATCTGATAGCTTTCATGGACACTGTAATCTGATAGCTTTCATGGACACTGTAATCTGATAGCTTTCATGAACACTGTAATCTGATAGCTTTCATGAACGCTGTAATCTGATAGCTTTCATGGACACTGTAATCTGATAGCTTTCATGAACACTGTAATCTGATAGCTTTCATGAACGCTGTAATCTGATAGCTTTCATGGACACTGTAATCTGATAGCTTTCATGAACACTGTAATCTGATAGCTTTCATGGACACTGTAATCTGACAGCTTTCATGAACGCTGTAATCTGACAGCTTTCCAACAGTGTGAAAAGGACTTGGGAGTCCTGGTAAGCAGAAATGTGAAGCCACGACAACAGTGTCTAAGTGTGCGCAAGAAGGCTGACAGTACTGCAATATATTTCAAGAAATGTGAGTAAGATGAGTCGAAAAGTTATTATACAGCTATATACATCACTAGTGATGCCTCATATTAGATAATACCTCTCATATTAATTCGTAGTGGGTTAAGTTGTCACTTAAGTTACTCATAATTTGTTATCTAACAACCGTTTGTTATGGAATTGGTTAAAACTGAAACTTATTTCCATGTGAGCCAAATTATATTTCAAGTCTGTCAAGTTGAAATTAAGACACAAGTGCAACATCTGGGTATCTTTATTGTAGACGTTTCGCCCTCCAGTGGCTTTATCAATACAAATTCTAGGACATAGCTTGAAGACAGTAGGACTATATACAGAAGAAGAGGTAATCAGTCCCTCAACCTAGGAGTAGGTGCGAAGAGCACCATAGTCGTGGAGATTCTGAAGCAGAAGAAAGGATCCTGGCG
Source organism: Cherax quadricarinatus (assembly GCF_026875155.1). NCBI lineage: Eukaryota > Metazoa > Arthropoda > Malacostraca > Decapoda > Parastacidae > Cherax > Cherax quadricarinatus. Next base: position 13,482,311 of record NC_069409.1, read on the forward strand.
CTTATATAGTAACGTCAGGTGAAGCAGACGAGGGCATAGTCACTGGTAGGCGGGATTCCCCAGTGGAAGTAGGTCCTTCCCAAAGAGATGGGTTAGTTGTAGTAGTAGTTGTCGTAGCCGTGAAGGTTATGTACATGTCCTCAGAATTAAGATTCCATGATGTTGCAGTGTCTGACAAGTTGTGCAAGAATGGTATATAATACCGACAAGATGAGAGTAAGACACATGTGCAACATCTGGGTATCTTTATTGTAGACGTTTCGCCATCCAGTGGCTTTATCAATACAAATTCTAGGACATAACGAATGGTATTATATACCATTCTCGCACAATCTGTCAAGTTGACTGGAAAAAAACAATTTTTTGATTGAAACATTTTTTTCTTTCATTTCAGTTTTCTCACCTATTGTTCCGTAGTGAAAACTGAAGAATTCTTATAGTGGTTATTTTAGGATTATCTGAGAAAATAATTCTGAGGTACAAGGTTAGGGAAGTGCGAGAGAAAAGTTTAGTGTATTATGTATTTAACAGTTATTTCTATCATTAGTTATATCGTGATATTAAGTGAGAAGGGTTGTGAGAGGGGTTGGATCTGAGTGGGGGGGGGTGTATCTGAGTGGGACTTGATAGGGTTAATAGGGGTAACAAAGTTTATTCTTTGGGTAACACTGATAATGGGGTTTGGCGAATATTTTTGTTAGTGGGTCTGGGTTTGACAAAAGACTTGCCAGGTATGAGTCAGTAGGCCTGCTGCAGTGCTCCTTTTTTCTTATGTTTTAAGATGGAGTCACAACACCGTGGCTGGTACACTGCACGGATAACTCCTACTGACCAGACTTATCACGATGTTTCTCTCCGACTTCAACCATTTATAAGTCACACTGTGTGTGTAACTAGTTAATGGTTTAGGTCTGACCGAAACGTCGTGATAAGTTCCACTCTCCTAACTGCGGGTTATTTGTGTACTGTTTAAATTCACCATTAAACTCTTCTTCTTATAAATGACCGTATCTCTGTGTACCTTAAGAGTCACGTAAGTTCCTCCGTCTTCTAACAACAAGTCGATAATTACTACCGCATTAGCGGAAAGTATTGGTTTGGAAATAGGGTAGTAGATGAGTGGAACAGTCTACCTAGTTGGGTTATTGAGGCTAGGACTTTGGGTAGTTTCAAATTTAGGTTGGATAAATATATGAGTGGGATGGGTTGGATTTGAGTGGGAATTGCACATCAGAGCTTATTTCTTGGGTAGCATTGAAAATTGGGTAGGTCAAATGTTTGTTAGTGGGATGAATTGTAAAGGACCTGCCTAGTATGGGCCAACAGGCCTGCTGCAGTGTTCCTCCTTTCTTATGTTCTTATGTCCTTATGTAAGGTGAAGTCTAAGATCTGATGCTGTGCTCTTTCCTTAAGTGGGTGTGACCTGCCCTGACTAGCCTTGGGCCGGTGGGTGACTTTGACCTGCCTCGCATGTGCCAGTAGACCTCCTGCAGTGTTCCTTCTTTCTCATGTTCTTATCTCTCCTTAATTCATGGTATAACTTGGTATAACTCTGTAACACAATTGCACTCTAAGATTTGTTAAGTTATACCATGAATTAAGGACATGTCTACTGTACTGTTTGTGAAGCTGATCCAAGATGTCCTCCATTGAACAACTTTACGAGCAGCTTAAAGAGGAGCTTAGGGTGGCTAAGCTCGAGATACGGCGATTGTCGGAGGAAAACAAGAGGATTCTTAGTAATCCTCCTGTTGTGAGTCCTCAGGTCAAGAGAGGAACCTGGTCAGTGACCGGGCGACATTTAATTAACGAAGGTGAAGATCAAGAAGACTGTTGGAGTGGTAGAAACAATGAAGATCCAGAAGATTACTGTTGAAACTTCGAACCCATTTTCGGTGCTACCCGACGTCACAATGACGTCACAATGACGTCACAATGAGCACCAAGGAAGCATTGGCAGAGGAGGGTGAGTCGACATCCTTTGAAACCCTCACGAAGGCCATCCCGACGAAGACCATCCCGACGAAGACCATCCCGACGAATACCATCCCGACGAAGGCCATCCCGACGAAGACCATCCGACGAATGCATCCAACGAAGACCATCCCAACGAAGACCATCCGACGAATACCATCCCGACGAAGACCATCCCGACGAAGACCATCCCGACGAAGACCATCCCGACGAAGACCATCCCGACGAAGGCCATCCCGACGAAGACCATCCCGACGAATACCATCCCAACGAAGACCATCCCAACGAAGACCATCCCGACGAATACCATCCCGACGAAGACCATCCCGACGAAGACCATCCCGACGAAGACCATCCCGACGAAGACCATCCCGACGAAGACCATCGAGAACACCGCCAGTGAAGGTAAGAACATTGTTATACCTGGAGACAGTCAGGTTAAGTTTACGTACAGGACTTTTTTATCTTAGGGACAGGAAGAGGAGGCAGTAATTATGGACGAGTTAGGTCATAATAGAAAAATGAACAAGTTATTAGAAGACGGAAAATTTACATACCTCTTAAGTGTTACACCTGATTCTTGCTGATGTATTCACCCAGATATTCGTAAAGAAACATAAATATTTATTGTTTTCGGCTTATTCCCGTTATTTCTTTAATAATTTTTAGTTTTCCATAAATCTTTCATCGTATACTGCACATGAGTGATGCAAACTAACGTTACCACACCGAAATTTGCCAGAGCAACACCATGTACCTCGGATTTTGTAAATAGTCCAAGTCGGACTATTTACATGCGGGTTATTTGTGTATTGTTCCAGTCTCGGTGTTGCGGCCCCTGCCAAACTAGCGGTTAAATAGTTAACCTGCCGGCCGGCAGTATCACTGGGTGCGTCATCAAACCCAATGTGGGGGCTGCTGAGCCGGCCTTAGAGCAGTAAGAGCCTGAGTGCCTCACGGTACACACCTAAGCAGTAGGTACCTGACCACCGAAGGGTACACGTCTACTGGCTTTAGAAATATTATGTACCTGAGCGCCTCGCTGTACACACCTAAGCAGTAGGTACCTGACCACCGAAGGGTACACGTCTACTGGCTTTAGTAACAGTATGTACCAGAGCGCCTCGCTGTACACACCTAAGCAGTAGGTACCTGACCACCGAAGGGTACACGTCTACTGCTTCAGAAATATTATTGTACCTGGCGCCTCGCTGTACACACCTAAGCAGTAGGTACCTGACCACCGAAGGGTACACGTCTACTGGCTTCAACATTAAGTACTGAACTCTCAGGGTACACGTCTATGCAGTAGGTACCTGACCACCGAATCGTACCTATCTACTGGCGTTAGAAGAACCGCTCACCGCAGCTCACTGAGTCTGTTGGCCTCAGTTACTTGACGGCCGCATTCAGTGAGCTTGCAGCATGGTGTTCGGCTAGCGGTGTGTCAACCGCCTTTGGAGAGGATTTACTGGACTACCGGTGATGTCTGTGGACTCACCGTCTACGTTGATCACTGTGGGCCGGAGTCGTCAGATGTGTTTAGTGGGACATTACATGAAGAAAAGGTTGGAGGTGTTACACTGAACTGGGCCAGGACCGTAGTGTGACACTGAGGACGTACGATGGAGTGGAACACTGAGATATGCACAGGACCGTAGTGGAACACTGAGATGAAAAGGGTGTCGTGGGACACTGAAGATGGCCTGGTTGTAGTGTACACTGAACAGTGTCGTGTGACTGACTTCGTGTCGTGAGAGGCAGTTGATTGTAATTTATTATTATAAAAATGTTATTTATAATTTATTGTTTTAGCATAGAGATATATATATATAGTGACAGTAGTGTCAAGAGTTGTACCCTGTGTAGGGTTATTAATTATATTTTAGTAAAATGCTGATTATAATTTATTATAGTAACATGTACATATTATTATATCATAGTTCAAATACCTCTAGACCAAAGATAGTTGATTTTTATATATTAAAGATTAATTTATATTAATGTGTGTATTTATGTATCCCGAACTCTTTATTACAAAAGAAGTAAATCTTACCATCTTTTAAAAATTACTTTTTTTGTAATACTCGGTATTGTACCTTTTTTGTTATTTAGAGTATTACTGCATACTGAAATATTCTTCAGAGACTCTCCACTATCTTCTATAACCTGTTGTCTGGTCATATCAACAGAGGAAGTTCAGGGTTGAGAAGATTCAATACAGTTGTGTTACCGAGTTATGGGTTACACAGTGTGAATATCACTTTGTGTTTAAAGTCATATCCTTTCCGAATTTCCTATCATGCATATACTAAGAATTTACTTATTATGCCAGAAATTGGATTTATATAAAAATAATATTTTCAATATCCGACGCCCGAAATTACTGAAAAAATCATTATGTGCTCCATACTAAGCTCAACCCTCAGTCCTTCACTTTGTGTGTTTCGCAGGATTTGTTCCCCGACACTGTACTCCGTTTCCGGTCGTCTTTTCCCCTATCCCATTTACAAACCTGCACTTGTGCTGTTACATTCTAATAACAGCTTGTCAGACTGGTGATGCAGCATCAATCTGACTGATACTGCAGCATGTCTGACTGATGATGCAGCATCAGTCTGACTGATGCTGCAGCATCAGTCTGACTGATGATGCAGCATCAGTCTGACTGATGATGCAGCATCAGTCTGACTGATGATGCAGCATCAGTCTGACTGATGATGCAGCATCAGTCTGACTGATGATGCAGCATACAGTCTGACTGATGATGCAGCATCAGTCTGACTGTATTCTCTCATCTACATTGCCTTATACGCAAACAAGAAAATTCCTGATGCTGTTTCTTAGATTATGTATTTCACATACACAAGAAATAGTAGAAGCCTCAGTACTGACCCTTGTGGAACCCCGTCTGTCATACCTGCCTATTAATACACTTCCTCGTACACAATCATTTGTAAACCTTGATCTATGATATGGTCATCTAGGTTATACCTGTGTGTGTGTGTGTACTCACCTAATTGTGGTTGCAGGGGTCGAGACTTAGCTCCTGGCCCCGCCTCTTCACCGACCGCTACTAGGTCCTCTCTCCCCCTGCTCCATGAGCTTTACCATACCTCGTCTTAAAACTATGTATAGTTCCTGCCTCCACTACATCGCTTGCCAGACTATTCCACTTCCTAATTACTCTATGACTGAAGAAATACTTCCTAACATCCCTTTGACTCATCTGAGTCTTCAGCTTCCAATTGTGATCCCTTGTTTCTGTGTCCCATCTCTGGAACATCCTGTCTCTGTCCACCTTGTCTATTCCACGCAGTATTTTGTATGCCGTTATCATGTCTCCCCTGACCCTCTTGTCCTCCAGTGTTGTCAGACCGATTTCCCTTAACCTTTCTTCATAGGACATTTCCCTTAGCTCTGGAACTAGCCTTGTTGCAAACCTTTGCACTTCCTCTAATTTCTTGACGTGTTTGACCAGGTGAGGGTTCCAAACTGGTGCTGCGTACTCCAGTATGGGCCTGACGTACACAGTGTATAAAGTCTTGAACGATTCCTTACTGAGGTATCGGAACGTTATTCTCAGGTTTGCCAGGCGCCCATATGCTGCAGCAGTTATCTGGTTAATGTGTACTTCTGGCGATGTACTCGGTATTATACTCACTCCTAGGTCTTTCTCCTTGAGTGAGGGTTGCAGCCTTTGGCCACCTAGCCTATACTCTGTCTGCAGTCTTCTTTGCCCTCCTCCGAACTTCATGACTTGACATTTGGCGGGGTTAAATTCTAGGAGCCAGTTTCTGGACCACACATCCAGCCTGTCCAGGTCTCTTTGTAGACCTGTCTGGTCCGCGTCTGATTTAATTCTCCTCATTAACTTCACGTCATCTGCAAACAAGGACACTTCTGAGTCTAACCCTTCCGTCATGTCGTTCACATATACCAAGAATAGCACTGGTCCCAGGACTGACCCCTGTGGGACCCCTCTCGTCACTGGCGCCCACTGTGATACCTCATCACGGACCATGACTCGCTGTTGCCTCCCTGTTAGGTATTCTCTGAGCCATTGCAGTGCCCTTCCTGTTATACGTGCCTGTTCCTCTAGCTTCTGTACTAATCTCTTGTGAGGAACTGTGTCGTGTGTGTGTGTGTGTGTGTGTGTGTGTGCTTGCTTGTAAGTGCAGGTTGAAAGTCTTGATCCATCGTTCTTCACAAAACAGGTTTTAAACGACACACTGGAGTTCATTCATTGATAAGTGTGATGGTGAGTGTGATAAAGAGGCGAGTCACGTGCCAGTAATGGAGAGGCCTGGCGAGCAGGTTTTGTCTACATAAATATTTAAGATATATATGTGAGGCCGAACTACTGTTAGACGACACTGTTTTGTAAGTATTTAAGTAGGTACACATGTAGTAGTGGAGACATACTGCTCATGTCAGTCGTGGAGACATACTGCTCATGTCAGTCGTGGAGACATACTGCTCATGTCAGTCGTGGAGACATATTGCTCATGTCAGTCGTGGAGACATACTGCTCATGTCAGTCGTGGAGACATACTGCTCATGTCAGTCGTGGAGACATACTGTTCATGTCAGTCGTGGAGACATACTGCTCATGTCAGTCGTGGAGACATATTGCTCATGTCAGTCGTGGAGACATACTGCTCATGTCAGTCGTGGAGACATACTGCTCATGTCAGTCGTTGAGACATACTGCTCATGTCAGTTGTGGAGACATACTGCTCATGTCAGTCGTGGAGACATACTGCTCATGTCAGTCGTGGAGACATACTGCTCATGTCAGTCGTGGAGACATACTGCTCATGTCAGTCGTGGAGACATACTGTTCATGTCAGTTGTGGAGACATACTGCTCATGTCAGTCGTGGAGACATACTGCTCATGTCAGTCGTGGAGACATACTGCTCATGTCAGTCGTGGAGACATATGCTCATGTCAGTCGTGGAGACATACTGCTCATGTCAGTCTTGGAGACATACTGCTCATGTCAGTCGTAGAGACATACTGCTCATGTCAGTCGTGGAGACATATTGCTCATGTCAGTCGTGGAGACATACTGCTCATGTCAGTCTTGGAGACATACTGCTCATGTCAGTGTAGAGCATACTGTCATGTCAGTCGTGGAGACATATTGCTCATGTCAGTCGTGGAGACATATTGCTCACGTCAGTCTTGGAGACATACTGCTCATGTCAGTCGTAGAGACATACTGCTCATGTCAGTCGTGGAGGCGTATTGCTCATGTCAGTCGTGGAGACATACTGCTCGTCTCAGTCATCCAGATACAGTTGTCACCTCAGTCATCCAGATACAGGTGTCACCTCAGTCATCCAGATACAGTTGTCACCTCAGTCATGCAGATACAGGTGTCACCTCAGTCATGCAGATACAGGTGTCACCTCAGTCATCCAGATACAGTTGTCACCTCAGTCATCCAGATACAGGTGTCACCTCAGTCATCCAGATACAGTTGTCACCTCAGTCATCCAGATACAGTTGTCACCTCAGTCATGCAGATACAGGTGTCACCTCAGTCATGCGGATACAGTTGTCACCTCAGTCATGGAGATACAGGTGTCACCTCAGTCATGGAGATACAGGTGTCACCTCAGTCATGGAGATACAGTTGTCACCTCAGTCATGCAGATACAGTTGTCACCTCAGTCATCCAGATACAGGTGTCACCTCAGTCATGGAGATACAGTTGTCACCTCAGTCATAGAGATACAGGTGTCACCTCAGTCATGGAGATACAGTTGTCACCTCAGTCATGCAGATACAGTTGTCACCTCAGTCATAGAGATACAGGTGTCACCTCAGTCATGGAGATACAGTTGTCACCTCAGTCATGCAGATACAGTTGTCACCTCAGTCATAGAGATACAGGTGTCACTCAGTCATGCAGATACAGTTGTCACCTCAGTCATGCAGATACAGTTGTCACCTCAGTCATAGAGATACAGGTGTCACCTCAGTCATGCAGATACAGTTGTCACCTCAGTCATGCAGATACAGTTGTCACCTCAGTCATCCAGATACAGGTGTCACCTCAGTCATGCAGATACAGTTGTCACCTCAGTCATGGAGATACAGTTGTCACCTCAGTCATGCAGATACAGTTGTCACCTCAGTCATGGAGATACAGTTGTCACCTCAGTCATAGAGATACAGTTGTCACCTCAGTCATGCAGATACAGTTGTCACCTCAGTCATGGAGATACAGTTGTCACCTCAGTCATGGAGATACAGTTGTCACCTCAGTCATGCAGATACAGTTGTCACCTCAGTCATGCAGATACAGTTGTCACCTCAGTCATAGAGATACAGGTGTCACCTCAGTCATGCAGATACAGTTGTCACCTCAGTCATGCAGATACAGTTGTCACCTCAGTCATGGAGATACAGTTGTCACCTCAGTCATGGAGATACAGTTGTCACCTCAGTCATAGAGATACAGTTGTCACCTCAGTCATAGAGATACAGTTGTCACCTCAGTCATGGAGATACAGTTGTCACCTCAGTCATGGAGATACAGTTGTCACCTCAGTCATGCAGATACAGTTGTCACCTCAGTCATAGAGATACAGGTGTCACCTCAGTCATGCAGATACAGTTGTCACCTCAGTCATGCAGATACAGTTGTCACCTCAGTCATGCAGATACAGTTGTCACCTCAGTCATGCAGATACAGTTGTCACCTCAGTCATAGAGATACAGGTGTCACCTCAGTCATGCAGATACAGGTGTCACCTCAGTCATGGAGATACAGGTGTCACCTCAGTCATGCAGATACAGTTGTCACCTCAGTCATGGAGATACAGGTGTCACCTCAGTCATGCAGATACAGTTGTCACCTCAGTCATGGAGATACAGGTGTCACCTCAGTCATAGAGATACAGTTGTCACCTCAGTCATGCAGATACAGTTGTCACCTCAGTCATGCAGATACAGTTGTCACCTGAGCCATGCAGATACAGTTGTCACCTCAGTCATGGAGATACAGTTGTCACCTCAGTCATGCAGATACAGTTGTCACCTCAGTCATGGAGATACAGGTGTCACCTCAGTCATGCAGATACAGGTGTCACCTCAGTCATAGAGATACAGTTGTCACCTCAGTCATGGAGATACAGTTGTCACCTCAGTCATGCAGATACAGGTGTCACCTCAGTCATAGAGATACAGTTGTCACCTCAGTCATGCAGATACAGTTGTCACCTCAGTCATGCAGATACAGTTGTCACCTCAGTCATGCAGATACAGGTGTCACCTCAGTCATAGAGATACAGTTGTCACCTCAGTCATGCAGATACAGTTGTCACCTCAGTCATGCAGATACAGTTGTCACCTCAGTCATGCAGATACAGTTGTCACCTCAGTCATGCAGATACAGTTGTCACCTCAGTCATGGAGATACAGGTGTCACCTCAGTCATGGAGATACAGGTGTTACCTCAGTCATGCAGATACAGTTGTCACCTCAGTCATGCAGATACAGTTGTCACCTCAGTCATGCAGATACAGTTGTCACCTCAGTCATGGAGATACAGGTGTCACCTCAGTCCTGCAGATACAGTTGTCACCTCAGTCATGCAGATACAGTTGTCACCTCAGTCATGCAGATACAGTTGTCACCTCAGTCATGCAGATACAGTTGTCACCTCAGTCATGGAGATACAGGTGTCACCTCAGTCCTGCAGATACAGTTGTCACCTCAGTCATGCAGATACAGGTGTCACCTCAGTCATGGAGAAACAGGTGTCACCTCAGTCCTGCAGATACAGGTGTCCCCTCAGTCATGGAGATACAGTTGTCACCTCAGTCATGGAGATACAGGTGTCACCTCAGTCCTGCAGATACAGGTGTCACCTCAGTCATGGAGATACAGGTGTCACCTCAGTCCTGCAGATACAGGTGTCACCTCAGTCATGGAGATACAGGTGTCACCTCAGTCATGGAGATACAGGTGTCACCTCAGTCATGGAGATACAGGTGTCACCTCAGTCATGGAGATACAGTTGTCACCTCAGTCATGGAGATACAGGTGTCACCTCAGTCATGGAGATACAGTTGTCACCTCGGTCATGGAGATACAGGTGTCACCTCAGTCCTGCAGATACAGGTGTCACCTCAGTCATGGAGATACAGGTGTCACCTCAGTCATGGAGATACAGGTGTCACCTCAGTCATGGAGATACAGGTGTCACCTCAGTCATGCAGATACAGGTGTCACCTCAGTCATGGAGATACAGGTGTCACCTCAGTCCTGCAGATACAGGTGTCACCTCAGTCATGGAGATACAGGTGTCACCTCAGTCATGGAGATACAGGTGTCACCTCAGTCATGGAGATACAGGTGTCACCTCAGTCATGGAGATACAGTTGTCACCTCAGTCATGGAGATACAGGTGTCACCTCAGTCATGGAGATACAGTTGTCACCTCGGTCATGGAGATACAGGTGTCACCTCAGTCCTGCAGATACAGGTGTCACCTCAGTCATGGAGATACAGGTGTCACCTCAGTCATGGAGATACAGGTGTCACCTCAGTCATGGAGATACAGGTGTCACCTCAGTCATGCAGATACAGGTGTCACCTCAGTCATGGAGATACAGGTGTCACCTCAGTCCTGCAGATACAGGTGTCACCTCAGTCATGGAGATACAGGGTGTCACCTCAGTCATGCAGATACAGGTGTCACCTCAGTCATGGAGATACAGGTGTCACCTCAGTCCTGCAGATACAGGTGTCACCTCAGTCATGGAGATACAGGTGTCACCTCAGTCATGGAGATACAATTGTCACCTCAGTCATGGAGATACAGGTGTCACCTCAGTCCTGCAGATACAGGTGTCACCTCAGTCATGGAGATACAGGTGTCACCTCAGTCATGGAGATACAGTTGTCACCTCAGTCATGGAGATACAGGTGTCACTCAGTCCTGCAGATACAGGTGTCACCTCAGTCATGGAGATACAGGTGTCACCTCAGTCAGGAGATACAGTGTGTCCCTCAGTCATGGAGATACAGGTGTCACATCAGTCATGGAGATACAGGTGTCACCTCAGTCATGCAGATACAGGTGTCACCTCAGTCATGGAGATACAGGTGTCACCTCAGTCATGGAGATACAGTTGTCACATTCATGATTCAATTTAAATGTTTAATTAGACTGTACCAGTGTTGAATATTAGAAGCTGAGCTGTAGAGACTTACCAAGGTTATCATACAAGAACTTAGTAACAGGTAATATAAAACTGGTGACAGTCCAGGTGTACTTGCCGGTAGTCCCGTGACTGTGCAGCAAACACAGAAATTTAAAGTATATTGGATTAGACCTCCTCGAGTTATAAATGAAAGAAAATCGAAGCTTATGAGAACAATAAGTATATTCTGACAAGTTCTTGAAGGTATCCCTTCGGGGATATCTCTTCTGGAATGCCTAATAATGATCCCTGTTTAAGTCGTTTATTACACTTGCGCATTCTGACACTCCCTGTCACTGTCTGCGGCATGCTATGAGTATGTTAAATTTTATTTGGCGTATGTCACACTCCCATATAGGCTGCCTCCTAACCAGTGAACCGGGTGCTAAGGATTAACGATCAATAGTTTACCCGCCGTTGTATCAGTACCTCGGTTCATCGACCAATCATAGACAACCCGCCAGGGCTGTGAAGCAATGTGTTTCACTTGTGACGTGAGTTTTGGCAGACTTGTCTGGGTTGTTGGTTGATCATGTTGTTTGGTCTGGCTCCTTGCTTTTCACCTCCTTTGATGACCACGATGTACACTTCCTCTTACATTACTGCATATATTGTAAGTACCAGCTTGCTTATTTGGTGAAGGAAATACATATCATAAAACGTCTGTTGCTTTTCGCTGCTCCACTATTTATCCTCTTACCACCAGGTGTGCAGGCCATTTTATATCTGTTTGTAATACTTTCCAACATGGCACTCCTTAGTCCACACTGGGGCTGTCTCTGTTATCTGCAGCTTCGCTTCTCTGTATTTCGTCCAAGTCTCTTGTGAGATACGGTGTCAGATGCAGTTCTGGATTACAAGAATGTGCTGTCAACTCATTCTCTGTCTCTGTCTGTCTGTCTGTTGGCTGTCTGTCTGTCTGACTGTCTGTCTGTCTGTCTGTCTCTCTCTCTCTCTCTCAACAACTTTGTCATATAACAATAGCAATTTGTGAGACCAAAATTGCCATCTCTAGACCCTGTTGTTAATAAAATTAGTCTTTGAGTCTCCCAGCTGCGTCTCTCCGGCTGATGTTACGCAGCTGCGGCATCAACTTGAAATATTTATATATAACAAAGCCAATAAACCTTCATATTCAGTCACTTCTGTCCTTTAAAGTTGAGGATTTTTGTTGCTTATAAAAATTTATATGTGAAAATTTGTTCAAATTTTAGTTCTAATCTTTTCATATTTCAGATATACCCTTTATTATGGAAGGTAAAGGGAAAGGAGCAGTGCAGAGTGTCGTAAAAGAGTAGTGCAGAGTGTGGCCAGTTTAATGAAGAATGGGGCGTAAAGTAGTTCTTTGTACAAGTAGGTGATGAAGGTTTGTGTGTCGTATACCACGACAATGTTGCAGTTTTAAAGTACAACGTCGCCACTATGAGACCAAACATAAACCAAGTTGTGATAAATGGTTTAAAACCGAGAAGTTGAAGATTGAGACACTTATGCAACACATGGGAATCTTTATTGAAGAAACGTTTCGCCACACAGTGGCTTCATCAGTCCAATACTAAGTAGAAAAATGTAGGGAGGAGAGTTTGAGGTAAACAGTCCCCATGCCTGGAATCGATGTGAGGGACTGATTACCTCAAACTCCTCCACCCCTTACACCTTTCTGCTTGGTGTTGGACTGGTGAGGTCACTGTGTGGCGAAACGTTTCTTCAGTAAAGATTCCCATGTGTTGCAGAAGTGTCTCAATTATAAACCAAGTTATTCTCACTTCACAGGAACACAGGTATACAGTATAACACAGTATAACACAGTATAACACAGTATAACACAGTATAACACAGTATAACACAGTATAACACAGTATAACACAGTATAACACAGGTTGATTTCCGCTTTAACCAGAGCCAGTTACAAAGTGGACTATGTGTTAGCTAAGAGAGGAGAGACAATCACCGATGGAGATCTGATCAAAGAGTCTATGATGGAAGCAGTGGGAGAGTTATGCCTAGAAAAATCAAATCTGTCTTGTGCCAAATAGAACTGAGGATATAGGAAGCAATATATTTCATTAAATTGCGGACATAGCACGAAATTTTAAGTTTCGTTCTTTCTCAATTGATGATTGGGATGATGAATGACGTATGACAACTCCTGGTAATCATCAGTGGCGTCGACAATGGATTTAATGTGACACAAGAATTAGCATCAATACATAGCATGCGCAGCACACGAACCGGAGAAGACATCTTAAAAGAACTGTAAAAAAAACTGAATTAGAAAGTAACCTGGAGTGGAATAAACTGCAATGTGTGACAACTGATGGAGGACCGATCATGTCTGAGGTGAAGAAAGGTTTGCTTGGACTAACCAGTAAACATTGTGGGGAGAGTATGTGGATATGTCTCGCATTCTGATACCTGTTGTATCAACAATGAATTTCATTCGATCTCAAGACCTTAACCATCGCCAGTTTCATGATTTTCTGAAAGAAACTGAGTCTGAGTTCGTGGACTTATTATTCAGCAGTTTGATGGCTTAGCTGTGGACTGGTTCTGTCACTGTTCTTTCTGCTCGGGAAGGAAAGTGATTTATTTCTCATAGAGAAGAGTCGACCAGAACCATAAATTAAGCTTATTTAATTAAATTTTATTTTCCAGTTTATATTTATTTATGTTGAATTAGACACATGTGCAACTCTTGGGTATCTTTATTGAGGAAACGTTTCGCCACACAGTGGCTTCATCAGTCCATACGAAGGAGAAACTTGAAGAACAGGAGGAGAATGAGGTAATCAGTCCCTCAGCCTTGAGTCAATGTGGTCAGTCCATCAATCTTGAATAGAATACGGCATATCAGCGGAGAAGCAGCTTATAAACCGTAGGTAGGAGAGGTGCAGCAGTCGTAGGTGGTGTCACATTTGTACAATGTGGAAGTAGGTCGTGCCCAAGGGCTAGGCAAGTGAAGAATTTCCAAGTATTAAGATCCCAAGAAGTTGCAGTGTCTGACAGGATTGTAGATGAATGAATGAACCATTCATCTACAATATTTATTTATAAGGCTGATTTTTTTCGGTCTGCGAAAATTTGTAAAAAATATGATGTGGCCCTCGTAGTGAAAAGTTTGGAGACCTGGTCAAGGTGATCCACCACTTTCCTACTCATTACCTTCTTCATTACTTTACACTGTGTGTATTGCTTAAATACTGGGACTACTTTTGATGCTGTCTTCTAGATCTCTGACCAATGGTATGTATCCATTGGTGATACATCACCAGGTCTTGTTGCCTCTGATGTATTCACTGGTGATACATCACCAGGTCTTGTTGCCTCTGATGTATTCACTGGTGATACATCACCAGGTCCAGTTGCCTCTGATGTATTCACTGGTGATACTCCACCAGATATTGTTGCCTCTGATGTATTCACTGGTGATACTCCACCAGGTCCAGTTGCCTCTGATGTATCTAACTGGAAAATTTCCTCACTTCTGCTACCGTAATAAGTATGATGGCCAGTACATGATGGAACACTTGTCCCGTGACTGGTCTTACTCCTTGTTTCCGCTTAGAATTTCTGGAATCATTTGTTCAATTCCTTCCAGACTTCATTTCTTTTCAGCTCTCCTCCTTTCTTCTTAACTCTTGGTAACTTTATCCTGATGTGGATACATATCTGCTATCCTTCAGATTTGGCTTTTTCTGCTGTCATTCTCAAAAGGCTGCCAAGTTTCTCACCTGAAACCTGTTTATTCATTCCAGGCTCATACCCCGTTTTCTTTTATCCTTTGTTTTTTACATTTTTCCATTCTTATGCCCTTATTTTTTCCTCCCTCTCCGTTTTTTTTTTTTTTTTGGCTAAGTCAGGGGCTCTCTATAGTCTTACTGTACCTGTGCTTCTTCTGGGGAATGGGAATTTCCCCACCAATCTTCCCTCACTATCTGACTGTCAAGTGAATCATTCCATTAGTTGTCTTGTCATCATGCTCCCTTTCCCATTGTACTTTCTCTATTAAGTCTCTTATTCTTGCATTGATTCTTCCGAATATGGTTTCTTCTGTGCCGTTCCTGGTATTCTACCTTTATATATCTTATTCTATCTTTATATATTCTATCTTGCTTATATCCACAAGTTATCTGATGTCAATACTGTGTGGTGACAGTCACTGTCACCATAAGCCTTTCATTGTCTATTTTACCTACATCAGATGTGCTTGTGATGAATACTAGATCCATTCTTGCTAGATCATCACTCCTCTCTATCTTGCTATGTACCTATCAGGCTCATACATTAAGTTTCTCATCACCACCTCCACCAATCATCGTAGCCCTGCACATTGTTGGTTCCCAGTGTGAGTTCCAGTTCTTCCTGTTTCTTTGTGCTTGATTTTTCTCATGTTTACTGTCTTAACCTTAGTCATGTGGACTCTTCTTTCTGTTAAGCTATGTGTTATCTATTTCTTTGCTATTATCTTTGCATTCCTTCACTGATCTCCTGTTGTTTTGCAGTGAAGTGCAATAACTACTACTACTACTACTACTACTACTACTACTACTACTACTACTACTACTACTACTACTACTACTACTACTACTACTACTACTACCACCACCACTACTACTACTGCTACTACTACAACTACTACTACTACTACCACTACCACCACTACTACTACTACTACTACTACCACCACCACCACTACTACTACTACTACTACTACAACTACTACTACTACCACCACCACTACTACTACTAATACTGCTACTACTACAACTACTACTACTACCACCACCACTACTACTACTACTACTACTACTACCACCACCACCACTACTACTACTGTTACTACTACAACTACTACTATTACTACCACCACCACTACTACTACTAATACTGCTACTACTACAACTACTACTACTACCACCACCATACTACTATACTACTACTACTACTACTACTACTATCTACTACTACTACTACCACCACCACCACTACTACTACTGTTACTACTACTACTACCACCACCACTACTACTACTACTACTACTACAACTACTACTACTACTACTACTACTACAACTACTACTACCACCACCACCACTACTACTACTGTTACTACTACAACTACTACTACCACCACCACACTACTACTACTACTACTACAACAACTACTACTACCACCACCACCACTACTACTACTGTTACTATACAACTACTACTAACCACCCCCACCACTACTACTACTTACTAACTAACAACTACTACTACTACCACCACCACCACTACTACTACTGTTACTACTACAACTACTACTACCACCACCACCACACTTACTACTACTACAACTACTACTACCACCACCACCACTACTACTACTACTACAACTACTACTACCACCACCACCACTACTACTACTACTACTACTACTACTACTACAACTACTACTACCACCACCACCACCACTACTACTACTACTACTACTACAACTACTACTACTACCACCACCACCACCACCACTACTACTACTGCTACTGCTATAGGCAAGTGGCTGTGTGTTGAATATACTCATCTCGTCTTACCTTGGAATCAGCCTCAATGGGCCTAAGAGAATCAAGTTATGTTGGCCAGCACTGCTAGTGACTATGATAATTGTATACAATACAGAAAAATTGATAAGACACATGCGTAACAATTAGGGACTGATCACCTTAAAATTAAGTCTTCGAGTGTGATGGACTGATTATATAGTCTTTACACCTCCACTACTTGTGTCATACTTATCAACACTGCCAGGGCCACCATGAAGCCTGGTCACAGATCGGGCCCCGGGGGCGTTGACCCCCGGAACTCTCTCCAGGTAAACTCCAGGTAAGCTGCATGTGTTTGCAAGTTGACCTTTCCGCATCTGAGTTATTCTCTCTTAGATTACTAAGTCTGCCTGCCACTTGACGTGATTTATCTGTCTACTCAACTGGTCATTTAGTCTGTCTCCTCAGAGGCTGACAGCTAATTTAGAACTCAGAATATCTTACAGCATCACTTCCACATGTCACTAGCTAGCAGGTGTATCTCACTCATCCCTAGTGTTCCAACCTGTCTGCTCCAGGTTGTAAACCCAACATACACGCAGATTCATCACGTGAGTCACCCTAACACGGCTGTTACTGTAACCTTAGCTACTCAGCTGAGGTTACAGTTATCACTCATACTGTCACTGTTACTACTGTAACTGGATCAGTGAGAAAGACACTGTGACTGCAGTGAAGTCTTAATTACGGTTTTCTTTTACAGATTTATATGTCATGTCTATCATATCCTACGGGTGCCCCGGTTTGGCTTGGCTGGCAAAGCTCTCGCCTCACACACGGAGGGCCCGGGTTCGATTCCCGGCGGAGTAGAAACACTTCGACGCGTTTCCTTACACATGTTGTCCTGTTCACCTAGCAGCAAATAGATACCTGGGTGTTAGTTGACTGGTGTGGGTCGCATCCTGGGGGACAAGACTGAGGACCCCAATGGAAATAAAACTGACTTTCTTGGGTTATCCCGAGTGGCTAACCCTCTGGGTTAAAAATCCGAACAAAATCTAATATTATCTTATCTTAATCATATCCCACGTTCATCATTTCAGAGTTTCTTTTCAGTTTTTCTCACATCATCTTTGATTCGATTAAGATTTACTTCCAAGTTCCCATTTTTATTACTGTCAAGAATATTATTCAATAACATTTTCATTGTCAGCTTAACCTGTCTTCTTACTTCTTTTTTTTTATTAATAATTTTCTGTGACCTTTTATTGAGGGTCTTAAGTAATATTTTCCTCATAGATGTGTTGCTCAAGCAATACATCTGTAACATTAACCTGCAGTTAATGCTGCAGGTTAATGTTGCAAGCTAATGTTGCTGCCTCTTCAACAGTGTTGCATACGGGAAAACTGAAGACAGTCGCTGCACATCATATCGGAGGAGAAATTCTCTCCTGGACAGAGGCATGGTTGACCGAGAGGAAATAGTTTGGGAGGAAGGAATAGTGAGAGGATAAAATGGTGACCCACAGGGCCAGTGACTGGACCATTGTGTTCACAGTATTCTTAACAAACACAAGTGAGGCAATATAATGGTGATGTCAGTAAGTTTACCACTGATAAAGGTGAATAACAAGGAAATGGCAAGTTGTATAAGATGGTGTATAAGCTGGTGTATAACATGGTGTATAAGATGGTGTATAAGATGGTGTATAACATGGTGTATAACATGGTGTATAAGATGGTGTATAAGACGGTGTATAAGATGGTGTATAAGATGGTGTATAAGCTGGTGTATAAGATGGTGTATAAGATGGTGTATAAGATGGTGTATAAGCTGGTGTATAACATGGTGTATAAGATGGTGTATAAGATGGTGTATAAGATGGTGTATAAGATGGTGTATAAGATGGTGTATAAGATGGTGATATAGATGGTTTATAAGATGGTGTATAAGATGGTGTAATAAGCTGGTGTATAAGATGGTGTATAAGATGGTGTATAACATGGTGTATAAGATGGTGTATAAGATGGTGTATAACAAAGTGTATGAAGAATGGGACACTTCTGTAACATTTGGGAATCTTTATTGTCGAAACGTTTCGCCAGCCAGTGCCTTCTTCAGTCCACTTCAAAGATGAACGGCGGAAAAGGAGTTTGAGGTAATCCGTCCCTCAGCCTGGAATCGGTGTGTTCAGTCCATCAATCTTGAAGAAAGTACCTCAAGGTAAACAACGAGGTCTATAACTAAGTGTATAACGACTCATGTGAGCTATCAGTCTAAATTATAAATACAGTCTCCAGAAGCAGTATTATGGATACTGACTCCACAATCAGAATTATAGGTACTGTCTCTACAGGCAGAATTATGGATACTGACTCCACAATCAGAATTATAGGTACTGTCTCTACAGGCAGAATTATGGATACTGACCCCACAATCAGAATTATGGGGCACTGTCTCTACAGGCAGAATTATGGATACTGACTCCACAATCAGAATTATAGGCACTGTCTCTACAGGCAGAATTATGGATACTGACTCCACAATCAGAATTATAGGCACTGTCTCTACAGGCAGAATTTTAAGTAAGGATACGACAGGGTCCAGCAGACCAGATCCACATTCTTAGAGTTATACACCAAAGTGGCAGGTATATTGTGCACCACTCCATATCCATCCTGTGGAGGGTAGTACAAGAACATATGGATACACAGAAGACCTAGGAACTAGGCTCCAGAAGTGTTCACTAGAGTACATCTGGATTTATATCTGTTGCAAGCAGATTTAGGAAATTTGCCTAATATGTCTGGAATCTGTTGTTCATCAGTAAGACATCTAGACATGTCACTTAGATTATTATACTGTCTGTCTCCAGAAGCCTGGAAAAGGATTCCTGCGATGTGAATGTGAGCTACAGTAAATCGAGGCTCGACACTCATAACCACAAACAGATGAGGACAAAGAGGTGAACATACGAGGAAGGGAGCTGATGGTGAAGATTTAAGGGTAAATATTACACCGAACTATTCCCAGAAGGGCACAGCAAGTGATAAACGTAAAAATTCTATATTTACTTAGCAAATATAAGATAATATTTAGGAATCTCAGAAAATAAACATAGGCCTATATTCAGCATATGTCAGGCCCATGAGGGGTATGCAGCATGGAGCCAAAATTTAACAGAGTTTCAGTTAATCTTGAGACAGTGGAGGTATCCACAGTGAGACTATTGACGCTGTAAAGGATAATAATCTATGAATGAGTAAGTCTATTCAGGTATACACAGTTACAATGATTATCATACATAGCAGCATGTGATGAATATCAGTGATAAATAATACTGACAAGAAGATGAATTAGAAAACATGTGCAACATTCTGGGTCCCTTTGTTTTAAAGACATTTCTCCATTCTTTAAGACCACAATGTTTACCATTTGATCCAACACTGAGGGACTGATTCCCTCCAATCCACTTCTTCGGGATATTTTCTATAGTTTTTCATATTTGTCTTTGTATGGATGGGGGAAATTTCTAGAATATCCCCAGAGTTGCACAGGTGTCAAATTACGTCCACAAGATGCCCAGATGAGAAACTAAGAGAACCCGAAGACATTCGAGGAGAGGATGATGGGGAGATACGACACGATATGCAAAATATTCGGGTTGGAAATAAAAAGGGGGGAAAAAAAAGACTGTGGAGAGGCTGAAACGAGTACAAGAGGGCCCCGTTGAGTGAAGATTTAGATATGGCCATAGCATGACGAATAATGTTCCTCCTCAAAGTGGTCAGAAATTAGATGAAACTGGATGAAAAAAAATGTGGAGACGGGACGCCATGGTTGAAAATTGATCCTCCTGCAAAACAGATGGGTAAGTATGAATAGATACGTATGTACTCACACACACACACACTCTTCTTGTAGGTAAGCCCGCAAAGGAGATCTGGACAGGCTGCAAGCCCGGTCTGACAAGTGGCTGCTGGAGTTTGGGCACCCGCAAGTGCAAAGGGCATGAAGTTTCGGGAAGGACAAAGAAGACCGCCAGAGAGTACAGTCTAGGTGGTAAAAGACTGCAAAACTCACTTAAGAAAAGGGATCTTGGGTAAGTTAATACGAGCACATCTCCTGAGGTGCATCAACCATACAACGGCTGGCAGCATATGGGCTCCTGGCAAACCTAAGAACAGTATTCTGACAACTATGTAAGAAGTCCTTCAAGACTCTGTACACAGGTTTCTATAGGCGCTTATTGGAGTCGCAGTACCCCTGTGAAGCCCACACAAGGTCAAACACGTCAAGATATTAGAGAAGGTGCAAAGGTTTGCAACAAGACGTTCCGGAGCCCAAAGGGGTATGCCCTACCAGGAGAAGTGAAAGGAAATCAAACCCGACGACACTGAAGAACAAGAGGGTTAGGGGGCAAATGATAACGGGCAATGAAATACTGAGGGTTTGACAAAGGGGGATAGCGACAGAATATTTCAGAGATGGGACACAGCAACAAAGGGGGCACAACTGGAAGTTAAAAAGTCGGATGAGTCACAGGTTTTTAGGAAGTATTTCTTCGTAATAGAGTTGTCAGGAAGTGGGCCAATTTTGGGGAGTGATGTAGTGGAGGCAGGATTTCCCTACATAGAGTTTTAGAAGAGGTTGGATTAAAGCTCATGGAAAAGGGAAAGAGTGGACCTAACAGAGACCAGAGACGCTGTAACTCGACCCCTGCAATCACACACACACTCAACACACACACACCACACACACACACACCACACACACACACACACACACACAAACACACACACACACACACACACCACACCCACACCACACATACACACAATATATGATACTGTCAAAACTACACCCTGAGAGAGTAGTGGCAGCCCTTCACTAGTCGAGAGATATTACCTGGACAATACTTAAGCGTCGCAGCTCTCATTTAAGCATGATTTGTAGTATTGGTTGTGTGGTGGCGACCTCCCTCAGATGTGCAATAAAGTTATGGTTGTGGTCAGGGTCTCCACCTATCATAACCTCCCAGTCACCTTCATTATCTTGCCTACTTGTAGTTTTATCTATAATTTCTGTGTCAAACCAGCGTTACTTTACTATGAAAAGTTCAGCAATAATGAGAGTGTATTATATACTCAGTGTTTTACGACAAGATAAAGTAAGATATAAGATATTACACCTCACTTTAAACTTGTCTTGTTTTCTTATTTCCATACTTCTTTTTTTACGGTTACACTTATTATTGTGTTGTTTCTTAACATTGTAAGAAAATATTGGCTTACCATCCACTCTCACACACCTGCCATCTCTGCTCTCTAGCAGCACACACCTGCATCTCTGCTCTCTAGCAGCACACACCTGCCATCTCTGCTCTCTAGCAGCACACACCTGCCATCTCTGCTCTCTAGCAGCACACACCTGTCATCTCTGCTCTCTAGCAGCACACACCTGCCATCTCTGCTCTCTAGCAGCACACACCTGCCATCTCTGCTCTCTAGCAGCACACACCTGCCATCTTGTCTCTAGCAGCACACACCTGCCATCTCTGCTCTCTAGCAGCACACACCTGCCATCTTTGTTCTCTAGCAGCACACACCTGCCATCTCTGCTCTCTAGCAGCACACACCTGCCATCTCTGTTCTCTAGCAGCACACACCTGCCATCTCTGCTCTCTAGCAGCACACACCTGCCATCTCTGCTCTCTAGCAGCACACTACTGCATCTCTGCTCTCTAGCAGCACACACCTGCCATCTTGTTCTCTAGCAGCCACACACTGCATCTCTGCTCTCTAGCAGCACACACCTGTCTATCTTCTGCTCTCTAGCAGCACACACCTGCCATCTCTGCTCTCTAGCACCACACACCTGCCATCTCTGCTCTCTAGCAGCACACACCTGCCATCTCTGCTCTCTAGCAGCACACACCTGCCATCTCTGCTCTCTAGCAGCACACACCTGCCATCTCTGCTCTCTAGCAGCACACACCTGCCATCTTTGTTCTCTAGCAGCACACACCTGCATCTCTGCTCTCTAGCAGCAACACCTGCCATCTCTGCTCCTTAAAAACACCCTGCCCTCTTGCTCTCTAGCGCACACACCCGCCCTCTTGCCCTAGCAGCCACACCTGCCATCTTGCTCTCTGCGCACACACCTTCCCCTTTTCTGTCTCTAGCAGAAAACACCTGCATCTTGCTCCTGCAGCACACACCTGCCATCTCTGTCTTAGCCAACACCCCCATTCTGCCTTTAAAATAAAAATAATAAAAAAATAAAAAAACAACGTAAAAAATAACAAAAAAAAAAAATTAAAAAATAAAAAATAAAAAAATTTAAAAAAAATAATAACAAAAAAAATAAAAAAAAAAAATAATAATAAAAAATAAAAAAATTAAAATAAAAAAAAACAAATAATAATAACAAAAAAAATAACAAAAAAAATAATAAATAAAAGAAAATAAAAAAAAAATAATAATAAAAACAGTAAAAAAAAACAGTAATATAAAAAGTAATAAAAAAAAACAGTAATAATAAAAAAAAAAAAAAAAAATAATAACAAAAAATAAAACAATAAAAAAACGAAAAAAAAAACAAATTAAAAAAAAACCCAAAAAAATAATAATACCAGAAAAATTAAAAAAAAGTAATAAAAAAAAAGAAAATAAAAAAAAATTAAAATAAAATAAAAAAAATAAAGAAAAAAAAAAAAAAATAAAAAAAAAATAAAAATAATAAAAAACAAAAATAAAAAAACAAATAATAAAACAACAGAAAAAAAAAAATAATAACCAAAGTAATAAAAAAAAATAAATAAAAAAATAAAAAAAAAAAAAATAAAAAAACAAAAAAAAAAATAATTAAAATAATAACAACAGTAAAATTTAAAAAAAAAACAGAAAAAAAATAAAACTAAAAAAAAACGAAAAAAATAAAAAAAAAAAATAATAATAAAAAAGGAAAAATAAAACAAAAAATAATAAAAAAACAGAATAAAAAAAAAAAAAATAATAAACAAAAAAAAACAAAAAATAATAACCAAAAAAAAAAACTTAATAAATAAAAACAGAATAAAATAAAAAAATAAAAAACAAAATAATAAAATAAAAATAAAAAAAAAGAAAAAAAACAACAAAAAAATTTAAAAAAAACTTAATAAAAAATAAAAAACTAAAAAATAAAAAAAACATAATAAAAAAAAAAAAAATAAAAAAAAAAAGTAATAAAATAAAAAAAAATTAAAAATAAAAAACAAAAATTTAAAAAAAAAATAATAAAAAAAAAAAAAAAAAATTAAAAAAAAAATAAAAAAAATTTAAAAATAAAAAAAAAAAAAAAAAGAAAAAAAAAAATAAAAAAAAATAAAAATTAAAAAAAAATAATAATAAAAATAAAAAAAAAGAAAAATAATAAAAATAATAAAAAACCTTTAATAAAAAAAAAAAATAAAAAATAAAAAAAATAAAAAAAAAAATAAAAAAAAAAAAACAGAAAATAATAAACAAAGAATAAAAAAAAAACCAAATTTAAAAAAAACAGTAATAAAAAACAGAAAATAAATAAAAAAAAATAATTAAAAAAAAAAAAAAAAATTTTAATTTTAATAAAACAAAAAAATAAAAAAAAAAAAAAAATAAAAAAATAAAATAAAAACAAAATAAAAATAAAATAATAATAACAGTAAAATAATAAAACAAAAAATAATAAAACAGAAAAAATAACAAAGAAATAATAAAAAAAAAAAAAAAGAAAAAAAAAAAAAAAAAAATAAAACAAAAAAAAAAAAAATTTAATAATAAAACAAATTAATAATAAAACAGTAAATAAAAAACAAAAAATAATAAAACGTAAATAAAAAAAATTTTAAAACAAAAAAATAAAAAAAAAAAAAAATAATAATAAAAAAAAATTAATAAAACAAAATAAAAAAAAAAAAATAATAAAACAAAAAAAATAAAACAAAAATAATAAAATTAATAAAAAAAACGAAATAAAATAAAAAATAAAAAAATAAAAAAAAAAATAAAATAAAACAAAAAATAAAAAAAACATAATAATAATAAAAAAGTAAAAAAATAACAAAAAAATTTAAAAAAAAAATAAAAAATAAAAAATTAAAAAAAATTAAAAAAAAAAAAATAAAAAAAACAACAGAAAAAAAAAAATAAAATAAAAAATAATAATAAAAAAAAAAAAATAATAAAAAACAAAAATAAAATAAAAAAATAAAAAAAAAAATTAAAAAAAAAATAAAAAATAAAAACAAAAAAATAAAAAAAAAAAAAAGAAAAAAAAAACAAAAAAAAAATAAAAAAATAACATTTAATAAAAAACAAATAAAATAAAAAAAATTAAAAATAACAAAAAAAAAAAAATTAAAAAAAAGAAAAAATAAAACAGAAAAAAATTAAAAAGTAATAATAAAACAAAAAATAATAAAAAAGTAATAATAAAACAACAAAAAAAAAAAATAAATTTAAAAAAATAAAAATAAAAAAACTAAAATAACAAAAATTTAATAAAAGAAAAAAAAACAGTAAAAAAAAAAAAATAAAAAAATAATAAACAGAAAAAAAAAAATTTAATAAAACCCAAAAAAAAAAAAACAGTAAAATAAAAAATAAAATAAAAAACAGAATAAAAAAACAGAAAAAATTTAAAAATAATAAAAAACAGTAATAATAATAACAACAAAAATAAAAAAAAAAAACAAAATTAAAAACAAAAAATTTAAAAGAAATAATAAAAACATAAATAAAACAACAAAAATAATAAAACATAAAAATAAAAAAAAATAAATAACATAAAAAAAAAAAAAAAAAAAATAAAAAAAATAAAATAAAACAAAAAATAAAAAAAATAATAAACCCCAAAAAAAAAAATAAAAAAAAGAAAATAAAAAAATAAAAATAATAAAAAATAATAAAAAATAAAAAAAACCAGAAAATAAAAAAAATTAAAAATAAAAAAAAAAAAATAATAAAAAAAAACAAAAAAAATAAAACAAATAATAATAAAACAGAATAAAAATAAAAAGTAAATAAAAAACAGTAATAAAAAAAGTAATAAAAAAAAAAAAAAAATAAAAAAATTAAACAAAAAAAAAAAATAAAATAAAAAAAAAAAAAAAATTAAAATAACAAAAAAACAACAAATAAAATAAAAAAAATAAAATAACAACAAATAATAATAACAAAATAAAAAATAATAAAAAA
This sequence comes from Cherax quadricarinatus, assembly GCF_026875155.1. Taxonomy (NCBI): domain Eukaryota; kingdom Metazoa; phylum Arthropoda; class Malacostraca; order Decapoda; family Parastacidae; genus Cherax; species Cherax quadricarinatus. The sequence goes on from NC_069409.1 coordinate 13,508,251, forward strand.
AAAATAAATAAAAAGAAAAATAATAAAAAGTAATAAAAAAAAACAAAAATAAAATAAATAAAATAAAAAAAACTTTTAAAAAAAAAAAGAAAAAAAAAACCAGTAAAATAATAACAGAAAAAAAAAATAAAATAAAAATAAAAAAATAAAAAAAAAAATAAAAAAAATTTAAAAAACAAATAATAAAAAAAAATAATTTAAATAAAACAAAATAAAAATACAAATTAATAATAAAAAATAAAAAATTTAAAAAAAAAAAATTAAAACAAATAAAAAAAACAAAAATAAATAAAAAATAAAAAAAAATATAAAAACGTTAAAATTAAAAAAAAAAATAAAACAGAATAAAAAACATAAAAAATAAAAATAAAAATAAAAAATAAAACAAAAAAAAAAATTTTAAAATAACTAAAATTAAACAAAAAAATTCAAAAATAAAACAAAAAAAAACATAAAAATAAAATTAAAAAAATAATAAAAAAAAAAAAATTAAAAATAAAAATAAAAAAAATAATAAAAAAAAAATAAAAAAATTAATAATAAAACTAAAATAAAAAAAAAAAAAAAAAAATTAAACAAAATAAAAAAAAAAAAAAAAAAAAATTTAAAATTAAAAAAAAAAAAAAAATAAAAAATAAAAAATAAAATAAAAAAAATTTTAAAACAAAAAAAAATAAAAAAACAAAATAATAAAAAACAGTAAAAAAAACAAAAAATAAAAAATTTAAAAAAAAAATTAAAAAAAATAATAAAACAAAATAATAAAAAAATAAAAAAAAAAAAAATAAAAAAATAAAAACAAATAATAATAAAAAATAAAAATAATTTAAAAAACAAATAATAATAAAAACAGTAAAAAAAAAAAATAAAAAAAGTAAAATAAAAAACAAATTAAAATAAAAAAAATTTAAAAACATAATAATAAAAAACAGAATAATAATAAAAAAGAAAAAAATTTAAAAATAAAAAAAAAAATAATAAAAAAACATAAAAATTAAAATAAAAAAATTAAAAAAAAAAACAACAAAAAATTAATAAAAAACAAAAATAAAAAAAAAAAAAGTAATAAATAACAAAAAATAAAACAAAAATATAAAAAAATAAAAAAAAAAAACAAAAAATTTAAAAAAATAAAAACATAATAATAAAAAAAACATAAAATAAAAACAAAATAATAAAAAAAAAAAGTAATAAAAAAATAAAAATAAAAAAAAAAAAAAACAGAAAAAAAAACAAATATAAAAATAATAAAAAAAAATTTAAAATATAACAACAAATAATAAAAATATAATAATAAAAAAATAAAATTAAAATAAAAACAGTAAATAAAACAAAAAATAATAACAAATTTAAAATAATAACAAAAAATAAAAAATTTAAAAATTAAAATTAAAAAACAAAAATAATAAACAAAAATAAAAAAAAAAAAAAAAAAAAAAAAAAAAAAAAAAAAAAAAAAAAAAAAAAAAAAAAAAAAAAAAAAAAAAAAAAAAATAATAAAACAAAAAAATAAAAAAAATAAAAAAACAAAAATTTTAAAAAATAAAAAACAAAAAAAATAAAAAAAAAAAAATTAAAAAAAAAAAAAAATAAAAAAAAAAAAAACCCAAAAAAAACCAGTAAAATAAAAATAATTAAAAATAAAAAACCAAAAAAAACCAAATAATAAAAAAAGATAATAATAAAATAAAAATAAAAATAATAAAAAAATAATAAAACAAATAAAAATAAAAAAAAAACTAAAAAATAAAAAAAAAATTTAAAAAAAAATAAAAAACGTAATTTAATAACAAAAAATAAAATAAAAAGAAAAAATAAAAAAGTAAATAAAAAAATAAAATAAAAAAATAATAATAAAAATAATAAAAAAATAAATAAAAAAAAAAAAACTAATAAAAAAAAAAAAATTAAAAAAAAACTAAATTTTAAAAACCCTTTTTTTTAAAAAAAAAAAAAAATTTTATAAAAATAAAAAAAATTTAATAAAATAATAAAAAAAAAATAAAAAAAACCAAATTTTTTTTTTTTAAAAAAATTTTTATAAAAAAAAATTTAAGAAAAAAAAAGAAAAATTTTTTACACACACACCTCCACTCGTTCACTAGCAGCCACCCCTGTCATCTCTGTTCACTAGCAGCACACACCCGCCATCTCTGTTCACTAGCAGCACACACCTGCCATCTCTGTTCACTAGCAGCACACACCTGCCATCTCTGTTCACTAGCAGCACACACCTCCATCTCTGTTCACTAAGCACACACACCCCATTCTGTTTACCCAGCACACCCCCTGTCAATCTGTTCACTAGAAACACACACCTGCCAGAAATTTTTTTATTTAAATTTTTTCCCTCACGAAAAATTTTTGAGAGAAAAAAAATTTAACAGTAATAAAACAAACATAATAATAAAACATAATAATAAAAAAGTAAAAAATAACAACAAATAATAATAACAACAGTAATAATAAAACATAAAAATAAAACAACATAAAAAAAAAATTAATAATAACAACAGTAATAATAATGACAGTAATAATAATAACATAATAAAAAAAACGTAATAATAATAACAACTAAAAATAAAAAGAAAATAAAAATAACATAAAATAAAAACATAAAAATAAAAACATAAAAAATAACAACAGTAAAAATAATAAAAAACAGAAAATAAAACAGTAATAATAAAACAACAGTAAAATAATAACATAATAAAATAAAACAGTAATAAAAATGACGTAAAAATAATAACATAAAATAAAAACGTAAAATAAAAACCCCAAATTTTAAAAATTTCAGTAATAAAATAACATAAAAATAATAACTAATAAAATAACATAATAATAATAACAACAAATAATAATAACGTAATAATAATAACAGAAATATTAAAAAAAACGTAATAATAACAACATAAAAATAAAAAATAAAAAAATAACATAAAAATAATAACAACAAATAAACAACGTAATAATAAAACAGTAAAATAATAAAAACATAAAAAAATTACATATAAAAAAAACTTAAAAAAATAACAACAGTAAAAAAAAAACAGAAAAAAAAATAACATAATAATAATAACAACAGTAATAATAACAACAGTAAAAAAAACAAAGTAATAATAAAACAGAATAAAAAAAAAAACAGTAAAAATAAAACAGAAATAATAAAACAGTAAAAATAATAACAACAGAATAATAATAACGTAATAATAATAACAGAAAAAATAATAACAACGAAAAATAATAACATAATAATAAAAACAACAGTAATAATAATAACTGAAAAAAAAACAACAGTAATAATAACAACAAAAAAAAAAACAAAATAATAAAACAAATAATAAAAAACATAAAATAATAAAAGTAATAATAATAACAACGTAATAATAATAAAAAGTAATAAAATAACAAAGAAATAATAAAACTAATAATAATAATAACGTAATAATAATAACAACAGTAAAATAATAACATAATAAATAACACAGTAATAATAATAACAAAACAATAATAACATATAAAAAAACCAAAAACAAAAATAATAAAAAAAAAATAATAACAAAAAAAAATAAAAACAAAATAATAATAACAAAAATAAAATAACAACATAAAAATAAAAACAACAAAAAAATAAAACAGTAATAAAATAACAAAAATAAAATAACAAAAATAATAAAAAACAACAAAAAAAATAATAACATAAAATAAAACAACAGTAAAAATAAAACAACATAATAATAATAACAACAGAAATAAAATAACATAATAAAAATAACCAGAATAATAAAAATAACAAAAAAAAAAAATTGACGTAAAATAATAACAACAGTAAAAAAACAACAGTAAAAGTATAACGAAGTAATAAAAACAACAAAATAATAAAAAACCTAATAAAATAAAAAAGAAATAATAATAACAGTAAAAAAAAAAAAAGTAATAAAAATAAAAAAAAAATAATAATAACAACAGAAAAAATAAAACAACAGTAAATAACCAGTAATAATAATAACAACAGAAAATAATAATAACAACAGAAATAAAATAACAGTAAAATAAAAATAAAAAAAATAAAAAACATAAAAAAAAAACATAATAATAATAACAGTAATAATAACAACAGTAATAATAATTAACATAAAAAAAAATAACAACATAAAAATAATAACAGTAAAATAATAACAGTAATAATAACAACAGTAAAATAATAAATAATAACAATAACAGTAATAAATAATAACAGTAATAATAATAAACATAAAAATAATAACAGTAAATAATAATAAAACAGTAATAAATAACAACAACAGTAATAATAATAAAACAGTAATAATAATACACAAAGTAAAAATAACAACATAACAATAACAACAATAATAATAAAAACAACAGTAAAAAAATAATAAACAAGAAATAATAAAACAGTAAAAATAATAAATAACAAAATAATAATAACAAATAATAATAACAGTAATAATAATAAAAATAAAAATAATAATAAAAACAGTAAAAAGAATAATAACAGTAATAATAATAACAACAGTAATAATAATAACAACAGTAATAATAATAACAACAGTAATAATAATAACAACAGTAATAATAATAATAACAGTAATAATAATAACAAGAGTAATAACAATAATAACAGTAAATAATAACAACAGTAAATAATAAAACAACAGTAATAATAATAATAACAGTAATAATAATAACAACAGTAATAAATTAATAACAGTAATAATAAAAAATAACAGTAAAAATAATAACAACAGTAATAATAATAAAACATAATAATAATAACAACAGAAATAATAATAAAAACAGTAAATAATAATAATAATAACAGTAATTAATAAAACAACAGTAATAATAAAAAAGAATAATAAATAACAACATAATAATAATAACAACAGAAATAAAATAAAACATAATAATAATAACAACAGAAATAATAATAACAACTTAATAAAAAAACAACAGAAATAATAATAACAGTAATAAAATAATAACAGTAATAATAACAACAGTAATAATAATAACAACATAATAACAACAACAGTAAATAATAATAACAGCAATAATAATAACAACAATAAAAAATAATAATAACAAGAGAAATAATAAAAAACAGTAATAATAAAATAACAGTAATAATAAAATCAACAGTAATAATAATAACAACAGTAATAATAAATAACAACATAATAATAATTACAAAAATAATAATAAAACAGTAATAATAATAACAACAGTAATAATAATAACAAAAAGTAAAAAAAATTTAACAGTAATAAAAATAACAACAGAAATAATAATAACAACAGCAATAATAATAACAACAGTAATAATAATAACAACAGTAATAATAACAACAGCAATAATAATAACAACAGTAATAATAATAACAACAGTAATAATAATAACAACAGTAATAATAAAACAACGTAATAATAATAACACATAAAAATAATAACAACAAAATAATAATAATCAACATAAAATAACACAGTAATAATAATAACATAATAAAATAACAACATTTAATAATAACAACAGTAATAATAACAACAGTAATAATAATAACAACAGTAATGCTAACAGCAGTAATAATGACAATAGTAATAATAATAACAGAAATAATAATAACAACAGTAATAATAACAACAGTAATAATAACAATAGTAATAATAATAAAAGTAATAATAATAACAACGTTATAAAATAAAACAACAGTAATAATAACAACAGTAATAATAACAACAGTAATAATAATAACAGTAAAAAAATAACAACGGTTATAATAATAACAACAGTAATAATAACAAGAGAAAATAACAACAGTAAAAATAATAATAACATAATAATAAATAACAGTAATAAAATAAAAACAATAATAATAACATTAATAATAATAACAACAGTAATAATAACAATTAATAATAAAAAAACAACAGTAATAAAAATAACAGTAAAAAAATACAGTAAAATAATAACAACAGTAATAAATAACAAATAATAATAACAACAGAAATAATAAAAAAACAGTTATAATAATAACAACAGTAATAATAAAACAACATTACAAATAATAACAACAGAAATAATTAATAAAAATAATTTAATAAACACAACAGTAATAATAATAACAACAAAATAATAATAAAAAATAATATAATAAAAACAGTAATAATAACAACAGTAATTAGTAATAAACAACAGTAATAATAACAACGAAAATAATAAACGGTAAAAATAATAACAACAGTAATAATAATAACAGTAATAATAATAACAGCAATAAAATGACAACAGTAAAATAATAACAGTAATAATAATAATAACAGAAATAATAATAACAGTATAATAATAACAGTAATAAAAATAACAGTAATAATAACAACAGTAATAAAATAATACAGAAATAATAACAGTAATAATATAATAACAGTAATAAAACAACAGTAATAATAATAACAGTAATAATAATAACAGTAAATAAATAAAACAGTAATAATAATAACAAAAATTGTAATAACAACAGTAATAATAATAATAACAGTAAAATAAAAACATAATAAAAATAATAACAGTAATAATAATAACAACATTAATAATAAAACAACATAAAAAAAACAAACAAAAAATAATAATAAAAACAGTAATAATAATAACAACAGAAAAATAATAACAGTAAAAAAATAAAAAACCCAGAAAATAAAATAACAGTATAATAAAACAGTAATAATAATAATAACATAATAAATAATAACAACAAAATAATAATAACAACAGTAATAATAATAATAAAAACATAATAATAATAACAACAGTAATAATAAAAACAGTAATAATAATAACAACAGAAATAATAATAACAGTAATAATAATAACAACAGTAATAATAATAACAATAATAATAATAACAACATAATAATAATAACAACAAAATAATAACAGTATAATAAATAAAAACAGTAATAATAATAACAACAAAATAATAATAAAAACAGTAATAATAATAACAAACAAAATAATAATAACAGTAAAATAATAATAACATAATAATAACAACAGTAATAATAACAACAATAATAATAACAACAGTAATAATAATAACAGTAATAATAATAACAACAATAATAATAATAGCAACAGAAATATAATAACAGCAAAAATTTAATAACAACATAATAATAAAACAACTAATAAAATAACAACAGTAATAATAAAAAACCAAATTAATAAATAAAACATCAATAATAATAATAAATAAAAAAGTAATAATAATAACAACAGTAATAATAATAACAACGTTAATAAAATATAAAACAGTAATAATAATAAACATTAAAATAATAACAACAGTAATAAAAATAACAACAGTAATAATAATAACAACAGTAAATAAAACAACAGTAATAATAAAAACCCAACATAATAATAATAACAACAGTAATAATAACAACAGTAAAAATAACAACAGTAATAATACAACAGTAAAATAAAAACAACAGTAATAAAAAATAACAACATGTAATAATAATAACAACAGAAAAAATAACAACAGTAATAATAATAACAGGTAAAAATAACAACAGTAAAAAATTAATAACACAGTAATAATAAAAACCCAGAAATAAAAAATAAAACTAATGATAACAACATAATAATAACAAAAAATAAATAAATAACATAAATAATAAATAAACAACGTTTTATAATAATAACAACAGAATAATAACAGAAATAAAAAAAAAGTAATAATAATAACAGTAATAATAATAACAACGGTTATAATAATAACAACAGTAATAATAACAACAGTAATAATAACAACAGTAATAATAATAACAGTAATAATAATAACAGTAATAAAAAAATAACAACAGTAATAATAATAACAGTAATTAAAAATACAACAGTAATAATAATAACAGTAAAAATAATAAAAACGTATAAAAAATAACAGTAATAATAATAACAGTAATACTAATAACAACAGTAATAATAATAACAGTAATAATAATAACAACAGAAATAATAATAACAGTAATAATAATAACAACAGTAATAATAATAAAACAACAGTAAAATAAAAATAACAACAGAAATAATAATAACAGTAATAATAACAACAACAGTAATAATAATAACAAAAAAAAATAATAACAGTAATAATAATAACAACGTAATAAATAACAACAGTAAAAAAATAATAACAACAGTTAATAATAACAACAGAAATAATAATAACGGTAATAATAATAACAACATAATAATAATAACAGTAATAAAAATAACATAAATAATAATACAACAGTAATAATAATAACAACAGAAATAAAATAACAACAGTAATAATAACACATAATAATAATAAAAACATAAAATAATAACAACAGAAATAATAATAAATAATAATAATAAAAAAAACAGAAATAATAATAAAAATAACAAAACAGTAATAATAATTAACAGTAATAATAAACAAAGTAATAATAATAAAAGTAATAATAATAAAAAAGAAATTTAATAAAACAGTAATAATGATAAAATAATTGTAATAACAACAGTAATAAATAAAATAAAAGTAATAATAATAACAAACATTAATAAAATAATAACAGTAATAAAATAAACAACAGTAATAATAATAACAACAAAAATAATAAACAAACAATAATAATAATAACAAAAAATAATAAAATAACAACAGAAAATATAATACAGTAATAATAATAATAACAGAAATAATAATAACAGTAATAATAATAACAGTAATAAAAAATAATTAACAGAAATAATAATAAAAACATAAAAATAATAATAACAGTAATAATAATAACAACAGTAATAATAAATAACAACATAATAATAATAATAACATAAATAATAATAAAAACATAAATTAATAACAGTAATAAAATAAAAAACATAATAATAATAACAGTAATAATAATAACAACAGTAATAATAATAAAAACAAAATAAAAAACAGAAAAAATATAACAACAGTAATAATAACAACAGAAATAAATAATAAAAACAGTTAATAATTAAACAACAGAAATAATAAAAAACAAATAATAATATAACAACAGAAATAATAATAACAGTAAAAATAATAAAAAAGTAATAATAACAACAGTAATAAAATAATAACAACATTAATAATAACAACAGTAATAATATAATAACAGTAATAATAATAACAACAATAATAAAATAGCAACAGAAATAATAAAAACAGTAATAATAATAACAAACAGTAATAATAAAATAACAACAGTAATAATATAATAACAGTAATAATAATAACAACAGTAATAATAAAAAAAACCCAGTAATATAAATAACAACAGTAATAATAATAACAACAGTAATAATAAATAACATTAAAATATAAAAAAATAAAATAATACAACAGTAAATAATAAAAACAACAGTAAAAAATAATAACAACAGTAATAATAAAAACAGTAATAATAATTACAACAGTAATAATAATAAAAAACCAGTAATAAGACAACAGTAATAATTACAACAGTATAAAAAAACAACAGAATAAAAATACAACAGTAATAATAAAACAACAGTACTAATAAAAACATTAAAAAATAATAACATAATAATAATAACAACAGTAATAATAACAACAATAATAATAACAACACTAATAATAATTACAACAATAATGATAACAACAGTAATAATAACAATAGTAATAATAATAACAGTAGAAATAATAACAACATAAATAATAACAACAGTAATAATACAATAGTAAAATAAACATTAATAAAATAACAAGGTTATAATATTAACAACATTAATAGAACAACAGTAATAATACAACAGTAATAATAATAACAGTAATAATAATAACAACAATAATAATAATAGCAACAGAAATAATAATTACAGTAATAATAATAACAACAGTAATAATAATAACAACAGTAATAATAATAATAACAGTAATAATAATAACAACAGTAATAATAATAATAACAGTAATAATAATAACAACAGTAATAATAATAACAACAGTAATAAAAAAACATTAATAAAAATAACAAAAAGTAAATAATAAATAACAACAGTAATAATAATAACAACAGTAATAAAAAATAACAACAGTAATAATAACAACAGTAATAATAATTACAACAGTAATAATAATAACAACATAATAATGACAACAGTATAATAAAAACATTAATAATAAAAAACAGAATAATAATAACAACAGTAATAATAATAACAACAGTAATAATAACAACAGTAATAATAATAACAGTAATAATAATAACAACAGTAATAATAACAACAATAATAATAACAACACTAATAATAATTACAACAGTAATGATAACAACAGTAATAATAACAATAGTAATAATAATAACAGTAGTAATAATAACAACAGTAATAATAACAACAGTAATAATAACAATAGTAATAATAATAACAGTAATAATAATAACAACGGTTATAATAATAACAGAAATAATAACAACAGTAAAAATAACAACAGTAATAATAATAACAGTAATAATAATAACAGTAATAATAATAACAACAGTAATAATAATAACAAAAAAAAAAATAATAATAACAACAGTAATAATAATAACAGTAATAATAATAACAACAGTAATAATAATAACAGTAATAATAATAACAGTAATAATAATAACAACAGTAATAATAATAACAGTAATAATAATAACAACAGTAATAATAACAGTAATAATAATAACACAGTAATAATAATAACAACAGTAATAATAAAACAACAGAAATAATAAATAAAAAGTAATAATAATAACAACAGAATAATAATAACAACAGAAATGATAATAACAGTAATAATAATAACAACAGTAATAATAACAACAGTAATAGTAATAACAACAGTAATAATAACAACAGAAATAATAATAACAGTATTAATAATAACAACAGTAATAATAATAACAGTAATAATAATAACAGTAATAATAATAACAACAGTAATAATAATAACAACAGAAATAATAATAACAACAGTAATAATAACAACAGTAATAATAATAACAACAGTAATAATAATAACAACAGAAATAATAATAACAGTAATAATAATAATAACAGAAATAGTAATAACAGTAATAATAATAACAGTAATAATAATAACAGTAATAATAACAACAGTAATGATAAAACAGAAAATAATAATAACAGTAATAATAATAACAGTAATAATAATAACAGTAATAATAACAACAGTAATAATAATAACAGTAATAATAATAACAATAATAATAATAACAGTAATAATAATAACAATAATAATAATAACAACAGTAATAATAATAATAACAGTAATAATAATAACAACAGTAATAATAATAATAACAGTAATAATAATAACAACGGTAATAATAATAACAACAGTAATAATAACAACAATAATAATAATAACAACAGTAATAATAATAACAACAGAAATAATAATAACAGTAATAAAAATAACAGAAATAATAATAACAGTAATAACAATAACACTAATACTAATAATAACAGTAATAATAATAACAACAGTAATAATAATAATAATAGAAAATAATAAAACAACAGTAATAATAATAACACATGATAATAAAATAACAGTAAAAATATTAAAAACGTAATAATAATAATAACAGTAATAATAATAACAACAGTAATAATAATAATAACAGTAATAATAATAACAACAGTAATAATAATAACAACAGTAATAATAATAACAACAGTAATAATAAATAAACAACAGTAATAATAACAACATATAATAATAACAACAGTAAAATAATAACAACAGAATAATAACAACATTTAAATAATAATAACAGTAATGCAACAACAGTAATAAAACAATAGTAATAATAAAACAAAAAATATAACAACATAAATAAACAACAAAAATAATAACAATAGTAATAATAAAACAGTAATAATAATAACAACGTTATAATAAAACAACAGAAAATAATAATACAACAGAAATAATAATAACAGTAAAAATAAAAAAACAGAAAAAATAATAACATAATAATAATAACAGTAATAATAATAAAACAGTTAATAATAATAACAACAGTAATAATAATAAAACAGTAATAATATTAACAACATTAATAATAATAACAACAGTAATAATAATAATAACAGTAATAATAATAACAACAGTAATAAAATAACACAATAATAAAACAAAGTAAAAAAAAATAAAACAGTAATAATAATAACAACAGTAATAATAATAACAGTAATAATAATAACAGTAATAAAAAAAGAACAACAAAAATAATAACAGTAATAATAATAACAACAGTAATAATAATAACAACAGAAATAATAATAAAAACAGTAATAATAATAACAACAGAAATAATAATAACAGTAATAATAATAATAACAGTAATAATAACAACAGTAATAATAACAAAATTAATAATAGCAACAGTAATAATAATAACAGTAATAATAATAACAACAATAATAAATAATAGCAACAGAAAATAATAACATAATACTAAAAACAACAGTAATAATAATAACAACAGTAATAATAATAACAACAGTAATAATAATAACAACAGTAATAATAATAATAACAGTAATAATAATAACAACAGTAATAATAATAACAACAGTAATAATAATAACAACAGTAATAATAATAACTTAATAATAATAACAACAGTAATAATAATAACAACAGAATAATAAAAACAACAGTTAATAATAACAGTAAAAAAAATAACAACAGTAATAATAATAACAACAGTAATAATAACAACAGTAATAATAACAACAGTAATAATAACAACAGTAATAATAATAACAACAGTAAAAATAATAACAACTGTAATAATAATAACAACAGTAATAATAACAACAGTAATAATAATAACAATAATAAAAATAACAACAGTAATAACAACAACAGTAATAATAATAACAACAGTAATGATAACAACAGTAATAATATCAATAGTAATAATAATAACAGTAATAATAATAACAACAGTAATAATAACAACAGTAATAATAACAATAGTAATAATAATAACAGTAATAATAATAACAACGGTTATAATAATAACAACAATAATAATAACAGTAATAATAACAACAGAAATAATAACAGTAATAATAATAACAACGGTTATAATAATAACAACAGTAATAATAACAACAGTAATAATAACAACAGTAATAATAATAACAGTAATAATAATAACAGTAATAATAATAACAACAGTAATAATAATAGCAGTAATAATAATAACAACACTAATAATAATAACAGTAATAAAAAATAACAACATAATAAAAATAACAGAAATAATAAACAGTAAATAATAAACAACATAATAAAATGACATTAAAATAATAACAACAGTAATAATAAAACAGTAATAATAATAAAAACAGTTAAAAATAAAAAACAACAGTAATAATAATAACAACAGAAATAAATAACAGTAATAATAATAACAACAGTAAAAATTTAATAACAACGAAAAAATAATAACAGTAATAATAATAACAACAGTAATAATAACAACAGTAATAGTAATAACAACAGTAATAATAACAACAGAAATAATAATAACGGTAATAATAATAACAACAGTAATAATAATAACAGTAATAATAATAACAGTAATAATAATGACAACAGTAATAATAATAACAACAGAAATAATAATAACAACAGTAATAATAACAACAGTAATAATAATAACAACAGTAATAATAATAACAACAGAAATAATAATAACAGTAATAATAATAATAACAGAAATAATAATAACAGTAATAATAATAACAGTAATAATAATAACAGTAATAATAACAACAGTAATAATAATAACAGTAATAATAATAACAGTAATAATAATAACAGTAATAATGATAACAATAATTGTAATAACAACAGTAATAATAATAATAACAGTAATAATAATAACAATATTATTAATAATAATAAAACAGTAAAAATAAAAAACAACAGTAATAATAATAACAACAGAAATAATAACAACAATAATTTTTATAAAACAACAAAAAAATAATAATAACAACAAAAAATGATAATAACAGTAATAATAATAATAAACAGAATAATAAAAAACAGTAAAAATAATAACAGTAATAATAATAACAACAGTAAAAATAATAATAACAGTAAAAATTAATAACAACAGTATAATAATAACAACAGTAATAATAGTAATAACAGTAATAATAATAACAACAGTAATAATAATAACAGTAATAATAATATCAACAGTAATAATAATAACAGTAATAATAATAACAACAGTAATAATAATAACAACAGAAATAATAACGGTAATAATAATAACAACAGTAATAATAATAACAACAGAAATAATAATAAAAACAGTAATAATAATAACAACAGAAATAATAATAAAAACAGTAATAATAATAACAACAGAAATAATAATAACAGTAATAATAATAATAACAGTAATAATAACAACAGTAATAATAATAACAACATTAATAATAACAACAGTAATAATAATAACAGTAATAATAATAACAACAATAATAATAATAATAGCAACAGAAATAATAATAACAGTAATAATAATGACAACAGTAATAATAATAACAACAGTAATAATAATAATAACAGTAATAATAATAACAACAGTAATAATAATAATAACAGTAATAATAATAACAACAGTAATAATAATAACAGTAATAATAATAACAACAGTAATAATAATAACATTAATAATAATAACAACAGTAATAATAATAACAACAGTAATAATAATAACAACAGTAATAATAACAACAGTAATAATAATTACAACAGTAATAATAATAACAACAGTAATAAAACAACAGTAATAATAACAACAGTAATAATAATAACAACAGAAATAATAATAACAACAGTAATAATAATAACAACAGTAATAATAACAACAGTAATAATAATAACAGTAATAATAATAACAACAGTAATAATAACAACAATAATAATAACAACACTAATAATAATTACAACAGTAATGATAACAACAGTAATAATAACAATAGTAATAATAATAACAGTAATAATAATAACAACAGTAATAATAACAACAGTAATAATAACAATAGTAATAATAATAACAGTAATAATAATAACAACGGTTATAATAATAACAACAGTAATAGTAACAACAGTAATAATAACAACAGTAATAATAATAACAGTAATAATAATAACAACGGTTATAATAATAATAACAGTAATAATAACAACAGTAATAATAACAACAGTAATAATAATAACAGAAATAATAAAAAACATAATAAAAATAAAAAACAGTAATAATAAAAAAACAGTAAATAAAACAACAGTAGTAATAATAACAGTAATAATAATAACAACAATAATAATAATAACAGTAATAATAATAACAACAGTAATAATAATAACAGTAATAATAATAACAACAGTAATAATAACAGTAATAATAATAACGACAGTAATAATAATAACAACAGTAATAATAATAACAACAGAAATAATAATAACAGTAATAATAATAACAACAGTAATAATAATAACAACAGAAATGATAATAACAGTAATAATAATAACAACAGTAATAATAACAACAGTAATAGTAATAACAACAGTAATAATAACAACAGAAATAATAATAACAGTATAAAAAAATAACAACGGTAATAATAATAAAAAGTAATAAATAATAACATAATAAAAATAACAACATTAAAAATAAAAAAACAACAGAAATAATAAAAAAACAGTAATAATAACAACAGTAATAATAATAACAACAGAATAATAATAACAACAGAAATAATAATAACATTTAATAATAATAACAGAAATAATAAATAATAGTAATAGTAATAACATTTAATAATAATAACAGTAATAATAACAACAGTAATAATAATAACAGTAATAATAATAACAGTAATAATAATAACAGTAATAATAATAACATTAATAATAATAACAGTAATAATAATAACAACAGTAATAATAATAACAGTTAATAATAATAACAGTAATAATAATAACAGTAATTAATAAATAACAATAATAATAATAAAACAACGTAAATAATATAATAACAGTAAAAATAATAACAACAGTAATAATAATAATAACAGTAATAATAATAAAAACGGTAAAAATAAAAACAACAGTAAATAAAACACAAAAATAATAATAACAACATAATAATAATACAACAGAAATAATAATAAACATAATAAAAAAAACGAATAATAATAACAGTAAATAACAATAAACAGTGAAATAATAATAACAGTAATAATAATAACAACAGTAATAATAATAATAACAGTAATAATAATAACAACAGTAATAATAATAACAACAGTGATAATAATAATAACAGTAATAATAATAACAACAGTAATAATAATAACAACAGTAATAATAATAACAACAGTAGTAATAATCATAACAGTAATAATAATAACAACATTAATAATAATAACAACAGTAATAATAATAACAACAGTAATAATAATAACAACAGTAATAATAACAACAGTAATAATAATAACAACAGTAATAATAACAACAGTAATAATAATAACAACAGTAATAATAATAACAACAATAAAAATAATAACAGTAATAATAATAATAACAGCAATAATAATAATAACAGTAATAATAATAACAACAGTAATAAAAATAACAACAGTAATAATAATAACAACATTTAATTTAGTAAATAACAGTAATAATAATAACAACAGAAAATGATAATAACAACATAATAATAATAACAGTAATAATAATAACAACAGTAATAATAATAACAGTAATAATAATAACAACAGTAATAATAACAACAGTAATAATAATAACAACAGTAATTATAACAACAGTAATAACAACAACAGTAATAATAATAACAACAATAATAATAATAACAACAGTAATAATAACAACTGTAATAATAATAACAGTAATAATAATAACAACAGTAATAATAACAACAGTAATAATAACAACAGTAATAATAATAACAACAGTAATGATAACAACAGTAATAATAACAATAGTAATAATAATAACAGTAATAATAATAACAACAGTAATAATAACAACAGAAATAAAAAAAAAAAAAAAAAAAAAAAAAAAAAAAAAAAAAAAACAATAGAAAAAATAATAATAACAATAATAAAAATTTATAACCGGTTTAATAATTACCAACAGTAATAATAACAACAGTAATAATAACAACAGTAATAATAATAACAGTAATAATAATAACAACGGTTATAATAACAACAGTAATAATAACAACAGTAATAATAACAACAGTAATAATAAAAACAGTAATAATAACAGTAATAATAATAACAACAGTAATAATAATAACAACAGTAATAATAACAACAACGATTATAATAATAACAACAGTAATAATAATAACAGTAATAATAACAACAGTAATAATAATAACAACAGTAATAATAACAAGAGTAATAATAATAACAACAGTAATAATAATAACAGTAATAATAATAACAACAGTAATAATAACAACAGTAATAATAATAACTGTAATAATAATAACAACAGTAATAATAACACCAGTAATAATAATAACAGTGATAATAATAACAACGGTTATAATAATAACAACAGTAATAATAACAACAGTAATAATAATAACAGTAATAATAATAACAGTAATAATAACGGTAATAATAATAACAACAGTAATAATAATAACAGTAATAATAATAACAACGGTTATAATAATGACAACAGTAATAATAATAACAACGATTATAATAATAACAACAGTAATAATAATAATAATAATAATATAAAATAATAATAATAATAATAATAATAATAATAATAATAATAATAATATATAATAATAATAAAATATAATAATAATAATAATTCATTAAATACTCAAAGTTCTCGCTGAATCTGTTTGAAAATTTTGTCCTACCACCAACTATATATTCCATGTATGCTTTATTTAATAACAAAATTCAATGATAAAATACATTGACAAAAATACGATAGGGAGTAAAACAACAAAGATAACAATTCAGAACTTCATCTCAAATACTTCGTCCAGCTCCCCTTCGGTGGGCCGCGTGCCCAGAATGCTGCAGGAATCTCCTCTCTGGATCGTAACACTGAGTCTCTGAAAGAGTAAGCTGGCCGCCCTGTGGTCCTTGGTTTCTATGATGAGTTTTTCACTCAGCTCTTTGAGGAACTTTAGAGTACACTTACCCCATGCTCCAAGGGTCTCCGACCTTATTGGAATGAAGTTTTAGCAAGGGGAAAGGTCTTCATATATGTGGGTCTTCTGGGTCTCCCCGTGGCACTCAGTTCCACCCTCTTCAGCTACGGAGTATGGCAAGTAGGTGTCTGCCAATGTGGTGGCACAGGTGTAGTCCCAGGCAATCTGCTTTCCATCCTTCCAAGGTAGCATAGTGGCTCCATCAGGACGCTTTTGACTTCCGTCAGACCTCTGTACTTGGGGTTCCCGTTGAGCTGGGCAACGGACTGTGGCGAGGCTTCTCTTTATGATGTCATTAACCTCCTCATGTCTGGCATACTTCCCTTCTGCTGTGTGACACACGAGACCATGAAGTCCGAATTGATCAGCTGTCGCCCTGCCGCAAATACACCTATGTTCGGTGAGGACGGGGGCGGCTAGGCGAAGAGCAACACCAATCCGAATGGCCTGTGGGTCGAGTCGAGTGCCCAAGGAGGAATTGGAACAGCTAACAGGAAATCTGAGTGTGGTGCCGAATGGAAATAAGTCACTCTGTCTGACTTTATGGGTTATGCCAGGTACTTTACACATATGCTGCTATGTATAATTCTATGTAACTGTATTTGTGTATACCTGAATAAACTTACTTATTCACCGCTAGGAGACAAGAATTATCCTTTCCTGAAGCGTTGGCGATTTTTTCCATGATCGGTTTGTCCCAGTGGGACTGTTTGTGTTCTTTGGGAGGAGTTGGTTTACCGGAGGAGTCTGCAAAGGTGTCCCACTGCATCGCTGCTTCAGTAAACCTGGGGTCTTGAGCTCCTACCACGTCTCTCAAGCGTTCGGGCACTATCTTCTTGACTAATGCACCGGAAGCCAATCACGAAGACAGAAAAGCAGGTAAAGCAACATGCGTTGCTTTACGCACCCCTATACCTCCCAGTCGTACTGGGAGGGTTGCCTGATCCCATTGCTGATCCTCTAGTGACAGGTTCAGTGCCTTCTTAAAGGTTGACCTCAGGTGTGCGTCATATTCGTCGAGTGTTGGGTTGTCAAAAGAGGGTGCACACCTCAGGAAGTAAGTCTTGGCATAGTAAGACACCTTGTGAGGAGATACTGAGCATCATGGGCATCAACATCGCTTATTCTCTCCTCCATTCTCATCAGGTCATTTAATTTGTCCTTGAGGACAGTATCGATGGCCTGGTAACCCAGCGGTGCTCCCAAGAGGGTACTGTTGGACGGAGTGGTAGTAGAGACTTCCGGGGGAATTCTTCGCACGGCACCGATTATTTCCTTCTTCGCTGTAATGATTTCACACTTGGAGGGATTGAGAATGAGTCCCAAGTCTTCTCCCTGGGTCTTCACCAGTTGTAGGTCCTTTAACAGGGACTCTTCAGTACCTACTAGAGTGCCATCATCCAGGTACCAGGTGTTGAGCTCGTTGCACAGGCTGGAAGTTCTCTTACTGCCAAGCAGAAGAGAAGTGGAATGAGTGGGTCACCCTGCTGAACACCCTCTGATAAGAGAATTTCATGTTCTCCAATCAAAAGAATTGAGGGTTTGCTGTAGCCAGCTGAAATGATGGGAAAAAGACTGGAGAACCGATCCCGAACGGCCGGCAACACAGCATCTCTCTTCACCATATTAAAGGCATTTCTAAAATCAAGTTTGACTACGGCCTTGTCTTCTGGTAGGTCCCTGATGTAGGCCCTTGCAACATGAGCTGCAGCTTCACTGCCTTGAGGGACCCCAAAGCCCAGTTAGTGTGGCTGGAGTAAACTGGCAGCTTCTAGGCGAATGTTTCTTACTGCTGCTTTGGCAACGAGACGGCGAAGGGTGTTTCCAACAGCAATGGGTCTGATTCCTCAATCCTTCTTCTTCAACGCACATAGTGAGGCTCCAAAAAAGAAAGGTTTAATTTCTTCTGGGATTCGCCCAGCCAGGCAGTTGTTGACGAAAGCTGTTAACTCGGTGAGAAGAATTGATGCAGATGCACCGAGTACGGGATTTACCATCTCTTTGAGGTGTTGTGGTCGAATTCCAGTATAACCTCCTGCAGATCCTGCAGGAAATGCCACTATCGCCTTATAGACTTCTGATTCTGGCAAAATTAATTGTTCAGTGATGGGGTCTCCCTCAGGGTTGTTGTTGACAGCTATGGTGTCCCTGGTTGGATGCTTGTCACTGCGACTAGCCGAGGACTCAAACCAATATCGTTTTGGCCCGCTCATGGTGATCGAAAAATCACATGACGTTCTAACCCACAGAACCACTCAATCCTACAAGTATCATGCACCAAGCAGAACAAGGTATTTTGCCTTGATCCGAGGACATACTATGGTGTGGATGCCTCTAAGCTAATTTCATTCCACTCCCAGTTTGGTGTACTAGCCTCCACAAGCAGTATATATATTATTGTAACCACGATCGAGTGGTGTTTAATCAAGAACAACACTCCGACAAGCAGAAGGCTCGAACCAATAGCTAAAACTGGTCAATTAACAAGAACTCATTTAAAATTAAGTCTTTTCTTAAGTTTTCTCTTATACGTTTAAAGATATATTTTTTTTTTCATTTATGTTGATACAAAAGTTAATAATTTTGTACCAAAAGAACCTTAGAAAACTTATCTAACCTTACTATAACAAGTGCAATTAAAATGAGCCTAATCCAACTAAATATATTTTGGATAAGTTTGCAATAATTTAATAACAAACAAACACAATAAAATATTTTTTTTTCGCTAGGCTCAAAAAGATTTTTGAGAAATTATTGCATACACAAATTTTTGATTGCCTTATTCGGCAAGAATAACGTTACTATTTAAGCCAAATTCCAAGTTTTAAACTTTCTGCCGACATTATATATATATATATATTATTATATATATATATTTTTTAAATATATATACTATTATATATTATATATATATTTATTATATATATATTATATATATATATATATATATCTAAAATATAATATATATAATATACTTTACAATTCGCATTTGCAGACAGGCGAAATTATTTACAAACATTGGCTCTACGTCCACAACAGGACTCGAACCTGAAAACTCTGTATCAGAGTTAAAAATACTTTACCAAGGAGTTTGACCCCCAGATAAGTATGGGCGCCTTCCCAATACTTATCTGGGCTAGTTTTCAAAGTTATTTCATTAAATTCTGCCACATGCAGTGGCAGGATTTGTGGACTAGTGGTATTTAATCAATAACAACACCGGGACTAGCCGGCGGCTCTAACCCGTATTGTTTTAGGTTCGAACCCCTTGGTTAGCCACAGTGTTACTGTTATTGATTAAACATCACTCGTTAGTGGTTACAATACTACATATACCGATTGTGGAGGCTAGTACACCAAACGGGGAGTAGAATGAAATTAGCTCTCAGGCGTCCACAACATCCTATGTCCTCGGATCACGGTACAACGCCTAGCTCTGCTAGGTGCGTGACCTATGTTGGGTTGGAGGGTCCAGTGGGTTAGAGCGTGGTGATTTTTTGTTCGCCATGAGGCGGGCTAAAACAAGATGGGTTCGAACCCCCAACTAGTCGCAGAGAGAGAGAGAGAGAGAGAGGAGAGGAGAGAGAGAGAGAGAAGAGAGAGAGGAGAGAGAAGAGAGAGGAGAGAAGAGGAGAGAGGAGAGAGATGAGAGAGGAGAGAGAGGAAAGAGAGAGTGAGAGAGAGAGGAGAGAGAGGAGAGAGAGAGAGAGAGAGAGAGGAGAGAGAGAGAGAGAGAGAGAGGGAGAGAGAGAGAGAGAGAGAGAGAGAGAGAGAGAGAGAGAGAGAGAGAGAGAGAGAGAGAGAGAGAGAGAGAGGGACATTTACAGGAGATCCACTGGTTTATAATTTCAATTATAAATTATAGAGAAGTTTTCCAAAGAAAATATAAAATATAGATAAGTCAGACCTCAAAATATATTAAAAATTACACCCAGGCCTGGTCACAGACCGGGCCCCGGGGTCGTTGACCCCCGGAACTCTCTCCAGGTAATTTAAATAAAACATTTCGTATCACAAGCGTAAAGAAAAGAGAAGGTGCAGGAGCGTGGTTACAGTCGTTAAGGTGAAGGTCGTTGGAGAGGTGTGAGTAAAACTTACACCTCTCCAACACAATTGTTCTCAAAGGTTTAAGTTATGCCATGAATTAAGGAAACATTCTAGATATTACCTTACGGAACATACAGAGCAAATACAATAGAAATTATAGTTAAGGTAGATTATAGTGGAAAAATGAACATGTTGTTAGAAGACGGAGGAACTTACGAGTCCTCGTCCTCTTCCAGTACCATCGTCTGCTGCAGCCCAGAAGATATTCATGAGTCGAGGCTGATCATCGCTGGTAAGACTGATGCGAGACTATCATTCGCAGTTCCGACTACAACCAGAGAGAGAAATTTAATACAGCTACTCCTGATTTAGTGTCGGAGTTGGCTCGCACAACACAACAAATCTCACTGCACATTACATGCTGCTAAGCGGCTTCCAGCCTTGGTCATGACCCAGCTGAATTCTTCACCAGCCGAGACGCCATTCGTTGGAGAAGGATGTAACACCAAGAAAAGATTGCGGCAGTGATATGGGAATATTTTTGCTCCCAACACGCCCCTCATCGTGCACTGGTATAGCATGATGCTCCACGACCTCACCGGTCAAGCGAAAATGGACTGACTTCTTGTTCTTGTCTCAGAACACAAGGAAACTGCATGGCATCCCTGTGCCTCCCTCACAGGTGAGTGCTGCACGTCAACGTTTTGCTCCGTGCAGAACATTGACAGGTACAGAGATATCTCTACACAGAACGACACACTGGACCATTAACACCATGTTCTAGCAAGGTGTGTCTGTGTCTCAGAAAGCTAGATTTGCATCACCATCCGGTTGATTTACAAACACCACACCTTTCACGTCTCTTGCCTCGCTTCCTTTGCTTTGTGTTTATTTGTGAACATTATTAGTCTCTCCCTCGTAATATTTTCTTATTTACTCACTGAATGTGAGTAAAAACTACAATGATTACTCACTTTGTCCATTACAGTCCCATTAATGGAGAAAATGGTGTAAATTTGTCGTCAGTAATTGCTAACTTGGAATTAGTTTTGCTTCTAAATTTCTACACGACACCAGTATTTGGCCACGATAAATATTTGCTGACATGATAGCACATTTGTCCTCGATAATTACTAAGCTTTGTTGGCCGCGGCCAAGATGAGATCGGACGCCAATATATCTTAGATTCCTTATCTAAATGCATCATCTAACGAGATGCAAATCGAAATCTTGAGATGCAGGGGAGTAATCATGAGGTAATAGCCAAGACATACTCGATCTTACCAAAGTACAGCAATAACATAGAGAGGTCAACATTTTCTTAAGCATATAATGTCGTAGAACATTCCATTGTTTATATTTCTGTTTTTATTTATCTCTGCAGGAATAAATAATTTAAAACAAGTATATCGTTCTTTAACTTACGTGTGTCTTTCGCTAACTCAATAATAAGAGTGTGTAACAGCCAGGTGAGGTGTACACTGGTAAACAGTGTCTAACAGCCAGGTGAGGTGTACACTGGTAAACAGTGTCTAACAGCCAGGTGAGGTGTACACTGGTAAACAGTGTCTAACAGCCAGGTGAGGTGTACACTGGTAAACAGTGTCTAACAGCCAGGTGAGGTGTACACTGGTAAACAGTGTCTAACAGCCAGGTGAGGTGTACACTGGTAAACAGTGTCTAACAGCCAGGTGAGGTGTACACTGGTAAACAGTGTCTAACAGCCAGGTGAGGTGTACACTGGTAAACAGTGTCTAACAGCCAGGTGAGGTGTACACTGGTAAACAGTGTCTAACAACCAGGTGAGGTGTACACTGGTAAACAGTGTCTAACAACCAGGTGAGGTGTACACTGGTAAACATGTGTTAAAAACCAGGTGAGGTGTACACGGGTAAACAGTGTCTAACAGCCAGGTGAGGTGTACACTGGAAAAACAGTGTCTAACAACCAGGTGAGGTGTACACTGGTAAACAGTGTCTAAAAAGCCAGGTGAGGTGTACACTGGTAAAACAGTGTCTAACAGCCAGGTGAGGTGTACACTGGTAAACAGTGTCTAACAGCCAGGTGAGGTGTACACTGGTAAACAGTGTCTAACAGCCAGGTGAGGTGTACACTGGTAAACAGTGTCTAACAACCAGGTGAGGTGTACACTGGTAAACAGTGTCTAACAACCAGGTGAGGTGTACACTGGTAAACAGTGTCTAACAACCAGGTGAGGGTGTACACTGGTAAACATGTCTAAAAACCAGGTGAGGTGTACAGGGGGAAACAGTGTCTAAAAACCAGGGGGAGTTGTACACTGGAAACTAGTGTCTAACAACCAGGTGAGGTGTACACGGGGTAAACAGTGTCTAACAACCAGGTGAGGTGTACACTGGCTAAACAGTGTCTAACAACCAGGTGAGGTGTACACTGGTAAACAGTGTCTAACAACAGGTGAGGGGTGTACACTGGTAACAGTGTCTAACAGCCAGGTGAGGTGTACACTGGTAAACAGTGTCTAACAACCAGGTGAGGTGTACACTGGTAAACAGTGTCTAACAACCAGGTGAGGTGTACACTGGTAAACAGTGTCTAACAACCAGGTGAGGTGTACACTGGTAAACAGTGTCTAACAACCAGGTGAGGTGTACACTGGTAAACAGTGTCTAACAACCAGGTGAGGTGTACACTGGTAAACAGTGTCTAACAACCAGGTGAGGTGTACACTGGTAAACAGTGTCTAACAACCAGGTGAGGTGTACACTGGTAAACAGTGTCTTAACAACCAGGTGAGTGTACACTGGTAAACAGTGTCTAAAAACCAGGTGAGGTGTACACTGGAACAGTGTTAAAAACCAGGTGGGTGTACACTGGAAACAGTGCAACAAAGGTGAGGTGTCCCAAAACTGA
>NC_069409.1:13534042-13563913 GCF_026875155.1 Cherax quadricarinatus
AGGGAGGGGGTTCTTTCATCCTACACTGATGTTTGGAGGTTCATTACATCCTACACTGACGTTTGGAGGTTCATTACATCCTACACTGACGTTTGGAGGTTCATTACATCCTACACTGATGTTTGGAGGTTCATTACATCCTACACTGACGTTTGGAGGTTCATTACATCCTACACTGATGTTTGGAGGTTCATTACATCCTACACTGATGTTTGGAGGTTCATTACATCCTACACTGATGTTTGGAGGTTCATTACATCCTACACTGATGTTTGGAGGTTCATTACATCCTACACTGACGTTTGGAGGTTCATTACATCCTACACTGATGTTTGGAGGTTCATTACATCCTACACTGACGTTTGGAGGTTCATTACATCCTACACTGATGTTTGGAGGTTCAATTACATCCTACACTGATGTTTGGAGGATCATTACATCCTACACTGACGTTTGGAGGTTCATTACATCCTACACTGATGTCTGGAGGTTCATTACATCCTACACTGACGTTTGGAGGTTCATTACATCCTACACTGATGTTTGGAGGTTCATTACATCCTACACTGATGTTTGGAGGATCATTACATCCTACACTGACGTTTGGAGGTTCATTACATCCTACACTGATGTTTGGAGGTTCATTACATCCTACACTGATGTTTGGAGGTGTTTAGTTTCTCTTTTGTTGTCCTTTAAGTCTCAGAGTTTTATACCACATCTTTGCACATCTTTGCACATCTTTGCCACATCTTGCCACATCTTTGCCACATCTTTGCCACATCTTTGCCACATCTTTGCCACATCTTTGCCACATCTTTGCCACATCTTTGCCACATCTTTGCCACATCTTTGCCACATTCTTTGCCACATCTTTAGCCACATCTTTGCACAGCTTTGCCAATCTTTGCCACATCTTTGCCACATCTTTGCCTGTCAGTAAATGCTTCTTAGATATCCTCCGCTCAGTTCTTTGCTAATACTTTACAAAAAATTATCCGTATATAATTTTCTTCCTGTCGTCAGCATTATTACCTCGTCTTCTAGGGTTATTTCCTCCCGTTGTTGTCTACTACTGTTTCCGACCTGTCGTTTCTCCCATATTAGTGGTTCGTTTTCGTTATTATCTTCCAATATATTTTTCCACCTTACGTCCCAAAGTCTGTCTTCCTTTGTTTTGTGTCTACCTTCCTTGTTCTCATGTAACTTACTTTAGCTTCTTCCAGACTAACAATACCCCCGGCCGGGATTGAACCCGCGGTCATAGAGTCTCAAAATCCAGACCGCGGGTTTCATCAACCGGCGGGGGTATGGTTTGTTGCAATCGTGTCATTTCGTTCTTGAGTCAGTTCTTCCAGACTTTCTCAAGAAATCGCATTTCACTCCTGATTATTGTTTAGTTTTTCTCGACCTTGTGAAGTTTTTCTGGCTACTTTGTTCCACCATTATTTTGTAGGTCTCGTTCTTTTGTTGACTTTAGTTCCGGGAGTCAATTATGAGAATATGTAATCCCCCAATGTCTCTCGTCTGTGATGTAGTTCATTTTTTTGGTCTCTATTTCACTTCTCGTCTACCAAGTTTTCGGAGCTTAGAACCAGGTAGCCATAGTTGTGGTCCACTAGGTATTAAATCTGTATCAGAGTTATTTAATGTGTACATCTGATTAACTTATATTACTTGTGTCACTACTATCATTCTTGTGTCGCTACTATCATTCTTGTGTCACTACTATCATTTTGTGTCGCTTGACTATCATCTTGCGTCATGACTATCATTCTTGTGTCACTACTATCATTCTTGTGTCACTACTACCATTCTTGTGTCACTACTATCATTCTTGTGTCACTACTATCATTCTTGTGTCACTACTATCATTCTTGTGTCACTACTACCATTCCTTGTGTCAACTACTATCATTTCTTGGTGTCACTAATACCATTTCTTGTGTCACTACTATCATTCCTTGTGTCCACTACTATCATTCTTGTGGTCACTACTTCATTCTTGTGTCACTACTATCATTCTTGTGTCACTACTATCATCTTGTGTCACTACTATCATTATTTGTCACTACTCTCATTACTGTGTACTACTCTCATTACTGTGTCACTACTTCCATTACTGTGTCAACTCTATCATTACTGTGTTCACTACTCTCATTACTCGTTTCACTACTCTCATTACTGTTGTCACTACTCTCCTTACTGATCGTCAAACCTCCTTCATTACTGGTCACAACTGTCATTACAGTTTGTCACTGCTCTCGTTACTGTGTCACAAACTCTCATTAATGTTGTCACAACTTCATTAATTGTGTCACACTATCATTACTGTGTCACAACTCTCATTCTGTGTCACAATGTCATTACTGTGTCACTACTCTCATTACTGTGTTGTCAATGCTCTCGACTGTGTCACAACTCTCATTACTTGTGTCACAACCCTCATTACTGTGTCACAACTCTCTTCTGTTGTTGTCACTACTCTCATTACTCTGTCACTGCTCTCATTACTGTGTTCGCTACTCTCATTACTGTGTTGACATGCTCTCGTTCTGTGTCACTACCTCTCATTACTGTGTCACGACTCTCTTACTGTGTCACAACTCTCAATTACTGTGTGACTACTTCGTTACTGTGTCCACTACTCTCATTACTGGGTCAATACTCTCATTACTGTGTTTTGTCAATGCTCTCGTTACTGTGTCACTGCTCTCGTTACTGTGGTCACTGCCTCTCGTTACTGTGTCATGCTCTCATTACTGGATCACTACTTACTATCTCATTGTTGTTGCTTCTTGCACACGATGTTCGTCGTCCTGCTTTGTTTCTGTTTTGTGGCGTTTTTTACCGTGTTCTTAGCTTCAGCATATGTATGCGGTGTGATTATTCTTAGCCTGTTATACTCAACTGATCATGTCTTAATATGTATACCCAACTAATTTTGTCTTTTCTCTATACCCACTGATTTTCTTGTTTCATTTTTATGTTTGTGTTTCAGCATCTCACCATCTCGTCTTCACCTTATAAGTTAGATACTACACTTACTCATGTTAAATGATAACTTACTCATGTTAATGATAACTTATCATGTTAATGATTAAAACTTTACTCAGTTAAGATAACTTACTCATGTTAATGATAACTTACTCTTGTAATGATAACTTCCTCATATTAATGATAACTTACTCATGGTTAATGATAACTTACTCATGTTAATGATAACCATTACTCATGTATTGATAATTACTTTCATGTTTAATGATCATTACTCATGTTAATGATAACTTTACTCATGTTAATGATAACTTACTTCATGTTAATGTAACTTTACTAATGTTATGAAACTTACTCATGTTATGATAACTTACTCATGTTAATGATAACTTACTCATGTTATAATAACTTACTCATGTTAATGATAACTTACTCATGTTAATGATACTTACTATGTTATGATACTTACTCATGTTAATGATAACTTATCATATTTATAATAACTTATCATGTTAATGGAAATAACTTACTCATGTTAATGATACTTACTCATGTTAATGATAACTTACTCATGTTAATGATAACTTACTCATATTAATAATAACTTACTCATTGTTAATGATAACTTACTCATGTTAATGATAAACTTACCCATGTTAATGATAAACTTACTCATGTTAATGATAATTACTCATGTTAATAATAACTTAATCATGTTAATGATAATTCAAGACATGTACGAGTCCAATTAAAATCTTTTTCTCCGGGAACAAGTGACATATGTGCTAATAATAAAGCAATATTTCCTTTTTTTTTAATATTTTCAAATATTTCTTCTAGTACATCATTTCGTTTGGGGTTTGGTTTTATTTTAGTTAATTATATTTAGCATGGTAACTTTTCTGGGATTAATTCCATGTCTGGCTTAAAAAAATCGTATGTTGTTTTACTGGTTTTCAATTCACTGTGAGTTAAAATTGATATCGTAATGATGAAGTGTGAATGACTTCTGGGATGACTTCTGGAAAAGGTGGAAAAGTGAAGGGGAACGCTGTAGAAACTGTGTGGGAAGGATGGAAAGAAAAGGATCAGAGGGAGGGCAGGAAATTGTTAAGAAAACCACAAAAATGTTTGTGTGGGGGCGGCTGTTATGCATTAAATTCCTAAAGCGAAATTCTCTTTGAAACTCCAATTTGCATTTCATTTAGTTATTCTCTCCAATGTTCCTACATAAAAGCTGTCTGCAAGAACCTAATTAGCAGTTACACAATTACTTGCCTTTACAACTTGCTCTCCTCCCTTCTACAACAATCCTTCAGAAACGGAAAAAACCGCTGTGCCTGGAGTGTTTTACTCTCTGAATAGCAATGTAAAAAAGAGGGCCGTTCACCGGGTTAAATGTATCTCGACTGCTGGAATCAGGGATATGCAAACACTCTATAAACCCGAGCACCGAAGGAGGAACAGAGGTTCTGGTCAGGCGGCCGAGAGGACCCTCACCCAGGAAGCCAGCCCATCACCAGAAATCACAGCCGCTTGTGTTTTATGATCTCGAGCTATAAAGAGAATTTATTACGTTCTATTGTTTTTCTCCTATGCAATGCATGTCTCTGGCGGGGCAGTATATTGGTTGTTTTTATCACTGGAAGTGTGTTGGGTGATAGGGTGGTCGGGGCAGCTTACCAGGAGGGTGACTGAAAGGGGTGGGCAATGGGCAGCCCACCATGCTGCCACGGAACGCCCACCTTGTAATGACGTGTTATCAGGTCGACACATGCCCCCAACTCAAAGTTTTCAATAATTAAATATTATAATGAAAGGAATGTATATGACTAGGAATTTTCAAAGCTTTTTCCTTAGGGTAGCATTAGAAAAGAGTCGGCAAATATTTTTGTTAGTGGGATTTGGGTTTGAGGACCTGCCTTAAAGTATTGAGCCAGTAGACCTGCGGCCAGTGTTTCTCCTTTCTATTTTCTGCAGGCAGATGTGACTTGTGAGACGAACCTGGAAGGATGCTGTAGGATGTACAGTATTGTGCAAATTAATTGGAGACCGAAGGAAATTATGTGATATTCTCATAATATGTCTTAGTTTGGTGTTGTTTATTTGCAGGAGAGTTTCCTCCGACCTTGGCAATCATCCAAGCTGTGGTGTTACCTGCGACTCACGTCAGTGATACAACAGCTGTTGTTCTGTTACCTTTCCACAAGCAAACTTCCGGGGGTGAATGTGGTTTTACAAATTCTCCTCTTAGTTAATGATTACTGCTGAATTCATGATGGGATGTATTGTACTGTAGTCTTAGAAGAAAATTATCTAATTTTGGAGTATCAGACAGATCACCGAAAATTTGAGCCTAGCAAAGTCAACTGTTGGTCGGATTTGAAGAGAAATGACAACACTGGTGATGTGGAGCGCTGCTGCGTCAGGAAGATGTGGAAGAAAACGGCAAGACAAACACATGATGACCTGCGAGATAGTGTGAAGGATCTGAAGAAAAATTAGCAAAAATCTACAAGAGAGATCTGGCTTTTTGAAGTTGGCAGAAACTCACCAGAAAAGCCGGTAAAAGATACACTGCTTGGACTGCTTCTATGAAGAAAAACGGCTGCAGTGGGCCTCGTTCCATAAGAGATGGATACAGAGTACGCAGAAAAGTTATATTTTCAGTTGAGGTGCATTTTGAGTACATGGTGCAGTTCAGTGGGTAGTGAGACGGAGAAAGGTGAACCTCTTTGGATTGGATAGACAGATTCACCAAGTCAAATCACCCTTGGAAGATGTTTTTGGGTACGTTTAACTGCTAAAAACTATGGGACGACTTGTTACTGTTGGAACGTGAAAAAAAGTGACAGATACAAGGAAAATCCAGACATTTCTTTGCGTCCCTTTGTGGATAGAGTCTTCCTGATGGAGAGGCATTTTTCAGCAGACTCTTGCTCCATGCAATTTCCAGAAAATGCTCACTTCTTCGAAGGAGAGTGAGCCAGCCAATTCTAAATTGGCTGGAAACTCTCCTGACCTCAACCCCAGTATTGAGTATCTTGATGTTGAACTGTTAGGAGAAGCTAATTGCTGATGATATTAGACTGCGTACCAGACGATGAATTGCCAAAATGTGTTCAACCATTGGTCGATCCTATTACTAAAAGCACGTAGCAATTCTTATAAAAGCCAAGAGATTGGTCATATAACATATAAAATCAATTATAGGATATTCACTTGCCGTGAATTTTTAAAATAAACATTTATTTTCCAAATAAATATCTCATTTCGCCACTTGTCACAATTATTTGGCAAACTAATGTAGGGGCACTTCTGAGGGAAGATGTGAGGGGCATGATAATGGATTGCTGGAGGATGCTGAGGGATTCTGGGAATTGCTAGAGGGGAAATTGAGGGATTCTGGGGGATGCTAAGGATGTTAGTCAGTGGAATTGAAATGTGCTTAAGATTCTTTAAGACTATGGTGTTCATCACAGCTCCTGGGCTGAGGGATGATTACCTCTCTTCCACTGTCTGCTGTATATATTTGTACTTTATGTTATGTTATGTTATGTTTGTATGTTATTGTTATGTTATGTTATGTTATGTTATGTTATGCCCATTGATATAAAGCAACTGTCTGGAAAAATTGTCTGCAATGAAGATACCCAAATGGTGCATAAGTGTCTGATCATGATGCTGAGGGGAAGGTTGGCAAGATGCTGGGAGATGCTGAGAGAGCTGGGAGATGCTGGAGATGCTGGGAGCGCGGGGGAGATGCTGGTGAGATGCTGGGATGCTGGGAGATGCTGGGAGACGCTGAGTGATGGTGAGAGTTTGCTGGATAGATATGGGAGATGTTGGTGGATGCTGGTAGATGGCTTGGTAGATGCTGACAGTTGCTGGCAGATGCTAAGAGACGTGGCAGATGCTGGGCAGATGCTGAGAGGATGCTGGCAGATGCTGGCAGATGGCTGGCAGATGCTGGCAAGATGCTGGCAGATGCTGGCTAGATGCTGGAGACGCTGGCAGATGCTGGAAGATGCTGGGAGATGCTGGGGAGAGATGCTGGGAGACGCTGGGAGAGAATGGGTGAGAGATGCTGGTAGATACTGGGAGATGTTGGTGGATTGGTAGAGATGCTGATAGATGCTGACAGATGTGGCAGATGCTGAGAGATGCTGGCAGATGCTGGCAGATGCTGAGAGATGCTGCAGATGCGGGCAGATGCTGGGGAAGCGCTGGCAGATGCTTGGAAGATGCTGAAGGATATGGAGATGCTGGGAAGTGGTGAGAGGATGCTGGTAGATTACTGGGAGTGTTGGTGGATGTGGTAGATGCTGTAGGTGCGACAAGATGCTGGCAGATGCTGACAGATGCTGTGCAGATGCTGAGAGATGTGGCAGATGCTGGCAGAGATGCTGAGAGATGTGGCAGATGCTGGAAGATGCTGGCAGATGCAGACAGATGCTGAGAGATGCTGTTTTAGTAAAGCTAACAGGCGGCAAATTTATCATAACTCAATATTAAAACAAATAATATTTAAAGCTGGAAGGATAAATATTAATAAATAACTTTGTGTTTTTATTAATTTAACAAATAAAATATACAAACTTATTATTTAATCCTCTACAAATAAAAGAAATTATATTCTGTGGCTTTCGCCAAAAATATATTAATTCACGCAGAAAAAAATTCTGGTTTCTCTGTAAAATTTGGAGTAAGTAATTATTATTGTCTTCCTTGACCTGGAGATTTTTCCCCATCTTATAAACTCTTTATTTCAGAAACTTTGAGTTTCCGTCTGCAATCAAAGTGGCAACTATGTTATTGATTCACCCAAATAAGTAGCAACAGTGTTTGACTCTTGGCCTGTTGAAAAATTCCAAGATTTTGGTTTTACTGTTTGACGCGTCTAATGTAACGGTTCTCTTCAGTGTTGTCCAGGGCGGAGAAGAAATATTAAAAAGAATTATAATTAAGCTTCAATTATTGTGAGGAGAAAGACTGGTGAATAATCCAAAGTAACACAAGAGACACAAATTATCATATATCTGGGCTATTAATTAGGGTCGGGCGATGGTATCGGATCGGAGAGTATCGGCCATTTTTATGGTGTTAGTATCGGTCGATACGGACCGATACTTTCTCAAATTATTAATATTACAAGTGGGCTTAACAATATCAACGTTAACACTCACTCACAACACACTCAAACACACACACACACACACAAACACACCACCACACACAATCCACACACACTCACACACACTCACACACATCTCACCACACTCACACACACTCACACACACTCATCACACTCTCACACACACTCACTCCACACTCCACACAATCACACACATACACACACACTCACACACAACTTCACACACACACTCACACACAAACACTCACACACACATCTCACACACACACTCACACACACACTCACACACCCACACTCACACACACACTCACACCTCACACTCACACACACACTCACAACACTATCCCCTCACACACTCACACACACTCACCACACACTCACACACACTCACACACAACACCAACACACAAACACACACACACCACACCACCACACACCACACAACACACACCACCTCACACACACACACACTCACACTCACACACACACACACACAACAAGGTTAGCTTGGAAGGTGAAAAACAAAGGTACAGTGACTAGTATGGAGGTTTATTATAAGAATTTGGGGCTATCAGGCGGAAAGAAACGAGGCAACCGGAACCAGTCCTGGAGGGAGATGCTAACAGAAGGATCTCCTGGTCGAGGAGTGAGAGGAGAGAGAACAGAGGCACGGTCAGGGTGGTCTACCTCAGTTCCGATCTCTAGTGGAAACTTAGGAACTAGGCCTACCACAGTTAAACTCGCTCTAGTGGAGAAATGGAAACTAAGCATGTAGGCCTTACTGTCTACATTTTGCTCGGCCAGGCAGCTTCGAGTTGTCTCGACACACAACAACGGGTACGTAGGTTAAGAAAAAATTAAAATCACCTGCAGGACTGGCTTTGCCTTACCCCTACATATACATGAAAAATTCTAGTAGGGCTCAAAAAACTCTCCCACATGCCGTGTCGAAGAGAAAATGGCATTGTTCTCTGCATCGTGGAGGGATAGGATGTGGTTCATGTACGTCAGGACACCACTGGAATAAGTTGTTCACAGGGCTACACGGTCATCAGGCTTGTCTGCACATCAAGGGACATTTTAAACCCATTCACACATCTTTTAAACAATGATTGGCAGTAGACATTTCCTAGGGTGGACATGTGACATAATAGGGTGGCATGCCCTGGCCCATGACACGACCGTATAAGAACCACATATTCGTGCAACAAAACTTGCAGTGCATTTACTTACGACGAATAATATTTTATCAATTACTATGGGTAACCCTTAGAAAAAACAATTTGCATATATACTAGGTGTGGTCCACTCCTGAATCCACTATTTGGGACTAACTATACTGTTGTTGTTATATTAGCAGAGGGAAGAGTTATTAGACAGGCTGTCGTTGTGTCAGTGTATGGTGTTGCATTGCAACGCACCAAATCCTCCAGTTCAACTCGGCTTGCACATTGTCACCTTACTAGAAAGGCTAGTACTGGAAATTTATTCTGCGAATGTTTAGCTACACATGCTGGACAGATGCGAGGCAGCAGGAAACCAAGACTCCTAGGGAAGAGATGCTGACAAAAGAATCACTGGTCGAAGGAGTGAGAGAGGAGGTCGAGTAGGTCTACTTCGATGCCTCAACCTCTAGTGGGAACTTTAGGGGGAACTAGGCCTACAACAGTAACTCGCTCTAGTGGGGAATATGTGAAACTGAGCATGTAGGCTTACTGTCTACACACATAGACACAAAACATAGGAGTACCTGACACACAACATATTAATTTATAAACCTTCCTGTGTTATTTATACTCACTGTGTAATAATCATTCTCTTATATACTGAACTCAACCATTATTTTAAAAAATTAATAAAATATCGGAAACGTATCGATACCTGACGTAAACTGGGTATCAGTATCATGCCAAAATTTTGGAATGTTCAATGATAAGGTTAAGTAAGTAAGATCCTAGGATTTTCACTCGGACAGATTAACATTGTCTGAGAGGAGACTTTGCTGGATGTAGAGTAAGATAACTTGACTAACTTTGCTGGATGTAGAGTAAGATAATTGACTAACTTTGCTGGATGTAGAGTAAGATAACTTGACTAACTTTGCTGGATGGTAGAGTAAGATACTTGACTAACTTGCTGGATGTAGAGGTAAGATAACTTGGGACTAACATTGCTGGATGTAGAGTAAGATAACTTGACTAACTTTGCTTGGATGTAGAGGAAAATTAACTTGACTAACTTTGCTGGAAAGTGACTGTAGAGTAAGATAAACTGGGGGGGGGACTAACTTTGCTGGATGTAGAGTAAGATAACTTGACTAACTTTGCTGGGATGTTGAGTAAGATAACTTGGACTAACTTTGCAGGATGTAGAGTTTAGATAACTGCTAACTTTGCTGGATGTAGAGTAAGATAACTTGACTAACTTTGCTGGAATGTAGAGTAAGATAACTTGACTAACTTTGCTGGATGTTAGAGTAAGCTAACTTGACTAACTTTGCTGGATGTAGGAGTAAGATAAACGACATTGGGAATATCAAAGAAGATCTTATATTTACTGTAACAAAGATAATGTGAGTCTGTATGTTTCTCCACTGCTGTCAAAGTGCTCCTCAGAGAACATATATTATATTTCCTGTAAAAACAATTCAGTTCAATTAAAAATGACTAAAAACCATACACGGGTGGGATTGAAACCCGCGAATCCAGAGAGTCACAAAATCCAGACCGAGCCTTATAGCCATTGGGCCAACTGGCTACAATAAGATCATCCCAACTGAATCGCTGGTTCTAACCCCACTCGTGGTATGGTTTGTTTGCAATGTTTGTCATTACGATTTCGTGAATCAAGTTAAAATTATTCAATGGGATAAATAGAAGGGAATAAAAACTTGTAATGGGGAAGACGATAGGAATTAATGGAGGCATAAGAAAAGAAAGGTTGACCTATAGACGAAAATATTGGGAAAGTCAGAAAGTTACATGTGATTTATTTATTGATCAGCCGGGCTGAGGCTCGTACGTTGGTTTGCGGCAGCAGCAGCAACAGCTGGTTGAATCAGGGGGCTGATCACCAGGAGGGGGGGGGGGGGGGGAGGGGGGGGGGGTAGGACCTGGTCACAGACCGGGCCAGGCGGGGGCCGTTGACCCCCGAAAACTCTCTCCAGGTAAACTCTCATATGACAAGACACAAGGGGATATCCTCTGGGAACTGATTAAAATATGTAATACATTATCATAAATTTCCCCGGATGTAACAAACAGTAGCACACGGAACTGGGGAAATTTCTCTGGTGGATGGAGAGATTTTTCAGAGACCTGTGTGGGGTTGTGAACCTCATGGTTAATTAGTTCCTAAAACTCGCAGGTGCGTTAACCACTCAGCACGGGGTTAAGTCCCTCCCGTTCCGTAATTTGCTTTCAATCACCGTTATTTGGTGAGGCATGAAACATGATCACTGAAAAAAAAAAAAAGGGCCTCTTGCATGGAGAGTTTACATGAAATGTCATTGAATTCAGAATATGATTTCCGATCGTAAGTTGCGTTCCATGGACATCAGTGTTGAACCCTGTCTTCTTCGATCCTTGAGAACATGATGTAGAGAACCAACGGGCGAAAAGGAACATAAAGCTAGGGACGCAGATTAAAATAAAAATCAGAGTGTGGTGAACAGGCGTCTTGCGTAGACTACCATCCAGCACAAATAACAATACATCCTCCACCCAAACTGTTTACATTCTTGAAAGTCACATGTTGTATTCCACAGTAGCATAATTTATTGTAGATTCAGTAGTGGGATGGGTCTAGTGCCCATCACTATACATGCCACAACAAACTGATGTATATTAATAAAATCAGTGTTCATTTGTTTACCTTTAATTGGCAGAACACCATTCAAGATTTATCTTCCAGTTCTGTTAGCTCTGTCTTATTCTGGCGTGTCAGCGTTATTATGCTACCATTTATGGAAGAGCTTTCTTTATCTGAATTATTGAAGAAGAATGTTAATCAAGATTTGAAAAAATGGATGTACATACATATATATATATATATTTATATAATAAATATTTTTATATCCCTATATATTATTATTACTTTTATATATATATATTTTTTTATATATATATATATATATATATATATATCACTAGCCTCCACTAGCAGTTTATATTCGTATCGTAACCACGAACGCGTGGTATTTAATTACTAACAACTCTGCGACTAGACAGGGGATCCAAACCCCTGTTGTTTTTGAATATTGTTGAGCGATTAAATACCATCGTTCGTGGTTACAATACGATATATAAAGCTTGTGGAGGCTAGTACACCAACGGGGAGTAGGAATGAAAATTAGATCTGAGGCAAACTACACCATCGTATGTCCTCGAACACGGGTTACAATCCCCTTATGCTATGCTGGGACTGGTGCGTGATTCTTGTAGGAATGTGATGGTCCCATGGGTTAGAGCGTCCATTCCCAGCAAGTGGTTGATACACTGGGTGTGTTTCCTTACACCTCGTTTGCCATGTTCCACCCATCAGTAATAATAGGTACCTGGGTGTTAAGTGGACCGAAACGCGTCATGTTTTCAGTCTCCCTTATCGAGGTTATTTGTGTACAATTATCGTTACGCTTGCAGCAGTAACCTGGTGACCTGGTCGGGAAAAAAATCTGGTCACTTCAAGGGCGAGTGGTCCGGGTTCGATTCCCGGCTAAGGTGGACAACATTGGGTTTGTTTCCTTACACCTGACTCACGAATTCGTAATGACACGATTGCAAACCCCAACCATACCTCTGAGCCGCGGGTTCAATCCCGCCCGTGGTATGGTTTCTTACACCTGCTGTCCATCATATTCACTCATCAGTAATTAAAGGTACATGGGTGTTAGTTGGGACTGGTGTGGGTCGGCATCCTGGGGTGACAAAACTGACTTAATTTGCGGGAGGAAATGCTCAGTATAACAAGGGCTTTCTATATGTAGTAGATCACTGATGTCAGCTTGGGTCTGTATACTTGACAAGTACGGTAGTAAATAAATTTATATTATTATTATTTATTTTTATTGTTTTATTATTATTTATTATTATTATTATTATTATTATTATTATTATTAGTATTATTATTATCAATATTATATTATTATTATATATTATTTTTATTTTTATTATTATTTAGTATTTATTATTATTATTATTATTATTTATTATTATTATTATATTGCTTAAGACTGTTCCAGTTTTCCCAACATAAAAATTCGTCCCCCTTACACTCTCTGAGCAACGGAACTTGAAGACTCAGACGCCATTAATTTTTTTAGGGGGAAAAATTTTTAAATCAAATAATTGTGTATGGTGAATACAACCATGATTTGAGATCTTGATGGAAGATCATCTTATGATTCCATGGAGTGAGGATCCGTCAGAGACATGTGGATCTGTCAGTGACATGTGGATTCCTGTCAGTGACATGTGGTCTGTCAGTGACCATGTGGATTCCTGTCAGTGACATGCTGGATCCTGTCAGTGGACATGTGGATCCTGTCCAGTGACATGTGGGATCCTGTCAGTGACATGTGGATCCTGTCAGTGAATCGTGGATCCTGTCAGTGGACATGTGGATCCTGTCAGTGACATGGGGATCCTGTCAGGATCATGTGGATTCATGTCAGTGACATGTGGATCCTGTCAGTGGACATGTGGATCTGTCAGTGTTGAGATGTAGATCCTGTAGTGAGATGTAGATCTCTCAGTGAGATGTAATTCTCTCAGTGAGATGTAGATCCTCTCAGTGAGATGTAGATCCTCCTCGTGAGATGTAAATCCTCTCAGTGAGATGTAGATCCTGTCAGTAAAGGTCTTGCGAGGACTCGATGCCATCGTGATAGTTAATTAATTAGTGTTAGATACATAGCATTATGCTGGGATGTGTGTAACTTGTCTCCGCTCTTATATAAATCAATGAATTAGCGCTAATAATATTTAATTACATGACAATTTCATTAAAATACAATTAAAGCCTTCATATACGTTGATATATATGTACAGTACAAGTGGATTATATTAATAATTCATCTTAGTTTAGTATTAGAGGTGTGTAATATAACTGGTGGACATAACGCACAAACTTCCCAGTAAGTTGTGTTAAACTACTCAACAAAACTCATTTCGTTGTCTCAGCAATCACCTCTGGCTTCCATGTGACAGTGCCAGCAGGTTACGTAAGTACGACTCACCGTCAGTTGGCCTCTAAACATGGTGGGGTCGGAAGGCGGGCCTCTTCACAAACATTGACCGACTCACAAAAACACCTGTTCTGAACATTTCATTTGTTTTGTAGTGTGTTTAAATTATGTAATGCTGGTCTTGTTTCTTTGTTCCTTCTCTGGAAATCTCATTAGATGTCTTGGTTTTTTGAGGACGTTGTTGACATTTTTTATGCTCCTCCACAGGACTGACTTCTGGAATAATTTTGTTCGACCATGGGCTGAACTCTTCCCCAGGATTGAGGGACTGACCACCTTGTCCAGACCTGGAGTTGAACTCTTCCCCCAGGCTGAGGGGATGACCACCTTGTTCCAGACCATGGAGCTGAACTTTCCAAGGCTGAGGACGACCACTTGTTCCAGACCATGGAGTTGAACTCTTCCCCAGGATGAGGGACTGACACCTTGTTCCAGACCATGGAGCTGAACTCTTCTCCAGCTGAGGGACTGACACCTTGTTCCAGACCATGGAGTGAACTCTTTCCCCAGGCTGAGGGACTGACCACCTTGTTCCAGACCATGGAGCTGAACCTCTTCCCAACTGAGGGACTGGGACACCTTTTCCAGACCATGGAGCTGGAAACTCTTCCCCAGGCTGAGGGCTGTCCACCTTGTTCATAGGTCCATGGCTGACTTTCCCAGGCTGAGGGACTGACCACCTTTGTTCCAGACCATGGAGCTGAAACTATTCCCAGGCTGAGGGACTGACGACCTTGTTCCAGACCATGAGCTGAACTCTTCTTCCAGGCTGAGGGTCTGACCACCTTGTTCAGACCATGGAGTGAACTCTTCCCCAGGCTGAGGGACTGAACACCTTGTTCCAGACCATGGAGCTGAACTCTTCTCCAGGCTGAGGGTACTGACACCTTGTTCCAGACCCATGGAGCTTGAAACTCTTCCCCAGGCTGAGGGATCTGACCACTTGTTCAGACCATGGGCTGAAACCTCTTTCCAGGCTGAGGGGACTGACACCTTGTTCCAGACCTGGAGCTGAATACTCTTCCCAGGCTGAGGGACTGACGCCTGTTCCAGACCATGGAAGCTTGAAACTCTCTCCAGCTGAGGGACTGACACCTTGTTCCAGACCATCGGAGCTGAATCTTCCCAGGATGAGGGACTGACCACCTTGTATCTAGCCATGGAGTGTGAACTCTTTTCCCAGGCTGAGGGAACTGACCACTTGTTTTTTCCAGACCATGGAGCTGAACTCTTCTCCAGGTCCTGAGGAGGACTGACCACCTTGTTCCAGACCATGGAGTTGGACTCTTCCCCATGCTGAGGGACTGCGACCACCTTTGTTCAGACCATGGAGCTGAACTCTTCCCCAACTGAGGGACTGACCACCTTGTTCCAGACCATGGAGACTGAAATCTTCCCAGGCTGAGGGGACTGACCACCTTGTCTAGACCAGGAAAAAGGGCTTTTTGAACTTCTTCCCCCCAGGCGAGGGCTGAACACCTTGTTCCAGACCATGGGCTGACTCTTCCCAAGTGAGGGACCTGAACACCTTGTTCCAGAACCCAGGGAGTTGACCTCTTCCCCAGGCTGAGGATGACCCTTGTTCCAGACCATGGGCTGAAACTCTTCTCCAGGCTGAGGAGGACTGACCACTTGTTCCAGACCATGGAGTTGAACTTTCCCCAGGCGCTGGAGGGACTGACCACTTGTTCCAGGACTGGAGTGTAACTCTTCCCCAACCTAGGGACGGCCACCTTGTTCCAGTGACCATGGAGCTGAACTCTTCCCCAGGGCTGAGACTGACCACCTTGTTCATAGGACCATGGAGCTGAAACTCTTCCCTAGGCTGAGGGACTGACCACCTTGTTCCAGACCCATGGGA
The DNA here is from genome assembly GCF_026875155.1 of Cherax quadricarinatus. NCBI lineage: Eukaryota > Metazoa > Arthropoda > Malacostraca > Decapoda > Parastacidae > Cherax > Cherax quadricarinatus. The sequence goes on from NC_069409.1 coordinate 13,550,299, forward strand.
GCTGAGCTGAACTCTTCCCCAGCGCTGAGGAACTGACCACCTTGTTCCAGACATGGAGCTGAACTCTTCTCCAGGCTGAGGGACTGACCACCTTGTTCCAGACTTGGAGCTGAAACTCTTCCCAGGCTGAGGGAGGACCACCTTGTTCCAGCCATGGAGCTGAATTTCTCAGGTGAGGGACTGACCACCTTGTTCCAGACCATGGAAGTGAACTATTCCCCAGGTCTGAGGGACTGACCACCTTGTTCCAGACCATGGAGCTGAAACTCTTCTCCAAGGCTGAGGACTGTCCCCTTGTTCCAGACCATGGAGCTGAACTCTTCCCCAGGCTGAGGACTGACGCCTGTTCCAGACCATGGAAGCTGAACTCCTTCTCATGGCTGAGGAACTGACCCACCTTGTTCCAGACCATGGCTGAACTCTTCCCCAGGCTGAGGGACTGACACCTGTTCTAGACCATGGAGCTGAACCTTTCCAGGCTGAGGGTACTGACCACTTGTTCCAGGACCATGGAGCTGAACTCTTCTCCAGGCTGTGGGACTGGACACCTTGTTCCAGACCATGGAGTTTGACTTCTTCCCAGGCTGAGGGGATCTGACACCTTGTTCCAGACCATGGAGCTGAACTCTTCCCCAACCAGAGGGACTGACCACCTTGTTCCAGACCATGGAGCTGAACTCTTCCCAGGTCAGAGGGACTGACCACCTTGTTCTAATCCTACACTGACGGTTTGGAGGTTCATTACATCCTACACTGTGTTTGGAGGTTCATTACATCCTACACTGAGTTTGGAGGTGTTTAGTTTCTCTTTTGTTGTCCTTTAAGTCTCAGGAGTTTTATACACATCTTTGCACACTTTGTGCCACATCTTTGCCACATCTTGCCACATCTTTGCCACATCTTTGCCACATCTTTGCCACATCTTTGCCACATCTTTGCCACATCTTTGCCACATCTTTGCCACATCTTTGCCACATCTTTGCCACATTCTTTGCCACATCTTTAGCCACATCTTTGCACAGCTTTGCCAATCTTTGCCACATCTTTGCCACATCTTTGCCTGTCAGTAAATGCTTCTTAGATATCCTCCGCTCAGTTCTTTGCTAATACTTTACAAAAAATTATCCGTATATAATTTTCTTCCTGTCGTCAGCATTATTACCTCGTCTTCTATGGTTATTTCCTCCCGTTGTTGTCTACTACTGTTTCCGACCTGTCGTTTCTCCCATATTAGTGGTTCGTTTTCGTTATTATCTTCCAATATATTTTTCCACCTTACGTCCCAAAGTCTGTCTTCCTTTGTTTTGTGTCTACCTTCCTTGTTCTCATGTAACTTACTTTAGCTTCTTCCAGACTAACAATACCCCCGGCCGGGATTGAACCCGCGGTCATAGAGTCTCAAAATCCAGACCGCGGGTTTCATCCCGGCCGGGGGTATGGTTTGTTTGCAATCGTGTCATTACGATTTCTTGAGTCAAGTTCTTCCAGACTCTCAAGAAATCGCATTTCACTCCTGATTATTGTTTAGTTTTCTCTGACCTTGTGAAGTTTTTCTGGCTACTTTTTCCACCATTATTTTGTAGTGTCTCGTACTTTTGTTGACTTTAGTTCCGGAGTCAATTAAGAGAATATGTAATCCCCCCAAATGTCTCCTCGTCTGTGATGTAGTTCATTTTTTTGGTCTCTATTTCACTTCTCGTCTACCAAGTTTTCGGAGCTTAGAACCAGGTAGCCATAGTTGTGGTCCACTAGGTATTAAATCTGTATCAGAGTTATTTAATGTGTACATCTGATTAACTTATATTACTTGTGTCACTACTATCATTCTTGTGTCGCTACTATCATTCTTGTGTCACTACTATCATTCTTGTGTCGCTACTATCATTCTTGCGTCATGACTATCATTCTTGTGTCACTACTATCATTCTTGTGTCACTACTACCATTCTTGTGTCACTACTATCATTCTTGTGTCACTACTATCATTCTTGTGTCACTACTATCATTCTTGTGTCACTACTACCATTCCTTGTGTCAACTACTATCATTTCTTGGTGTCACTAATACCATTTCTTGTGTCACTACTATCATTCCTTGTGTCCACTACTATCATTCTTGTGGTCACTACTTCATTCTTGTGTCACTACTATCATTCTTGTGTCACTACTATCATTCTTGTGTCACTACTCTCATTACTGTGTCACTACTCTCATTACTGTGTCACTACTCTCATTACTGTGTCACTACTCTCATTACTGTGTCAACTCTATCATTACTGTGTTCACTACTCTCATTACTCGTTTCACTACTCTCATTACTGTTGTCACTACTCTCCTTACTGATCGTCAAACCTCCTTCATTACTGGTCACAACTGTCATTACAGTTTGTCACTGCTCTCGTTACTGTGTCACAAACTCTCATTAATGTTGTCACAACTTCATTAATTGTGTCACACTATCATTACTGTGTCACAACTCTCATTCTGTGTCACAATGTCATTACTGTGTCACTACTCTCATTACTGTGTTGTCAATGCTCTCGACTGTGTCACAACTCTCATTACTTGTGTCACAACCCTCATTACTGTGTCACAACTCTCTTCTGTTGTTGTCACTACTCTCATTACTCTGTCACTGCTCTCATTACTGTGTTCGCTACTCTCATTACTGTGTTGACATGCTCTCGTTCTGTGTCACTACCTCTCATTACTGTGTCACGACTCTCTTACTGTGTCACAACTCTCAATTACTGTGTGACTACTTCGTTACTGTGTCCACTACTCTCATTACTGGGTCAATACTCTCATTACTGTGTTTTGTCAATGCTCTCGTTACTGTGTCACTGCTCTCGTTACTGTGGTCACTGCCTCTCGTTACTGTGTCATGCTCTCATTACTGGATCACTACTTACTATCTCATTGTTGTTGCTTCTTGCACACGATGTTCGTCGTCCTGCTTTGTTTCTGTTTTGTGGCGTTTTTTACCGTGTTCTTAGCTTCAGCATATGTATGCGGTGTGATTATTCTTAGCCTGTTATACTCAACTGATCATGTCTTAATATGTATACCCAACTAATTTTGTCTTTTCTCTATACCCACTGATTTTCTTGTTTCATTTTTATGTTTGTGTTTCAGCATCTCACCATCTCGTCTTCACCTTATAAGTTAGATACTACACTTACTCATGTTAAATGATAACTTACTCATGTTAATGATAACTTATCATGTTAATGATTAAAACTTTACTCAGTTAAGATAACTTACTCATGTTAATGATAACTGGCTGGGGACTACCCCTTGTTCCAGACCTGGAGCTGAACTTTCCCCGGGCTGAGGGACTGACCACCTTGTTCCAGACCATGGAGCTGAACTCTTCTCCCCAGGCTGAGGGACTGACCACCTCAAACTATTTCTCCAAGGTTGTCGGACTAATTACATTTTTACTTTGCTGCTACTCCTGCTCTCTACATTCTACTCTATATTTGACTGTTTCCACACACCACACACACACACACACACACACACACACACACACACACACACCACACACACACACACACACACACACACACACACACACACACACACACACACACACACACACACACACACACACACACACCACACACACACACACACACACACACACACACATACACACACACACACACACACACATACACAAAACACACACACACACACACACACACACACACACACACCACACACACACACAACACATACACACACACACACACACACAACCACACACACACACACACACACATCACACACATCACACACACACATACACACACACACACACACACACACACACACACACACACAACACACACACACACACACACACACACCACACACACACACAACACATACACACACACACACACACACACACACAACACACACATACACACACACACACACAACACACACACACACACACACACACACCACACACACACACACACACACACACACACACACACACACACACACACACACACATATACACACACATTTTTTTTAACACGTCAGCCGTCTCCCACCGGGGCAGGGTGACCTAAAAAGAAAAGAAAAACCAAAAAAGAAAATATAAACTTTTATCGTCCATTCAACACTTTTATCAACACTCATACATAATCATTGTCTTTGAGGAGGCGCTCAGATACGACAGTTTAGATAACAAAAAAGGGCACAATACCGTGACTGGAACGATACACAAATAACCCGCACATAAAAGAGAGAAGCTTACGACGACGTTTCGGTCCGACTTGACAAAGTCACACTGTGTGACTTAGTGTGACTTTGTCAATGGTCCAAGTCGGACCGAAACGTCGTCGTAAGCTTCTCTCTTTTATGTGCGGGTTATTTGTGTAACGACAGTTTAGACGTCCCTCCAAACTGCCAGTAACCCAAACCTCTCTTTCAAAGTGCAGGCATTGTTCTTCCCATTCCCAAGACTCAAGTCCGGCTAACCGGTTTCCCTGAATCCCTTCATTAAATATCACCCTGCTCACACTCCAACAGCTCGTCAAGGCCTAAAAACCATTTGTCTCCATTCGCTCCTATCTAGCACAATCACGCATTCTTGCTGGAAGTTTAAGCCCCTCGCCTACAAAACCTCTTGCACTCCTTTCCTCCAACCTTTTCGAGGACGACCCCTACCCCGCCTTCCTTCCCATACAGATTTATACGCTCTCCAAGTCATTTTACTTTGTTCCTTTCTCTCTAAATGACCAAACCACCTCAACAAACCCTCTTCAGCCCTCTGACTAATACTTTTATTAACTCCACACCTTGTAATTTTCACACTTCGAATTTTCTGCATAATATTTACACCACACATTGCCCTTAGACAGGACATCTCCACTGCCTCCAACCGCCTCCTCGCTGCAACATTTACAACCCAAGCTTCACACCCGTATAAGAGTGTTGGTACTACTATACTCTCGTACATTCTCTTCTTTGCTTCCATGAATAACTTTTTTTTTGTCTCCACAGATACCTCAATACACACTTACTTTTTTTCCTTCATCAATTCTATGGTTAACCTCATCCTTCATAAACACATCCGCTGACAAGTCTTCTCCCAAATATCTGAAAACATTCACTACTTCCATACTCCCTCCAGTGTGATATCCAATTTTTTTTACCTAAATCGTTTGATACCCTCATAACCTTATTCTTATCTATGTTCACTTTCAACTTCCTATCTTTAAACACCCTCCTAAACTCGTACACAAACCTTTGCAACTTTTCTTTAGAATCTCCCATAAGCACAGTATCATCAGCAAAAAGCAACTGTGTCAATTCCCATTTTGTATTTGATTCCCCACAATTTAATCCCACCCCTCTCCCGAACACCCTAGCATTTACTTCTTTTACAACCCCATCTATAAATATATTAAACAACCATGGTGACATTACACATCCCTGTCTAAGACCTACTTTTACCGGGAAGTAGTCTCCCTCTCTTCTACACACCCTAACCTGAGCCTCACTATCCTCATAAAAACTCTTTACAGCATTTAGTAACTTACCACCTATTCCATATACTTGCAACATCTGCCACATTGCTCCTCTATCCACTCTATCATATGCCTTTTCTAAATTCATATATACAGTGAAAACTTCCCTACCTTTATCTAAATATTGTTCACTTATATGCTTCAATGTAAACACTTGCTCTACACATCCCCTACCCAGTCGAAAGTCTCCTTGCTCATCTTCAGTTCTGCTCTCTGTCTTACCTCTAACTCTTTCAGTAATAACCCAACCATATACTTTACCTGGTATACACAGCATACTTATTCCCCTATAATTTTTACAATCTCTTTGTCCTCCTTTCTTTTATATAAAGGGACTATACATGCTCTCCGCCAATCCCTAGGTACCTTCCCCTCTTTCATACATTTATTAAACAAAAGTACCAACCACTCCAACACTATATCCCCCCCTGCTTTTAACATTTCTGTCATGATCCCATCAGTTCCAGCTGCTTTACACCCTTTCATTCTACGTAATGCCTCACGTACCTCCACCACACTTACATTCTGCTCTTCTTCACTCCTAAAAGATGGTATACCTCCCTGGCCAGTGCATGAAATTACCGACTCCCTTTCTTCGTCGACATCTAAAAGTTCCTCAAAACATTCTCGCCATCTACTCCATCTCCCCATCTACTAACTCCTCTACTCTGTTTTAACTGACAAATCCATTTGTTCCCTAGGCTTTCTTAACTTGTTTATCTCACTCCAATTTTTTTTCTTATTCTCAGCAAAATTTGTTGACAGTGCTTCTCCCACTTTATCATCTGCTCTCCTTTTGCACTCTCTCACCACTCTCTTCACCTTTCTTTTACTCTCAATATACTCTACTCTTCTTATAACACTTCTGCTTTGTAAATACCTCTCATAAGCTACATTTTTCTCTTTTATCACACTCTTTACTTCATTCCACCAATCACTCCTCTTTCCTCCTGCACCCACCCTCCTATAACCACAAACTCCCCACTTTTTAATAATTCATTTTAATACTATCCCACTCTTCTTCAACCCTCCTCTCCACTACTCATACTTGCACTAGCGCATCTTTCTGCCAATAGTTGCTTATATTTCACCCTAACTTCCTCCTCCCTTAGTTTTTAAATTTTCAAGCCTCTCTTAGTTGCTGTTGCCAATTTCTCTTTGTCCTGTCTACCTCTTTAACTGTAGCTACAACTAAATAATGATCCGATATATAAGTTGCCTACCCATCAACCTTTTATCCACCAATACTGAATCAGACAAACTATTTTCATTCCGTGCTATATCATATCTTGTATACTTATTTATCCTCTTTTTCATAAATACTTATTTATTATCAAAGTCGCTTTCTACACATATTTCAATTTAAGGCTCCCTATTTTTATTTACCCCTGGCACCCCAAATATACCTACTCCCTCCACAACATTTTTACCCACTTTAGTAGTGAAATCCCCAACCACAAGTACTGTCACACTTGGTTCAAAACTCCCCACGTACTCACTCAACATTTCCCAAAATCTCTCTCTCTCCTCTAGATTTCTCTCTTCTCCAGGTGCATATACGCTTACTATAACCCACTTTTCACATCTAACTTTTATTTTACTCCACATAATCCTTGAATTTATACATTTATATTCCCTTTGTTCCTGCCATAGCTTATCCTTCAACATTATTGCTACTCCTTCCTTAGTTCTAACTCTATTAGAAACCCCTGACCTAATCCCATTTATTCCTCTCCATTGAAACTCTCCCACCCCCTTCAGCTTTGTTTCACTTAAAGCCAGGACATCCAGCTTCTTCTCATTCATAACATCCACAATCATCTCTTTCTTATCATTCGCACAACATCCACGCACATTCAAACGTCCCACTTTGTCGGTTTTATTCTCTCTCTTTTTAGTAAACTATACAGGAAAAGTGGTTACTAGCCCACTGTTCCCGGCATTTTAGTTGACTTTTACAACACGCATGACTTACGGAGGAAAGATTCTTATTCCACTTCCAAACAGATATAAAAGGAAAAGCAATAAGAACAAGAACTTTTAAGATAAAATCAAAGAAAACTCAGATGAGTGTGTATATATATGCTTGTACATGTATGTGTAGTGTGACCTAAGTGTAAGTAGAAGTAGCAAGATGTACTTGTTATCTTGCATATTTATGAGACAGACAAAAAAACAGCAAACCTACCATCCTGTTTAACAATTACAGACTTCCTTTTTACACTCACTTGGAAGTACGGCAGTACCTCCCTGGGTGGTCACTGTCTACCAACCTACTACCACAGGACGGTAGTACCTCCCTGGGTGGTCACTGTCTACCAACCTACTACCACAGGACGGTAGTACCTCCCTGGGTGGTCACTGTCTACCAACCTACTACCACAGGACGGTAGAACCTCCCTGGGTGGTTGCTGTCTACCAACCTACTGCCACAGGACGGTAGTACCTCCCTGGGTGGTTACTGTATACCAACCTACTACCACAGGACGGTAGTACCTCCTGGGTGGTTGCTGTCTACCAACCTACTACCACAGGACGGTAGTACCTCCCTGGGTGGTTCCTGTCTACCAACCTACTACCACAGGACGGTAGTACCTCCCTGGGTGGTTGTGTCTACCAACCTACTACCACAGGACGGTAGTACTCCCTGGGTGGTTCCTGTTACCAACCTACTACCCCAGGACGGTAGTACCTCCCTGGGTGGTTGCTGTCTACCAAACCCACGACCACAGGACGGTAGTACCTCCATGGGTGCTTGCTGTCTACCAACCTACTACCCCAGGACGGTAGTACCTCCTGGGTGGTCACTGTCTACCAACCTACTACCACAGGACGGTTAGAACCTCCCTGGGTGGTTGCTGTCTTTCCAACCTACTGCCACAGGACGGTAGTACCTCCCTGGGTGGTTACTGTCTACCAACCTACTACCACAGGACGGTAGTACCCCCCTGGGTGGTTGCTGTCTACCAACCTACTACCACAGGACGGTAGTACCCCCCTGGGTGGTTCTGTTACCAACCTACTACCACAGGGGCGGTAGTACCTCCCTGGGTGGTTGTTGTCTACCAACCTACTACCACAGGACGGTAGTACCTCCCCGGGTGGTTCCTGTCTACCAACCTACTACCACAGGACGGTAGTACCTCCCTGGGTGGTTGCTGTCTACCAACCTACTACCACAGGACGGTAGTACCTCCATGGGTGGTTGCTGTCTACCAACCTACTACCACAGGACGGTAGTACCTCCCTGGGTGGTTGCTGTCTACCAACCCACGACCACAGGACGGTAGTACCTCCCTGGGTGGTTGCTGTCTACCAACCTACTAACACAGGACGGTAGTACCTCCCTGGGTGGTTGTTGTCTACCAACCTAATACCACAGGACGGTAGTACCTCCCTGGGTGGTTGTTGTCTACCAACCTACTACCACAGGACGGTAGTACCTGCCTGGGTGGTTGCTGTCTACCAACCTACTATCACAGGAAGGTAGTACCTCCCTGGATGGTTACTGTCTACCAACCCACTACCACAGGACGGTAGTACCTCCCTGGGTGGTTGTTGCCCACCAACCTACTACCACAGGACGGTAGTACCTCCATGGGTGGTTGCTGTCTACCAACCTACTACCACAGGACGGTAGAACCTCCCTGGGTGGTTGCTGTCTACCAACCTACTACCACAGGACGGTAGTACCTCCCTGGGTGGTTGCTGTCTACCAACCTTCTACCACAGAACGGTAGTACCTCCCTGGGTGGTTGCTGTCTACCAACCTACTACCACAGGACGGTAGTACCTCCCTGGGTGGTTGCTGTCTACCAATCTACTACCACAGGGCGGTAGAACCTCCCTGGGTGGTTGCTGTCTACCAACCTACTACCACAGGACGGTATTATCTCCCTGTGTGGTTGCTGTCTACCAACCTACTACCACAGAACGGTAGTACCTCCATGGGTGGTTGCTGTCTACCAACCTACTACCACAGGACGGTTGTACCTCCCTGGGTGGTTGCCGTCTACCAACCCACTGGGCCCCAGGACGGAGTACCTCCCTGGGTGGTTGCTGTCTACCAACCTACTACCACAGGACGGTAGTACCCCCCTGGGTGGTTGCTGTCTACCAACCTACTACCACAGGACGGTAGTACCTCCCTGGGTGGTTGCTGTCTACCAACCTACTACCACAGGACGGTAGTACCTCCCTGGTTGGTTGCCGTCTATCAACCCACGACCACAGATGGTAGTACCTCCCTGGGTGGTTGCTGTCTACCAACCTACTACCACAGGACGGTAGTACTCCCTGGGTGGTTCTGTCTACCAACCTACTACCACAGGACGGTAGTACCTCCCTGGGTGGTTGTTGTCTCCCAACCTACTACCACAGGACGGTAGTACCTCCCTGGGTGGTTGTTGTCTACCAACCTACTACCACAGGACGGTAGCACCTCCCTGGGTGGTTGTTGTCTACGAACCTACTACCACAGGACGGTAGTACCTCCCCGGGTTGGTTGCTGTCTACCAACCTACTACCACAGGACGGTAGTACCTCCCCGGGTGGTTGTTTTCTACCAAACCTTAACTACCACAGGACGGTAGTACCTTCCTTTGGGGGGTTGCTGTCTACCAAAACCCACTACCACAGGCGGTTAGTACCTCCGGGGTTGTTGTTGTCTACCAACCTACTACCACAGGACGGTAGCACCTCCCTGGGTGGTTGTTGTCTACCAACTACTACCACAGGACGGCAGTACCTCCCGAGTGGTTGCTTGTCTACCAACCTACTACCCAGGACGGTAGTACCTCCTGGGTGGTTGTTGTCTACCAACCTACTACCATAGGACGGTAGTACCTCCCTGGGTGGGTGTTGTGCTACCACCTACTTCCCAGGACGGTAGCACCTCCTGGGTGGTTGTTGTTACCAACCTACTACCACAGGACGGTAGTACCTCCTGGGTGGTTGTTGTCTACCAACCTACTCCACAGGACGGTAGTACCTCCTGGGTGGTTGTTGTCTACCAGACCTACTACCACAGGACGGTAGTACCTCCCTGGTGGTTGCTGTCTACCAACCTACTACCACAGGACGGTAGTACCTCCCTGGGTGGTTGCTGTCTACCAACCTACTACCACAGGACGGTAGCACCCCTGGGTGGTTGTTGTCTACGAACCTACTACCACAGGACGGTAAGTACCTCCCGGGTTGGTTGCTGTCTACCAACCTACTACCACAGGACGGTAGTACCTCCCTGGGTGGTTGCTGTCTACCAACCTACTACCACAGGACGGTAGCACCTCCCTGGGTGGTTGTTGTCTACAACCTACTACCACGGACGGTAGTACCTCCCGGGTTGGTTGCTGTCTACCAACCTACTACCACAGGACGGTAGTACCTCCCTGGGTGGTTGCTCTCTACCAACATACTACCACAGGACGGTAGTACCTCCCTGGGTGGTTGCTGTCTACCAACCTACTACCACAGGACGGTTAGTACCTCCCTGGGTGGTTACTGTCTACCAACCTACTTACCACAGGACGGTAGCACCTCCTGGGTGGTTGTTGTCTACCAACCTACTACCACAGGACGGTAGTACCTCCCCGAGTGGTTGCTGTCTACCAACCTACTACCACAGGACGGTAGTACCTCCTGGGTGGTTGTTGTCTACCAACCTTACTACCACAGGACGGTAGTACCTCCCTGGGTGGTTGTTGTCTACCAACCTACTACCACAGGACGGTAGCACCTCCCTGGGTGGTTGTTGTCTACCAACCTACTACCACAGGACGGTAGTACCTCCCTGGGTGGTTGTTGTCTACCAACCTTACTACCACAGACGGTAGTACCTCCCTGGGTGGTTGTTGTCTACCAACCTACTACCACGGACGGTTATTACCTCCCTGGGTGGTTGCTGTCTACCAGCCTACTACCACAGGACGGTAGTACCTCCCTGGGTGGTTGCTGTCTACCAACCTACTACCACAGGACGGTAGTACCTCCCTGGGTGGTTGTCTGTCTACCAACCTACTACCACAGGACGGTTAGTACCTCCTGGGTGGTTGTTGTCTACCAAACCTACTACCACAGGACGGTAGTACCTCTTGGGTGGTTGTTGTCTACCAACCTACTACACAGGACGGTAGTACCTCCTGGGTGGTTGTTGTCTACCAACTTACTACCAACAGGACGGTAGTACTCCTGGGTGGTTGCTGTCTACCATACCTACTACCACAGGACGGTAGTACTCCTGGGTGGTTGCTGTATACCAAACCTACTACCACAGGACGGTAGTACCTCCTGGGTGGTTGTTGTCTACCCAAACCTACTACCACAGGACGGTAGTACCTCCCTGGGTGGTTGTTGTCTACCAACCTACTACCACAGGACGGTAGTACCTCACTGGGTGGTTGTTGTCTACCAACTTACTACCACAGGACGGTAGTACCTCCCTGGGTGGTTGCTGTCTACCAACCTACTACCACAGGACGGTAGTACCTCCCTGGGTGGTTGCTGTCTACCAACCTACTACCACAGGACGGTAGTACCTCCCTGGGTGGTTGTTGTCTACCAACTTACTACCACAGGACGGTAGTACCTCCCTGGGTGGTTGCTGTCTACCAACCTACTACCACAGGACGGTAGTACCTCCCTTGGTGGTTGTTGTCTACCAACCTACTACCACAGGACGGTAGTACCTCCCTGGGTGGTTGCTGTCTACCAACCTACTACCACAGGACGGTAGTACCTCCCTGGGTGGTTGCTGTCTACCAACCTACTATTAATATTGATACTGATATTGATATTAGTATATTTAGCATGATCTGACTGGTTGAGAAATTTGTGAGACGCAGGAACAATACCGTCTCAGCCAGACAGGTTCCAGCAGCTCAGTTAATGATTGGATCAGCGGAGGCTGTAACCCTGATTAGCCTTAAGAGATTTTACTGTCGTAACCAGGAAGTTTGTGTCGTGTAATCTGGCAGGAAAACTATTATCCAATGTTTATGACATCGAGAAGTATACTATTAATACTAACATGAGTTTACATTCTGAGTGACTAATGTTCGTCTTAATGAAATGAACAACTCACCTTTGTACTCTTCTCTTTCTCAATTTTCCCATAAAACACTAATATTTACCTTATTAAACAATAAAAGATCATATGTGTATATATATATATATATATATATAATATATATAAATTATATAATATTATATATATATATATATATATATATATTATATATATATATATATATATATATAAAATATATATATATATATATATATATATATATATATATGTATATATATATATATAGGGAAGTACCACTCTATAGCTGGAATGGGGACCCTCATCCTCAGAGAAGACAATAAACGTATATATATATATATATATATATATAATATATATATATATATATATATATATATATAAAATCTCAGTAAACAGGTGATATCACAATATGCAAAACAACCAAAATTTCCCAAACGCTTTCGTGACTTCTCACGTTATCAAGGAAATATAATAAACAAATCGTCATCGTCAAAGTAAGGCATATAAAGTGTGAAGACTACACCTCACCATCACATCTCACAACACAGCAACACCTCATCATCACATCCCACAACACAGCAACACCTCACCATCACATCCCACAACACAGCAACACCTCACCATCACATCCCACAACACAGCAACACCTCACCATCACATCCCACAACACAGCAAAACCTCACCATCACATCCCACAACACAGCAACACCTCACCATCACATCCCACAACACAGCAAACACCTCACCATCACATCCCACAACACAGCTACACCTCACCATCACATCCCACAACACAGTAACACCTCACCATCACATCCCACAACACAGCAATACCTCACCATCACATCCCACAACACAGTAACACCTCATCATCACATCCCACAACACAGCTACACCTCACCCTCACATCCCACAACACAGTAACACCTCATCATCACATCCCACAACACAGCACACCTCACCATACCATCCCACAACACAGCAACACCTCACCATCACATCCCACAACACAGCAAC
>NC_069409.1:13564413-13639413 GCF_026875155.1 Cherax quadricarinatus
TCCAAACCCTTCATTGTCATCCTTGTGTTATATCTCTCTCAGGCAGTATGGTGCCTCTAGTCGCGTGTCTCAGGTCTCAAATTTCAGTACTTCCTGTGTGCTGGGCTGATTGCAAGTAGTTAGATAAGATTTTCTTCGGATTTTTATACCCGGAGGGTTAGCCACGCAGGAAGTCAGTGAGTCACTGAGGACTGTCTGTCTTCTATTGGGGTTCTCAGTCTTGTCCCCCAGGATACGAGAAACGCCAGTCAACAAACACCCGGGTACTTACTTGCTTGCTAGGGAAACAGGACAACAGGTGTAAGGAAAAACGCCCAATATTTCCACCCTTGCCTGGGATCTAACCACGGAAACTCAGTGTGTGAAGCTAGACAATTGCTTACGAGGCCACGGGCCTCAGTCACTCACACAGTTGAGTCTGTTTATTTCTTCGTGTAGTATCCTACCGTATTATTACGTTCATCTACTGTATTATTACGTTCATCTACTGTATTATTACGTTCATCTACTGTATTATTACGTTCATCTACTGCATTATTACGTTCATCTACTGTATTATTACGTTCATCTACTGTATTATTACGTTCATCTACTGCATTATTACGTTCATCTACTGTATTATTACGTTCATCTACTGTATTATTACGTTCATCTACTGTATTATTACGTTCATCTACTGTATTATTACGTTCATCTACTGTATTATTACGTTCATCTACTGTATTATTACGTTCATCTACTGTATTATTACGTTCATCTACTGTATTATTACGTTCATCTACTGTATTATTACGTTCATCTACTGTATTATTACGTTCATCTACTGTATTATTACGTTCATCTACTCTATTATTACGTTCATCTACTGCATTATTACGTTCATCTACTGTATTATTACGTTCATCTACTCTATTATTACGTTCATCTACTGCATTATTACGTTCATCTACTGCATTATTACGTTCATCTACTGCATTATTACGTTAATCTACTGTATTATTACGTTCATCTACTGCATTATTACGTTCATCTACTGTATTATTACGTTCATCTACTCTATTATTACGTTCATCTACTGCATTATTACGTTCATCTACTGTATTATTACGTTCATCTACTGTATTATTACGTTCATCTACTGTATTATTACGTTCATCTACTGTATTATTACGTTCATCTACTCTATTATTACGTTCATCTACTGCATTATTACGTTCATTTACTGTATTATTACGTTCATCTACTGTATTATTACGTTCATCTACTGTATTATTACGTTCATCTACTGTATTATTACGTTCATCTACTGCATTATTACGTTCATCTACTGTATTATTACGTTCATCTACTGTATTATTACGTTCATCTACTGTATTATTACGTTCATCTACTGTATTATTACGTTCATCTACTGTATTATTACGTTCATCTACTGTATTATTACGTTCATCTACTGTATTATTACGTTCATCTACTGTATTATTACGTTCATCTACTGTATTATTACGTTCATCTACTGTATTATTACGTTCATCTACTGTATTATTACGTTCATCTACTCTATATTACGTTCATCTACTGCATTATTACGTTCATCTACTGTATTATTACGTTCATCTACTCTATTATTACGTTCATCTACTGCATTATTACGTTCATCTACTGCATTATTACGTTCATCTACTGCATTATTACGTTAATCTACTGTATTATTACGTTCATCTACTGCATTATTACGTTCATCTACTGTATTATTACGTTCATCTACTCTATTATTACGTTCATCTACTGCATTATTACGTTCATCTACTGTATTATTACGTTCATCTACTGTATTATTACGTTCATCTACTGTATTATTACGTTCATCTACTGTATTATTACGTTCATCTACTCTATTATTACGTTCATCTACTGCATTATTACGTTCATTTACTGTATTATTACGTTCATCTACTGTATTATTACGTTCATCTACTGTATTATTACGTTCATCTACTGTATTATTACGTTCATCTACTGTATTATTACGTTCATCTACTGTATTATTACGTTCATCTACTGTATTATTACGTTCATCTACTGTATTATTACGTTCATCTACTGTATTATTACGTTCATCTACTGCATTATTACGTTCATCTACTGTATTATTACATTCATCTACTGTATTATTACATTCATCTACTGCATTATTACGCTCATCTACTGTATTATTACGTTCATCTACTGTATTATTACGTTCATCTACTGTATTATTACGTTCATCTAATGTATTATTACGTTCATCTACTGTATTATTACGTTCATCTACTGTATTATTACGTTCATCTACTGTATTATTACGTTCATCTACTGTATTATTACGTTCATCTACTGTATTATTACGTTCATCTACTGTATTATTACGTTCATCCACTGTAAACAGTTATTCTTGAAAGAAAATGAGACAAAAACATGACAGACCTGTCACTGTCTTCTCTCTCTCATCCTTATCTCCGTCCGTGATTCCATCTTCGACTTTCATCCAAGTCATGTCTATCAAAAACCAGAGCCTGTCAAGGGGCACGTCAGTTCCCCTCTTTTCTAATAATGTGTTATCTTCCCCCTATAATCTAACTTATCCACAATTAGTATCGCATTTGCTTTGTCTGTTTCGTAAGGTGAAGTCCAGAATCTTAATTCATGGTATAACTTAACAAATCTTTGAGGATAATTGTGTTGCAGAGGTTTGAGCTCTGCAACATAATTATCCTCCAAGATTTGTTAAGTTATGCCGTGAATTAAGGAAAGATCCTGGACTTCACCTTACGAAACAGACAAAGCAAATGCGATACTAATTGTGGATAAAGTAGATTATAGGGGAAAGATAAACATGATATTAATAGACAGGGAACTCAGGCGACTCTTAATCTAGTTTGTATAAGTCTTCAGTGTAGTAGACGTGAAAGAGTTGCTTCTCTCTAGCAATTAACAGTCGGAGAACAGAACCTTTGATACATTTTGATCTGAATGTGGCAGAGTAGTTTCTTGTTTTATATAAATTTGATAACTCTTACTGGTACTGTATCAGAGGTTAACTTGAGGTCTTTTGATATGCAGTCGACCTATCCTCGTCATTCATTCTTGATCTCTGTCTCAGTGTGTCGTAAATTAATTTCTGAGGATGACTGGCCTATCCTGATCCATGCCTGGCGATCTGTGAAGAATTTATTTTACGTATAATACACTAATCTCTCTATTTATTATTCTCTCCTTTCCTTTGCATTCTTTTTATTAAGAGTCATCTGTCTCTCCTTTAATATTAAAGTTCCATTTACGAATATCTTCCTTCATTATAATCTCCTGTATCTTGCACTGGCTTTTATAGATGGTAATATATCTTTCGTTTTTTTTTTTAATATTAGGCTTGTACTAACAACAGTCTTGTTGATGGTCAAGTTGCTTGCTGATGGGCTCACCTTCTTCCTGTAACATCCCAGATCTTGTGAGATTTTATGGTCATGTGTTGAGCGCCAGCAACAACCCTCAGCACTTCCTTGGTTGATACTGCAGTGTCTGCAATCTCGTGGTATACACTGTCTTCACATCTCTGCTGCTGTGTCTCTGTATTCGACTGAAGAAGCCTACTGTGTAGGCGAGACGTTTCGGGATAAAGACACCCAGCTGTGGCACATGTGACTTTCTCATCATTTGTTATATGCAACAATAGTCATTGTTAAGACAATGATACGTTGTGGAATCTTTTAGTTAGGTGTCGCTTACTTCTCATTACTTTCTTTGATTAGATTGCCGTCTACAGCACCATCAATTGCGCCTTTACTGTCGTTTTTATTCCGATTCTGCTGAGGTGCAGCTTGAATTGCTTTCTGCCTCACTCATTATAGTCAAATAGTCACTTCTGAGTTTATCACCTAGCTCTCTCTCTCTCTCTGTCTCACTGTACACGACAGTCGGAGGTTCGCAGGTGACGTTCTAAGGACCCCGTCAAGCCTGGGAACCAGACCTGACGAATTCCAGTATAAACACACAACTGGTAATAATAACTAAGAAGTAAAAGACAACTTCGTTTTTCTCCCGGGCCTCATTAGAGTCCCCCTAAAGCAGGAGAAACTCAAGGGGGTTTTTGGGTTTAAAGCCGGGGGAAAATTCTTCTTTAAAGGGGTGGTGCCCTTTTTGGGAAGGGATAGAACAACGTTAACCCCCTGGGCCCTTTGACCCGGGGGGTGAAGACGAAAAATTTTTTGATGAGTGAGCTAAGTAGTGGGGCAGGCAAAAGGGACGATGCCTTTTTTTGGCAAGAGAGAAAAAGAGAGCGCCGCCCGGGGGAGGTTTTAAAGCGGAATGCTCTTTACAGCGCCGGGGGGGATGGGTAGGGAAAATAAGTGTTTTTTTTGAAAGGTGATATTGTAGAAGGTTTGGGGGAGAGAGAGAGAGAGAGAGAGGGGAAGGGGGAGAAAAGAAAAGGGGGAGAGAGGGGAAAAGGGGAGGGAAAAAGAGGAGAGAGAGAGAGAGGGGAAAATGGAAAACACTGTCGAAAGAGAGGAAGAGAGGAAAAAAAACTTTTTTAAATTTAAATTTCTTGAAAGTGCTTTTATGGAAAAAAGTGTCTGGTGGCCTGCCCGGGGCAAAGTTGTTGGTGGGGCGCGGAAGAAAGTCCTTGGTGGACGCTGGAAAAAAAAGTTCTTGTTGGCGCTGGAAGAAATTCTTTTTGGGGGAATGGAAGAAAAAACCCCTTTGGGGGCGGTTTTGGGGGAAGAAAGTTTCTTGGTGGAGCTGGAAGAAATCCTTGGGGAGGGAAGAAAGTCCCTTGGGGGGGGCTGGGGAAAGTTTTTGTTTGGGCGCTGGAAGAAAAATTTTGGTGGGGCGCTGGGAAAAAAGTTATTGGTTTTGGGCGCTGGAAGAAAGTTGTTTTGGTGGACGCTGGAAGAAAGTTTCCCTTTTGGGGGGACGCTGGAAGAAAATCCTTGGTGGATGCTGGGAGAAAGTTCTGTTTGGGCGCCCGGAAGAAATTTTTTTGGGGACGCTGGAAGAAAATTTTTGTTGGACGTGGAAAAAGGGTTTTTGTTGGACGCTGGAAGAAAGTTTTTGGTGGGCGTGGAAGAAAGTTCTTTGGGGGACGCTGGAAAAAAGTCCCTTTGGGGGACGCTGGAAGAAAGTCCTTGGTGGACGCTGGAAGAAAAATTCTTGGTGGACGTGGGAAAAAAGTTCTTTTGGGGGAGCTGGAAGAAATTCTTGGGGGGAGTGGAAGAAAGTTTTTGGTGGACGCTGGGAAGAAAAAATCCTTGGTGGACGCTGGAAGGGAAAATTTTTTTTGGACATGGAAAGAAAGTTCTTGGTGGACGCTTTGGGAAAAAGTTTCCCTTTTTGGGGCGTGGAAAAAGTCCTTTTGGGGGACGCTGGAAGAAAGCTTTTTGGTTTACGTGGAAGAAAGCCTTGGTTTACGGGTGGAAAAAAAGTTTTGGTTGAGTGGGGAAGAAAAGTTCTTGGTGGACGCTGGAAGAAAGTTCTTGGTGGACGCTGGAAGAAAGTTCTTGGTGGACGCTGGAAGAAAGTTCTTGGTGGACGCTGGAAGAAAGTTCTTGGTGGACGCTGGAAGAAAGTTCTTGGGGGACCCCCTGGAGAAAAATTTTTGGTGGCGCTGGGGAAAAAGTTTTGGTTTAGCGGGAAGAAAGTTTTTGGTTGACGCTGGAAAAAAGTTCTTGGGGGGCGTTGGGAAAAAAGTTCTTGGGGAAAGCCCGGAAAAAAAGTTCTTGGTTGAAGCCTGGAAGAAAGTTTTTTGGTGGACCTGGAAAAAAATTTTTTGTTGGGCCTGGAAAAAGTTTTGTTGGACGCTGGAAGAAAAGTTCTTGGTGGAGCTGGAAGAAAGGGTTTTTGGGGGGACGCTGGAAAAAAAGTTCCTTTGGGGGAGTGGAAGAAAGTTCTTTTTGGGCGCGGATGAAAAATCCTTTGGGGGAGCTGGAAAAAGTTTTGGGGTTTACGCTGGGAAAAAAGCTCTTGGTTTACGCTGGAAAAAAAGTTCCCTTGGGTTGGAAAGCTGGAAGAAAGTTTTTGGGGGACGTGGAAGAAAGCACTTGGTGGCACTGGAAAAAAAGTTCTTTGGGGGAGCTGGAAGAAAGTCCTTGGGGCGCTGGGAAGAAAAAATCTTGGTTTTACCCCTGGGAAAAAAGTTCTGGTTGGGCGGCCCGGGGAAAAAAGTTCTTTGGGGGAGTGGAAGAAAGCACTTGGGGGGACAATGGAAAAAAAAGTTTTGGGGACGCTGAAAGAAAGTCCCTTTGGGGGGCGCTGGAAGGGGGGGGTTTTTGGGGGGGGAAAGCCCGGAAAAAAAGTTTCCCTTTGTGGACGTTTGGAAAAAAAGTTTTTTGGTGGACGCTGGAAGAAAAATTCTTAGGTGGACGCTGGGGAAAAAAGGGTTCCTTGGTGGAGTGGAAAAAAAAGTTTTGGTTTTACGCGGGGGAAAAAAAAGTTCTTGGGGTTTTACCCCTGGAAAAAATTCTTGGTGGGCGCTTGGGAAAAAAGTTTTGGTGGGGCGCTGGAAAAAAGTTTTTTGGTTGACGCTGGAAGAAAAATTCTTTTTGGGGGGCGCTGGAAGAAAAAATTTTTTGGGGACGCTGGAAGAAAGGGTTTTTGGGGGACGTGGGAAAAAAGTTTTGGTTGACGTGGAAGGGAAATTCTTTGGGGGACGCTGGAAGAAAGTTCTTGTTTTTGGGCGCTGGAAGAAAATTTTTTTGTTGGGTGGGAAAAAAAGTTTTTGGTGGGCGCTGGAAGAAAGTTTTGGTGGAAAGCCCGGAAGAAAATTCTTGGTGGACGCTGGAAGAAAGTCCCTTGGTGGGGCGTGGAAGGAAAATTCTTGTTGGACAATTGGGGAAAAAGTTCTTGGTGGACGCTGGAAGAAAAATTTTTGGTGGACGTGGAAGAAAGTTCTTTGTGGACGTGGATGAAAAATCTTGGTGGGGGCCCGGAAGAAAGTTCTTGGGTTGGCCCCCGGGAAAAAAGCTCTTGGTTGACGCTGGGGAAAAAAGTTTTGGTTGGCCCCTGGAAAAAAGTTTTGGTGGACGCCCGGGAAGAAAGGGACCCTTTGGGGGCCACTGGGGGGGAAAATTCTTGGTTTTTCGGGAAGGGAAATCCCTTTGGGGGGGACGTTGGGAAAAAAGTTTGGGTTTACGCGGAAAAAAAATTCTTTGGGTTTACGCCCGGAAGAAAAGTTTTGGGGGACGCTTTGGAAAAAAAGCACTTTGGGGGAAAAATGGGGAAAAAAGTTTTGGTGGGCGCTGAAAGAAAGTCCTTTTGGGGGACGCTGGAAGAAAAATTTTGGTTTGGGCGCTGGGAAGGAAAGTTCTTATGGACCTGGAAAAAAGTTCTTGGTGGACGCTGGAAGAAAGTTCTTGGGGACCCCTTTGGGAAAAAAGTTCTTGGTGGGGCGCTGGAAGAAAGTTTTTTGGGTTTACGCGGGGGAAAAAAAGTTCTTGGGTTTACGCTGGAAAAAAGGTTTTGGGGGACCCCGGGAAAAAAAGTTTTTGGGGGACGTGGAAAAAAGTTCTTGGTTGAGTGAAGAAAGTTCTTGGGGGACGCTGGAAGAAAGTTCTTGTTGGGGCTGGAAGAAAATTCTTGGGGGGAAACCTTTGGGAAAAAAGTTTTGGGGGACGCTTGGGAAAAAGTTCTTTGGGGGGACGGTGGAAGAAAAATTCCCTTGGGGGACGTGGAAGAAAATTTTTGTTGGGGCAATGGAAAAATTTTGGTGGACCTGGAAGAAAAATTCTTGGTGGAGCTTGGGAAAAAAGTTTTTTGTTTGGGGCTGGATGAAAAGGGGGTTGGTGGACGCTGGGGAAAAAAGTTTTTTGGGGTTTACGCTGGAAGGGAAAATTTGGTTGAGTGGGAAAAAAGTTCTTGGTTGACGCTGGGAAAAAAAAGTTTTTTGGTGGGTGGGGAAAAAAGCATTGGTGGACCTGGAAGAAATTCTTGGTGGACGCTTGGGGAAAATCCCCTTTGGGGGACGCTGGAAAAAAATTTTTTGGTGGACGCTGGAAGAAAGTTCCTTTGGGGGACGCTGGAAAAAAGGGTTTTTGGTTGACGCGGAAAAAAAGTTTTTGGTTTGAGCTGGAAAAAGTTCTTGGTGAACCTTAAAACTTGTTTGGGGCTGGGGAAAAAATTCTTGTTGGACGCTGGAAAAAAAGGGTTTTGGTGGAGCTGGAAAAAAAGTTCTTGGTGGGCGCTGGAAAGAAAGTTTCCCCCGGGGGACGCTGGAAGAAAGTTCTTGGTGGACGTGGAAGGGAAAATCCTTGGTGGGGTGGAAGAAAGGCCTTGGGGGGACGTGGAAGAAAGTCCCCTTTGGGGGAGTTTGGGAAAAAGCCTTGGTGGAAAGCTGGGAAAAAAGTCCCTTTGGGGGAGCTGGGAAAAAGTCCTTGGTGGGCGTGGAAAAAAAGTCCTTGGTGGACGCGGAAGAAAGGCCTTGGTGGACGTGGAAGAAAAATCCCTTTGGGGGACGTGGGAAAAAGTCCTTGGGGACGTGGAAAGGAAAAACCCTTGGGTGGAGCTGGAAAAAAAAGTCCCCTTGGGGGGACGCAGGAAAAAAAATCCTTTGGGAATGCGGAAGAAAGTCCCTTTGGGGGACGTGGAAAAAAGTCCTTTTGGGGGACCTGGAAGAAAATCCTTGGTAGACGCTGGAAAGAAAAGTCCTTGGGGGACGCGGAAGAAAAATGCTTGGGGGGACGTGGAAGAAAGTCCGGTAGACGCTGGGAAAAAAAGTCCCCTTTGGGGGACGCTGGGCGAAAGTCCCCTTTGGGGGGACCCCTGGAAAAAGTCCCTTTGGGAGACCTGGAAGAAAGTCCTTGGGGGACGTGGGGAAAAAAAAGTCCCCTTTGGGGGACGCTGCTTTGGGAAAAGAAACACTTCTTTAAAAAGAAATAATTTTTTTACTGTATGTGCAACCTGGAGGTTTTCCGGGGGTCCCAAAGCCCCCTGGCCCGGGCCCCTAAACCCGGCCTCCAGGTGGATCAGGGCCTAAACAACCAGGTGTTACTGGGTGGCCGAAACGCCCGTCCAGCATATGCCACAGCCCCCTTTAAAACCCGGGTTTTTTGGGAAATTTCCCCTAATGCTTGATGGGAGGTGTTTTAAAAAGTCCCTTTGGGGGCCGGGCACTTATTTTGGGTTTTTTCTTATGTACCAATGGCGCCCCCCACTTTTAATTGGGGGCATTTTGCCCTCGCCTGACAGGGCTTTTACTTTCGTAGGGAGTGAATTTTTGTGTGCGATTCGGGAACCCTTCCTTTCCCGGAAATTTTTCCCAAATGTAGAAATTTGATAAAATCTTTCCCTCCCCCCCTTTAAAAGAGTAAAAAGTCAAGTGCTTCCAAGCGTTCCCCCGTATTAAGGTGTTTTACAGAAAAATTTTACGTGCAGTAAAGGATATCTGTCCCCTCAGATTTATTCCCCGACAAGTTGAAAAATAATGTGTTTGGTCCCCCCCCCTTTTTTTGGCCCCCAGTTGTTTTTTATCCTCAGGGTTTTTTGGTCTTCAAGTTGTTTTTGGGCCTCAGTTGTTTGATCCCCAGTTGTTTGGTCCCCAGTTGTTTGGTCTCAGTTGCTTGGGTCCTTAGGGTTGTTTTTGGGCCCCAGTTGTTTGTTTCCCCAGTTGTTTGGGGCTTTAGTTTTTTTAGTTTCCCAGTTTTTTTGACCTCAGTTTTTTGGTAAATCGTTGTTTGGTCATTAGTCGCTTGGTCCCCCCTTTTTTCTGGGGCTTCAGTTGTTTTTGGGCCTTTAGTTGTTTGATCCCCATTGGGTTTTATCCTCGTTGTTTGGGTTTTAAATTGTTTGATTCTCGTTGTTTGATCCCCCTTTTTTTTTGGGCCTCGTTGTTTGGTCTCAGTTGCTTTTGGGGCTCCCGTTTTTGATCCTCAGTTGTTTGGGGCCTCAAATTGTTTGGGGCCCCGTTGCTTGGTTTTATTTTTTTGGTCCTCAGTTTTTTTTGATCCTCAAATTGCTTGGTTCTCAGTTGTTTTTTCCCCAGTTGTTTTGGGCCCCAGTTGTTTGATCCCCCAGTTGCTTGGGGTTTTCTTTGTTTGAAACCCCAGTTTTTTGGTCCTCAGTTTTTTTTGATCCCCAGTTGTTTTGGGCCCCAAACTGTTTGGTCCTCAGTTGTTTGGTTTTTATTGTTTGGTCTTCCAAAGTTTTGATCCCCAGTTGTTTGGTCCTCAGTTGTTTGGTTTCCCCAGTTGTTTGGCTTTTGTTGTTTGGGCTTCAGGGTTTTTTGTCCTCGTTTCTTGGGCCTCAGTTGTTTGGTTTCCCCAGTTGTTTTTGGGCTTTAGTTGTTTGGTCCCCCTTTTTTTGGTCCCCAGTTGTTTGGTTCCCTTCCCGTTTTTTTTTGTCTTCAGTTTTTTGATTCAGTTTTTTGGTCCCCAGTTGTTTTGGGTCCCCGTTGTTTGGGGCCCCAATTGTTTGGTCTTCAGTTGTTTTTGGGTTTGTTGTTTGGTCCCAGTTGTTTGGTTTCAGTTGGTTTTTTTCTTTCAGTTTTTTTGATCCTCAGTTGTTTGGTCCTAGTTGTTTGGGCCTCAGTTGTTTTTTGGGCCTTTTTTTGTTTGATCTTCAGTTGCTTTTGGGTTTAGTTGTTTTTATCCTCGTTGTTTGGTTTCCCCGTTGTTTGATCCTCAGTTGTTTGATCCTCAGTTGTTTGGGTTTTATTTGGTTTTTATCCCCCAAATTTTTTTGGGCCCCCAGTTGTTTTGATCCCCAGTTGTTTTGGGCCTCAGTTGTTTGATCCCAGTTGTTTGGGGGCCTCAGTTTTGAATTTCCCCAGTTGTTTTTTGGGCCTCATTTTTTTTGATCCTCCGTTGGTTTTGGGCCTCGATTTTTGGGTTTTCAGTTTTCTTGGGCCCTCAGTTGTTTGTCCTCAGTTTTTTTGGTCTTTGTTTTTTTGATCCCCAGTTTTTTGGTCCCCCAGCTGTTTTTGGGCCCCATTTTTTTTGGTCTTTAGTTGTTTGGGCTTCAGTTGTTTGATCCTCAGTTGTTTGGTCCCCCAGTTTTTGGTTTCCCCAGTTTTTTTTGTCTTTAGTTGTTTGGCCCTTTTGTTGTTTTTCCCCAGTTGTTTGGTCCTCATTGTTTGGTCCTCAGGGTTTTTTGGTCTTTAGTTGTTTGGCCTCAGTTTTTTTGGTCCCAGTTGTTTGGTTTCATTGTTTTTTCTTTTATTGTTTTTATCCTCATTGTTTGGTCCTCAGTTGTTTGGCCCATTTTTTGGGCCCCAGTTGTTTGGTTTTTTTCATTGTTTGGTCCTCAGTTGTTTTGGCCCCAGTTGTTTGGTCTTCATTGTTTTTCTTCAGTTTTTTTTGATCTTCCATTTTTTGGTCCCCATTGTTTGGTCCTCAGTTGTTTGGTCCTTAGTTTTTATTGATCTTCATTTTCTTGTTTCCCCATTGTTTGATTCAGTTGTTTTTTTCCCCAGTTGTTTGATCCTCCGTTGTTTGGTCCCCAGCTGTTTGGGCCTCAGTTGTTTTGGGCTTCAGTTGTTTGGCTTCAGTTGGTTTTTCCCAGTTTTTTTGGTCTTTTTAAATTGTTTGGTTTCCCCAGTTTTTTTGGTTTCATTTGTTTGGTATTCAGTTGTTTGATCCTCAGTTGTTTGGTCCTCAGTTGTTTGGTCCTCAGTTTTGGGGTTTTAGTTGTTTGGTTTCCCCAGTTGGGTTTTATCCTCGTTGTTTTGGTTTTTTAGTTTTTTTGGTTTCCCCAGTTGTTTTTGGGCCCCATTGTTTGGTCCTCACTTGTTTGGTCCTCGTTTTTTTTTTTCTTCAGTTTTTGGTCCTCAGTTGTTTGATCCTCAGTTGTTTGGTTCATTTTTTTGGTTTCCCCCAGTTGTTTTGGGCCTTTTTTGTTTTGGGCCTCAAATTTTTTTGATCCTCAGTTTTTGGTCCCAGTTGTTTTGTTCAGTTGTTTGGTCCTCAGTTGCTTGGTCCTCAGTGTTTTGACCCCAGTTTTTTTTCGCTTCAGTTTTTTTTGTCCCCCGTTTTTTTTGATCCCCAGTTTTTTTGGTCCTCCGTTTTTTTGGTCCTCATTGTTTGGCCTAAATTTTTTGATCCTCATTGGGTTTTGGGCCTCATTTTTTTGGTCCCCAGTTGTTTTATCCTCAGTTGTTTTCCTCCCTTTAGTTGTTTTTGGTCCCCAGTTGTTTGAAACCCAGTTGTTTTTGTTTCAGTTTGTTTTGTTTTTCGTTGTTTGGTCCTCAGTTGTTTGGTCCTCAGTTTTTTTTTATCCTCAGTTGTTTTTGTTTCAGTTGTTTGGTCCCCAGTTGTTTTTATCCCAGTTGTTTCGTCCCTTTAAATTGTTTCGTCTTCGTTTTTTTGATCCTCAGTTGTTTGGGCCTCAAATTGTTTACCCCCAGTTGTTTCGTCCCTTTAGTTGGGTTTTGGGCCTCAGTTGTTTGATCCCCAATTGTTTTTGTCTTCATTGGGTTTTGGGCCTCAGGGTTTTTTGGTCCCCCAATTTTTTGGTCCTCAGGGGTTTTGGGCCCCATTTTTTTGGTCCTCATTGTTTTGGGCCTCCGTTGTTTGGTCCCCCAAATTTTTTTTTGGGCCTCAAATTGTTTGGTCCCCAGTTGTTTGGCCCCATTGTTTGGTCCTTTATTTGTTTGGGCCTCCCGTTTTTTTGGGCCTCAGTTGTTTTGGGCCTCATTTGTTTGGTCCTTTAGTTGTTTGGGGCCTAAATTGTTTGGTCCTCAGTTGTTTGGTCCTCATTTGTTTGGTTTCCCCAGTTTTTTGGTCCCCAGTTGTTTGGTTCCCCCAGGGTTTTTTTGGTTTCCCCAGTTTTTGGTTCCCCGTTGTTTGGTCCCAGTTTTTTTGGGCCTAGTTTTTTGGTCCCCAGTTTTTTTGGTCCCCAGTTGTTTGGGTCCTCGTTGTTTGGTCCCCCCCCCCCGTTTTTTGGTCCCCGTTGTTTTGGGCCTCAGTTGTTTTGGGGCCTATTTTTTTGGCCTCAATTTTTTGGTCCCCCGTTTTTTTGGTTTCAGTTGTTTGGGGCCTCATTTTTTTGGCCCCCAGTTGTTTGGTCCCCAAAATTTTTTTGGTCCTCATTTGTTTGGGCCTCAGTTTGGGTTTGGGCCCCCAGTTTTTTTTTGGTCCCCCAGTTGTTTGGTCCTCAGTTGTTTGGTCCTCAGTTGTTTGGTCCTCAGTTGTTTGGTCCTCAGTTGTTTGGTCCTCAGTTGTTTGGTCCTCAGTTGTTTGGTCCTCAGTTTGTTTGGTCCTCAGTTGTTTGGGGCCCCCGTTGTTTTTGGGCCTCAGTTGTTTTGGGGCCCAGTTGTTTGGTCCTCAGTTTGTTTGGTCCCCAGTTGTTTGGGGTTTAGTTGTTGGGGCCCCAATTGTTTGGTCCTCATTGTTTGGGTTTAGTTTTTTTTTTGGGCCTCAGTTGTTTGGTCCCCCATTGTTTTGGGCCCTATTTGTTTTTGGTTCCCCAGTTGTTTGGTCCTAGTTGTTTTTGGGCCCCATTTTTTTTTGGGCCCCAATTGTTTGGCCTCAGTTTTTTTGTTTTTGGTTTTCAGTTGTTTTTTGGTTTCCCCATTTTTTTGGTCCTCAGGGTTTTTTGGTCCTCAGTTTTTTTGGGCCCAAATTGTTTTTGGGTTTCCCCAGTTGTTTTGGGCCTCAGTTTTTTTGGTCCCCAGTTGTTTGGTCCCCAGTTGTTTGGTCCTCAGTTTTTTGGTCCCCCAGTTGTTTTTGGGCCCCAGTTGTTTTTTTTTCCCCAGTTGTTTTGGGCCTATTTTTTTGGGCCTCATTGGGTTTTTTCCTCAGTTGTTTGGTCCCGTTGTTTGGTCCTCGTTGTTTTGGGGCCTCAGTTGTTTGGTCCTCAGTTGTTTGGGTCCTCAGTTTTTTGGTCTTCATTTTTTTGGGCCTAAATTTTTTTGGGCCTAAATTTTTTGGTCCCTCAGTTGTTTGGTCCTCATTGGTTTTGGGCCCCAGTTGTTTTTTTCCCCATTTTTTTGGTTCAGTTTTTTTGGTCCTCATTGTTTTTGGGCCCCCAGGTTTTTGGTTATTTTTTTTGGTCCTCAGTTGTTTTGGGCCCCCATTTTTTGGTTCCCCCGTTGTTTTGGGCCTCATTTGTTTGGGGCCCCGTTGGGTTTGGTCCCCCCATTTTTTTGGGGCCCCATTTGTTTGGTCCTCAGTTGTTTGGGCCCCAGTTGTTTGGGCCCCAGTTGTTTGGTCTCATTTTTGGTCCCCATTGTTTGGTTTCCCCATTTGGTTTTGGGCCCCAGTTGTTTGGTCCTCAGTTTTTTGGTCCCCAGTTGTTTTTTTCCCGTTCCCCCCAGTTGTTTGGGCCTCAGTTGTTTTGGTCCTCAGTTTGTTTTTGGGCCCAGTTGTTTGGGCCTCAGTTTTTGGGCCCCAGTTGTTTGGTCCTCAGTTGTTTGGTCCCCCATTGTTTTTGGGCCTCAGTTTTGTTTGGTCCTCATTGTTTTTTCCTCAGTTTTTTGGTCCCCCGTTGTTTGGTCCTCGTTGTTTTGGTTTTTCATTGTTTGGTCTAGTTGTTTGGTCCTCATTGTTTTTGGGCCTCAGTTGTTTGGTCCCAGTTTTTTTGGTCCTCAGTTGTTTGGTCCTCATTTTTTTTTTTTTTGGTCCCCCAGTTTTTGGTTTCCCCAGGTTTGGTCCCGTTGTTTTTCCTATTTGTTTGGTCCTCGTTGTTTGGTCCTCAGTTGTTTGGTCCCCAATTTTTTTGGGCCTCAGTTTTTTTGGTCCTCAGTTTTTTTGGTCCTCAGTTTTTTGGTCATCATTTTTTTGGTTCAGTTTTTTTTGGGCCCCATTTTTTTTGGTCTAAATTGTTTGGTCCCCAGTTGTTTTGGGCCTCAGTTGTTTTTGGGCCCGTTTTTTGGTCCCCAGTTTTTTTGGTCCTCTTTTGGGTTTTGGGCCCCAGTTGTTTGGTCCTAGTTGTTTTTTGGGCCTTTGTTTTTGGTCCTCAGTTGTTTGGTCCTAAATTGTTTTGTTTCCCCGTTGTTTGGTTCCCCTTTTTTTGGTCCTCATTGTTTGGTCCCCCGTTGTTTTTTTTCCCCAGTTGGTTTTTGGGCCCCAGTTTGTTTGGTCCTCAGTTTTTTGGTCCCCCAGTTGTTTGGGGCCTCGTTGTTTTTGGGCCCCAGTTTTTTTTGGTCCCCCGTTTTTTGGTCCCCATTTTTTTTGGTCCCCCGTTGTTTGGTCCTAGTTGTTTTGGGGTTTCCCCGTTGTTTGGGTTTCCCCAGTTGTTTGGTCCCCAGTTTTTTTTGGTTTTGGCCTCCAGTTGTTTGGTCCTTTAGTTGAGCTTCCCTCTTAAATTTTGGGGGGAAAAATATATAATTTTTTTTCGAGTGTGACCCCCGTGAGTGCCAAACCCCGCATAAATTGTCCCTGGCCAAATCTTTTGTAGGATGGTAGACAAACCCCGTTTTGTGCCCCCCGATCACTTTTTCGTGGCACTTGTTTAGGATGGTAGAAAACCGTGGTGCCACCCCGCATCACTTGTGTTGGAACTCGTTTTTAGGATGGTAGACACCGGGAGTGCCCCAGCATCACTTGTCGTGGCACTCTGTGTAGGATGGTAGACACCAGTGAGTGCCACCCAGCATCACTTGTCGTGGCACTCTGTGTAGGATGGTAGACACCAGTGAGTGCCACCCAGCATCCTTTTCCCTGGCACTTGTGTAAAGGGGGTAGAACAGTGGGTGCCCCCGCATCACTTGTCGTGGCATCCCGTGAGGATGGTAGAAACCATGAGTGCCACCCCGCATCATTTTCGTGGCAAATCCCATGTAGGAAAGGTAGACACCAGGGGGTGCCACCCCGAATCATTGTGTTTGGGACCTGTGTGGATGGGAGACACCCGTGGTGCCCCCCAGCATACTTGTCGTGGCACTCTATGTAGGATGGTAGACACCAGTGAGTGCCACCCAGCATCACTTGTCGTGGCACTCTGTGTAGGATGGTAGACACCAGTGAGTGCCACCCAGCATCACTTGTTCCCTGGCACTCTGTGTAGGGAAAGGTTTGACACCAGTGGGGTGCCACCCAAACATCACTTGTCGTGGCACTCTATTTAAAGGGTGGAAAACACCAGTGAGTGGCCCCCCATCACTTGTCGTGGGCCCCTGTGTAGGATGGTAAGAAAAACCAGTGAGTGCCAACCCCGCCTCAAATTGGGGCCCCGGCAATCGTGTTTGGATGGTAGACACCAGTGAGTGCCCCCCAGATCACTTGTCGTGGCATCTATGTAGGATGGTAAACCAGTGAGTGCCCCCCGATCACTTGCGTGGACTTGTGTAGGGGTGGGGAGACAAGTGAGTGCCAACCCCGGGATCACTTTTTCGTGGCACTCTGTGTAAAGGGTGGTAGACACCAGGGGAGTCCCCCCAGCATTTACTTGTCGGGGCATCTTTTAGGTGGTAGACACCCGTGGGGTGCCCCCCAGCATCAATTGTCGTGGGGACTCTTGGGGTAGGATGGTAGAACCCGTGGGGTGCCAACCCCGCATTCACTTGTCGTGGACTCTGTGTAGGATGGTAACACCCGTGAGTCCCCCCAATCACTTGTGTGGCATTTTGTGTAAAGGTGGAGGGCCCCCAGTGAGTGCCACCCGGGATCATTGTCGTGGCAAATCTATGTAGGGTGGTAAAACACCAGTGAGGGCCACCCCATCACTTGTCGTGGCAAATCGTGTGGGTGGTAGACACCGTGAGTGCCACCCCGCATCATTGTCGTGGCACTCTGTGTAGGATGGTAGACACCAGTGAGTGCCACCCAGCATCACTTGTCGTGGCACTCTGTGTAGGATGGTAGACACCAGTGAGTGCCACCCAGCATCACTTGTCGTGGCACTCTGTGTAGGATGGTAGACACCAGTGAGTGCCACCCAGCATCACTTGTCGTGGCACTCTATGTAGGATGGTAGACCCGTGAAATGCCCCAGAAACATTGTCGTGGCACTCTGTGTAGGTGGTAGACCAGTGAGTTTCCCCCACATCAAATTGTCGTGGCAACTCTTGTAGGGGTAGCACCAGGAGTGCCACCCCGCATCACTTGTCGTGGCACTCTGTGGGGGATGGTAGGGGCACCCGTGAGTGCCACCCCGCCTCATTGTCGTGGCACCTATGTAGGATGGTAGAACCCCGTGGGGTGCCACCCCATCACTTGTCGTGGCACTTATGTAGGATGGTAGACACCAGTAGTTTCCCCCCCAGCATCACTTTTCGTGGCACTCTTATTTAGGATGGAAAACACCCTGAGGCCCCCCACATCACTTGTGTGGACTCTATGTTTGGATGGTAAACCCCAGTGGAAAATCCCCCCAGCTCACTTGTCGTGGGACTCGTGTAGGAGGGAACACCAGTGAGTGCCCCCCAGATCACTTGTCCCTGGCATTGTGTAGGAGGAGACACCCGTGAGTGCCACCCCGCACACTTGTGTGGACCTAAGTAGGATGGTAGACACCAGGGGTGAAAAAAGCCCTCACTTGGGCGTGGCACTTGTTTTTAGGAGGTAGAACCAGTGAGTGCCACCCAGTCAAATTTTCGTGGCAATCTGTGTAGGATGGTAGAAAACCAGTGGAGTGCCACCCCCGCATAAATTGTCGTGGCACTTATGTTTGGAGGTAGCCCATTTTGGGGCCACCCAGCATCACTTGTGTTGGGACTCTGTGTAGGATGGGAGACCCCCATTTTAGTGCCACCCCGGGATCACTTGTGTGGCACTCTGTGTAGGATTGGGAGAACCAGTGGTGCCAACCCGCATCATTTTCGTGGCACTCTGGGGTTGGATGGGAGAACCGTGAGTGCCACCCAGATCCTTGTCCCTGGCCCCTCATTAGGATGGTAAACCGTGAGTGCCACCCAGCATCACTTGTCGTGGCAAAACCAAAAGGGGGAGGTAGACACCCGTTTGGGGCCACCCCCATCACTTGTCGGGGCACTCTGTGTAGGATGGTAGACACCCGTGGTGGGCCCCCCAGCATCACTTGCGTGGCCTCTGTGTAGGATGGTAGGGCACCTTTAGTGCCCCCACATCACTTGTCGTGGCCCCCCTTTTTGTAGGATGGTAGACACCAGTGGTGACCCCGCATTTACTTGTGTGGGGCCCCTATGTAGGATGTAAAAGATGAGTGATACATGCGAAATGATCCTTGAAAATTTGGGTGAATACCCGTTGATAGATGGATATTTAAAATGGGGACTGTATATGGGGGTAGAAATTAAACAACATTAAAAAAATTATAGGGCATATCGGGAAAACCCCAAAAAAATTTTTTTATTTTTTTTTAACGAGTTCGTATTACAGACGGCACTTTATTTGAGTGTTCTTAAGTATTTCCTGCCAACTTCAACTCAGTTGTTTGTACACTTCAAATGCCTTAACCTCTCGGCTTCAAACTTTGGACCCAAGGAACTATAAGCGAGAGGAAGCTTGGTGT
Source organism: Cherax quadricarinatus (assembly GCF_026875155.1). Lineage (NCBI taxonomy): Eukaryota > Metazoa > Arthropoda > Malacostraca > Decapoda > Parastacidae > Cherax > Cherax quadricarinatus. The sequence goes on from NC_069409.1 coordinate 13,582,807, forward strand.
AACAATTAACAAGTGAAGGAGCCTTTCCAAGATTATAAAGTCTACTGCCAATACAAGTGTTAATGTGATAAGCAGATGACGCCTCTTCTGAGAAACTCAAAAATTGAAGGTTCGTGAATGTTACTTAAGTAAGATATGTGTTGTTATTCTTGTGTGTTGCGCCATTTTATCAGGTTTAACCTTGATTTGGATTAAATAACTGAATTGTATCTCCTCCAGGAAGAAGAGTTCATTCTTTTTGGTGAGGAGCTTTTGATCCAAGGTACTAGATTTATCTTCTTCCACTGATTGAATGATAGAGTGAAAAACAAGGAACTTCATGTACACAAATTTCTACATCTGGTATTAATTTGGTTATGTATTAAGTTATGTTTCAGAGGTAGTGTGTGGTAGTAGGTCGTAGTAGGTAGCAGAAGGTAGTAGGTCGTAGTAGGAGGAAGCAGAAGGTAGTAGGTCGTAGGAGGGGGTAGCAGAAGGTAGTAGTTCCTAGTAAAAGGTAGCAGGAGGTAGTAGATGGTAGTAAGTCGTAGTAGTAGGTAACAGAGGGTGGTAGTTTGTAGCAAAAGGTAGGAGGAGGTAGTAGAGGGTAGTAGGTCGTAGAAGATAGCAGGAGGTAGTAGGTTGTAGTAGGAGGTAGCAGGAGGTAGTAGATGGTAGTAAGTCGTAGTAGTAGGTACCAGAGGGTAGTAGTTTGTAGCAAAAGGTAGGAGGAGGTAGTAGAGGGTAACAGGTCGTAGAAGATAGCAGGAGGTAGTAGGTTGTAATAGGAGGTAGCAGGAGGTTGTAGAAGGTAGTAGGTCGTAGTAGAAGGTAGCAGGAGGTAGTAGATCGTAGCAGGAGGTAGTAGGTCGTAACAGGAGGTAGTAGAAGGTAGTAGGTCGTAGTAAAAGATAGCAGGACATAGTAGAGGGTAGTAGGTCGTAGTAGAACGCAGCAGGAGGTAGTAGGTAATACAAGGAGGAAGTAGGTGGTTGTAAAGGATTCTGTAGAATACATGCTATGTATCGGTAGACAGGAAAAGCTTATTGCTGTCTCAGCCGATCTGCAGCTGCACCCGGAAGACTCCTCCGTAGCTGATGAAGTATGAGTAAGTATGATAATAATCGCCCCAAAGGAGGGTTATATCAGCATATCATTCAGTAACTGAATGCTGACTCAACTTACGGTTTTGGGCTCAATGGCCCGCATACTATGGGCTAATATGGTAACTCCAGTTAAGGCATGAACTAGCTATTCACTCCGCAGCCGACCTAACTAGTATCATAACTTACTAGACTTGCCCAGGTATTGTATCAAACCAGTAAGTTCCCTCTCTTGTGGCAGGGATGTAACCCGGTATTGCTGTCGTGGCTAAAGCAGAAGCGTTTCGGTGGCACTGTCTCTCTCTGAACATTGTAACACACTGACACTGCACTGTTCTTCAATATTTGTCCTCTACTTCGCGGTAATTTCACAACATAGTTCTACCACGAATAGCTGAGACTGTCACTGAGAACAGAAATGCTCTAATCACCAGTGTCTTCGTCTGTTCTTATAGCGTGAAGCATGAGATGTCTGCGTCAGTTCTTAAAACAATCTGACCCTGGAGAGAGCTTCTGCTTGGGGTGTGGCTCCAAAATCGCGGACTACAACATAATTTCCTTACTTGCTTGACACTGCAACAGAATTCATTACAAATGATAGATTTCCTAGACTTAAGGCTTCTAAAGTGTTTTACGATAGTCTCAACTTGGAAATAAAGTGATCTAGGGTTTTCTGTACTTTTTCCTGCTACAGAAAAGAGTGTCATTTTCCTTATTACATTACCACTCAATTTTAATGAGGCAGTGATGCAGGAAGGAAGTTGCGTGACTGTACTCTGGTACGCTGCTTTCCTCTGCTTCCAGTTAAATTGTTGATCTAGAAGTGAGATATCATTTGCCCTTTGTGAGAGGGTTGTCCCTCAGGGTGAAAAGGGCTGAAAAGGGCTGAAAGGGGCCGATACCCCCCTTTTGGAGAAATTTTCTCCACAGTGGTAGTAGGTGGTAGTAGGAAGTAGTAAGAGGTAGTAGGAGGTAGTAGGTGGTAGTAGGTGGTAGTAGGTAAGTAGTAGTAGGTGGTAGTAGGAGGCAGTAGGTAAGTAGTAGTAGGTGGTAGTTTAAGTTGAGATATGCAGAAAATCAGTGTTGCTTACTCCAGAGAAAATCAGTGTTGCTTACTCCAGAGAAAATCAGTGTTGCTTACTCCAGAGAAAATCAGAGAAAGTCAGCGTTGTTTACTCCAGAGAAAGTCAGTGTTGCTTGCTCCAGAGAGAGAGAGACAATGTACCTTACTCCAGAGAGACAGAGCCAGTGTTGCTTAGTTAAGTATTACGTATATAGGTGTAGTCTTGTGGCCTGCACACCTGGTTGTAGCGCGATAACGAGCAGAGAGTAAATATATATTACCTTCACCAAACATCAGCCAATAATACATATAATATTTACAGAGGCTATGTACAGTAAGGCAATTTGCAATTAAGAAACAAGGTTAGAACCGCCTTTGACCAGACTTGTAGGTAAGTCTTCCAAAGTTGATTCTCGTGTGTCCAATATTGCTTTACATCTCTGGCTGGCTTCCTTGTCATTGGCTGGCTGAACCAAGGTGGTAGTATAATGAATAGGGCCCCACTCATTATACCCTTAACACCTGGTTCACTAGTTGGGAGTCATACCTATACGAGTGTGTGACATACTCCGAATAATATAACATACTCTTATCATGCCATACTCTCATCGCAAAAGAGCTCTAATAGCCAGGACTAAGCATTCTTCAATGGTTAATGTGCCACTATGGCATGAATTACTAATGGAACTGCCTTTATTCTCAAACATCCAACTCAGTAGAGAGTACTCAACTCATAAGGACACTCAAGTCAGCAGACAGTAGGCCTAACATAGGTTCAAAACACTTGCAAATGGGAGCAAAGTGTCTCCTCACTAAAAGATAACCTTATTGACAGATTCATTCAAATTTTATTTTATGGCCACAAAGAAAATAAAAGAATGTACGACCCATTTTCCCTAAAACATCTAAAAAAGGTGTCTGCCAATACTTTATCTTTGCTGGCAATGTGATATATGAAAGACTGTACAGTTGCAACCGTAATATCCAATGCATGAGACAAGTGCTCTTGGCCACTCATGGAACTGAGGTTGGTCCACGGTTTGTGGTCGCTGAAGACGGTGACCACATGTGATGTGCTGGACAAGAACACTTCAGAATGTTTTAGCACAAGTACCAGGACCGGAGCCTCTTTTTCAATGGTAGAATAGGAACACTGATAGGCCTGGTATTTAGCTGAATAATATGCCATGGACTGCAGATATTCCTCATCAGATGCCTGGAGAAACACTGCCCCCACTCCAGGTTCACGTCCATCAACCAGTAATATAAATGGTTTCGAAAATTCTCTGGACAATAGTATAGAAGCACTGCATCATAAGAGACTTTTACCATGGTTAAAAGCCTCTTGACAACTAGAGGTCCAGCAAAATTATGTTTTAGGACTGGCAATGGAGATCAGGGGGGCGCTGCCACATCTAAGAAAGTTTATAGACTTCTTAACCTGAGGAACAGGATAAAATTGAATGGCCAAAACTTTGGCAAATTTAGGCCCCACTTTGCCACTACCTACTTCATGACCCAAGACAGTTATAATAGACTGGCAGAAAGATGACTTGCTGAGATTCACAGTTAGTCGAACTGTGTCCTGTCTTGACTACCTCTCAAAGAAGCAGTCAAGAGGGACTCATGATGATTCCATATATCAGAAACTACAAATATATCGTCTAGGTAAGCCGCAATACCTTCAAGTTCTTTGACAGCCTGATAGATCAATTTTTGAAATGTGGCAGGCGAGTTCCTAATTCCAAATGGGTCACAATATATTGAGAGTGTCCTGGAATTATGAATGCAGAAATCTCCTTTGCTTTATCTGTTTAATGTACTTGGTAGTAACCTTTAAGATCTGGTTTAGAAAAGCATGGGGTCTTACCCACAAAGTCCACTATATTTTCCATACGTGGTAGAGGGTAAGCATCTGCTACTGTAACCTCATTCACCTTGTGGTAGTCAGTACTCATCCAAAATTCTCCATCAGGCTTTTTAACAAGGGTGCACGGTCAGTCCCACAGGCTGGACGATTCCTCCACCAATCCATGTCTAACAGAAACTCTACTTCCTGCTAAAGTAGCCTCTTCTTTTCAAGACTAGCTCCATAAGGAAAAAGTTTGATAGGTTTAGCAGTTCCTACAACCACATTGTGATAACCCAGGTTGCACAGTTTTGGTACATCTAAAAATGTGTAGTAGAAGTAAGAAGACAGGCCCCTTCAGAATCCAATCATTCTCACTTCCACTCTTCATCACTTATCTACTAGTTACAATTGAGAAGGGTTGAATTCCGAAGGGACCTGCATTCTTACTTCTACTAGTGAATCACGTCCCCAGCAACACCTTGGATATCTTCCACCTCACCTTTGACAGTATTTAAGACCCCGTTCGCATGCTTCAGCTTCATATCGTCCCTGACCGTGGAGCAAAACTCTTCTCCAGGGTGAGGGACTAATCACCTCAAACACTATTTGTCTAAGATTGATGACTGGTAGCATTGTCTTTATTTCACTACTACTGCTTCCTCTGTATTTGACTGAAGAAACCTACTGTGTAGGTGAAACGTTTCATCAATAAAGCTACACAACTGTTGCACATGTGTCTTAGTAAACCATACCCCCGGCCGGGATTGAACCCGCGGTCATAGAGTCTTATTGTGGCTAGCTGGTCTAGTGGCTAACGCGACGGGCTGGAGTTTTGAGACTCTATGACCGCGGGTTCAATCCCGGCCGGGGGTATGGTTTGTTTGCAATCGTGTCATTACGATTTCTTGAGTCATGTGTCTTAGTCTTCCGCATTGTAGATATAAAAGTGGAGAGTGAAGCAGGACAAATAGGACACAAGAAGCCAAACTACAAAACAGGGGACTACACAGGCATGCAGAATTTCCTGCACGAGGTACAGTGGGAAAGATAACTGGTAGGAAAACAGGAAATTAAATTATTGAAAATGTGACTAAAAATTGCAAGGAGGCGAAGGAGAACTTCTTACCATAGGACAACAGAAACACTGGGAAGACCAAAATGAACCCTTGGTTTTCCCAAAGGTGCAGAGAGTCCAAAACTAGAATGGAAAAATTATAGAAGACAAAGGATCCAGGAAAATATAGAGGTTAGCTGAAGAGCCAGAATCAAATATGCATGGATGCAGTGGCAATATGAGAATGCCATAGCATCGAAAATCAAATGTGACCCACAGTTGTTGTATAGCCACATCAGGAGGAAAACAACAGTCAAGGACCAGGTATTCAGGCTGAGGAAGGAAGGTGGGGAGATCACAAGAAATGACCAAGATGTATGTGAAGAGCTCAACATAAGATTTAAGGAAATAATTTCAGTGGAGACAGAAAGGACTCCAGCAAACCGGGATGGTAGGTACACCAACAAGTGTTGGACACACTACACACAATGGAGGAGGAGGTAACTAAATACCTCAAAGGCGGTGGGAATGAACATCTCTCCATGGGCCCTGAGAAAGGGAGCAGAGGCACTGTGTGTGCTTCTAACAACAATTTTCAACACTTCTATCGAAACAGGGCAACTAGCTGAGGTGTGGAAGACAGCATGTGTAGTACCAGTTTTTAAGAAAGGAGACAGACAGGCAGCATTAAACTACAGACTAGTGTCACATAAGAACATAAGAAAGAAGGAACACTGCAACAGGCCTACTGACCCATGCAGAGCAGGTCCATGTCCTTCCCCCCGGATTAGCCCAATGACCCACCCCCCGGATTAGCCCAATGACCCACCCAGTTTGGTCACCTTCACTCAAGGAAGGAGCACGGCACCAGACCCAGCAGCACAAGCTAGTCAGGTTCAACTCACACCCACCCACACCCACTCATATATTTATCTAACCTATTTTTAAAACTACACAACGTTTTAGCCTGAATAACTGTACTCAGGAGTTTGTTCCACTCATCCACAACTCTATTACCAAACCTGTGCATTCCTATATCCTTCCTGAATCTGAATTTTTCCAACTTGAAACCATTGCTGCGAGTCCTGTCTTGGCTGGAAATTTTCAGCACGCTATTTACATCCCCTTTATTTATTCCTATTTTCCATTTATACACCTCGATCATATCCCCCCTAATTCTACGCCTCTCGAGAGAGTGCAGATTCAGGGCCCTCAGTCTATCCTCATAGGGAAGATTTCTGATACATGGGATCATCTTTGTCATCCTCCTCTGTACGTTTTCCAGAGCATTTATATCCATTCTGTAATACGGTGACCAGAACTGAGCAGCATAGTCTAAATGAGGTCTAACCAAGGATATATAGAGTTGAAGAACATCCTGAGGACTTCTATTATTTATACTTCTAGTTATGAAGCCAAGAATTCTGTTAGCTTTATTGCGAACACTAATGCACTGTTGTCTTGGTTTTAGATTACTGCTAACTAGAACCCCTAAATCCTTTTCGCAATCAGTAGTATTAAGATCTACATTATTTAGTTTATATGTGGCATGGTCATTTACCAGTCTAACATTTAGAACTTTCCATTTGTCAATATTAAACTGCATCTGCCACTTCTCCGACCATTGCATCAGTCTATTCAAATCATCCTGGAGTGCTCTAATGTCCTCATTAGAATGAATTGGACGGCCTATTTTGGTGTCATCAGCAAATTTGCTTATGTCGCTATTTATTCCCTCATCAATGTCGTTTATGTAAACTGTGAACAACAGGGGGCCCAACACTGACCCTGAGGAACACCGCTTATGACGTGCCCCCATTCTGATTTCTCCCCATTTATGCAAACTCTCTTCTGCCTATTTGTCAGCCATGCCTCTACCCAGGAAAAAATTTCTCCTCCTATTCCGTGTGCCTTAAGTTTCCTCAATAGCCTCTGGTGTGGAACTCTATCGAAAGCCTTACTGAAGTCCATATACACAATATAATATTCATTACCATGATCTACCTCCTCAAACATGAAAGTCATGAAGAAGTTTATCAGAAGAAGATTGGTGGAGTACCTAGCAAGAAATGAGGTTATACACGGCAACCAGCACGGTTTCATGGTAGGGAGATCCTGGGTTACAAACCTACCGGAGTTTTACGACAAGGTGACAGAAGTAAGACAGGAGAGAGAGGGATAGGTAGACTGCATTTTCTTGTCGACAATGTTCTGCACAAGAGATTGGTGCAAAAATTAGAAGAGCAGGCACGAATAACAGGAAAGGCACAGCAATCGATCAGAGAATACCTGACAGGAGTTATGGTACGTGACGAGGTGTCAGAGTGGGCGCCTGTGATGAGCGGGATTTCACATTGGTCAGTCCTAGGGACGGTGCTGCTTCTGGTATATGTGAATGACATGACAGAGGGAATAGATTCAGAGGTGTCCCTGGTTGCAAATGATGTGAAGCTAATGTGCAGAATTCAAACTGATGGGGATCAGACAGGGCTACAAAGGGATCTTGACAGGCTGCAAGCCTGAAGTTTAATCCCAGCAAGTGCAAAGTCATGAAGATTGGGAAAGGTCAAAGAAGACCGCAGGCGGAGTATAGGCTATGGGGCCAAAGGATGCAAACCTCATTCAAGGAAAAGGATCTTGGGGTGAGTAACATACCGAGCACATCTCCTAAGGCGCACGTCAACAGAATAACTGCTGCAGCATATGGGTGCCTGGAGAACCTGAGAACAGCACATCGACACCACAGGAAGGAGTCATACAAGACATTCCACACCGTGTGTGTCAGGCCCATACTGGAGTATGCAGCACCATTGTGGAGCCCACATTTGGTCAGACACGTCAAGAAATTAGAAAAAGTGCAAAAGTTTGCAACAAGACTACTCCCGGAGCTGAGGGGTATGTCCTACGAAGAGAGGTAAAGGGAAATCAGCCTCACAACACTGGAGGACAGGAACAACATGATAACGACATAAAAACTGAGAGAAATTGACAATGTAGATAGTAACAGAATATCCCAGAGATGGGACACAGCGACATGGGGTCACAACTGGAAGCTGAAGACTCAGATGAGTCACAGAGATGTTAGGAAGTACTTCTTCAGTCATAGAGTTGTCAGGAAGTGGAACAATCTAGATAGTGATGTAGTGGAGGTAGAATCCATACATAGATTTAAGAAGAGATACAATAAAACTCATGGAGCAGGGAGTGGGCGAGGAGGCTGGTGTGTATTCACCACAAACAGGTGAAGACACACAGGCGATTGAAGTGTTGCTTGCCTCTTCCTCTTCTCAGTTATACATCATAGAAGGGAAAGGTTACAACAAGGCAAGTGAACGCCCTTTTTTACGTTAATTATCAGAGAGACATGTAAATTGCTCAAGTGAGATGACTGCCACCGCTGGCAGGACGCTCTCCCTCAGGAATGTTTACATATTCATGCTGAGGGAGTAGAGAGGGAGGATGAGGAGGGAGTCACAAGGAACAAATGGATGAGAGGAGAAGGAGAAGAAGGTAAGAAAATGCTGCTTCTTGGGGAAGAATTGGACGGAAGAAGGAAGATAATCTCAGTGTTTATTGTAACTTTTCTGATGATGGGATTCAGGGAAGCCGGTTAGCCGGACTTGAGTCCTGGAGCTGAGAAGTACAGTGCTTGCACTCTGAAGGAGGGATGTTGATGGTGCAGCTTTGAGGGGCGACCCTCTGGCAAGGATGGAGTGAGTGATGATGAATGTGTTTCATCTTTTGGGATCACCCTGTCTCGATGGGACATGGCTAGCACCTTCATATATAATACATATATATATATATATATATTTATATATATATATATATATATATATATATATATATATATATATATATATATATATATATATATATATATATATATATATATCGTGTCAATACTATTACAAGACTCATTTAAAATTAAGTTCTTTTAAATTTTCTCCTATCGCCTTTAAGAAACGCCCATATGTTGATGTAAAAATATTATACATTTGCACCAAAAGGAATATAGAAATATGTACCAAGCACTATAGACAAGAACAATTATTTAGCCCTAACCCAACTAAACATTGCTTCAGATTGTTCACAATAATTTCATACAACATAACAGGTAAAATATTTTTTCGTAGCGTTCAAATGCTTTTTGCAAATTATTGCATACACAAAAATTCATCTTCCACTTATGATATAGCGTTGCTATTAAGCCAAGATCGCAAGTTCTCGCCTATTCGGCACCATATATATATTATAAATTATTATATATATATTATATATGTATAATATTATATATTATATATATATATATATATATATTATATATATATTATATATATATATATATTTATGCATATATACATGTATGTATGTTAATGTTTTTGTGTTTCGGGCCATCCTGCCTTGGTGAGAAACGGCCGATGTGTTAATAAAAAGTACATATATACATACAAACATATATACACACATATGTAAAACAAGCCACAGGAGGGGAAGAAATGGACTAGCCCTAGACCTTTCACACCTCAAACAGTGCCTCATCAGGAGCTATGTCATGCATAATTTCCATACAACATTAAGGTCTAAAACTCGATGTTTCAGTACTCTCTAACCTCTTCTTTTCTCCATTATTTATAAACAAAAACATCATCTCCACTCTGATGTTTTACTGTTAACATCTGTTGACAAATTCCTCTCTTTGTCTTAATAATATTTCTGGCATTTTCTTTCCCTTGTCTACTCTGTGCTTCACCTCTTTTTTCATAGTCAATTTTCTTTTTCGGTTTCTCAATTCGCCTTTCTTCCTGTCTAGTAAACCTCTTTTTTGTGCGCTTTCACGACTTTACAAGCATCTTCACATAAGTTTTCAAAAACCCTATTGCAGTGTTTTTGTAAAGACTTTCATGAGTAAATCACTCTAACTCCCCTTAACTCTCTAGCATATACTTATTTTACAACCCGTCTACTTGGAGTCTACCTGGGTCTACCTGGAACCTATCTGGAGTCTACCCGGCGTTGTTCCAGGGGTCAACACCCCGCGGCCCGCTCCAGTACCATTAAAGTCTCCTCTGTTAGATTCACTAATCTCAGATTATCTCATTCATAAAACCTATTGTCACATATTAACGACCATTCCATACATTTCTAGCACAACCTTTCTTCCCAAGCCATTGTATCCAGTGAATTTTTCTGTTGTTGTGTGACTGAAGGTGTCCTGGGACCCACTGTGTCTGTTTCCTGTCTGCAGATACACGAGGGTTAGTTTCAGGTGAGTGGGGAAGATTTATGAGTGAGTATACAAGTATACATGTATATTTGTATACTCCAGCTGCCGGTCATCATGTGACTAAGACAGTGCTGATTATTATATTTTGCTGAGATGTTTCCTCCATGAAAGGACTTTTGTGTGAACTGTTAGTGTCTCTGGGGAGGGGCGAAACGTCTTCTCAGTAAAATGCCGTAAACTGCATATTGTGTCATCTTAACATGCTTGTTGGTATGTAATACCACATATGTGGAGCCGTAGGCATAGTCGGTCTGCCACTCGTTAAACCGAACATCGTGTGTGGACACACTACCGACAAAAGAGACTGTGATAAGATATTATTAAATAAGGACAGATGTACCAGAAAAACAACTTTATATTTCTACGTTTCATCCAATATGGGTAAAACGTCTTAATGAAACCGCCTCCTTTGTTAGCTACGCAATATTGCCTGACGATAGCCACCCGTTTGTGTTTTCCGGATATTGTTCCCTTATTTACGATCCCTGAACATCAAATGTTAGGTTTAGGTAGTTCCTCAGGTGGGGTAAAACCCAAGGTAGTTAATACGTGGGAAAACACCAGTTCACCCACTTAGTAGGAGCCTTAGGAAGTATGTGTCATCCCTCAGGGTGTATACTATACGATACACGATACTTAGATACATGTGCAACACATAGGTAAATGGAAAGGTTTCGCTACACAGTGGCTTCATTAGTACAAAGAAGAATAGTAAACGTCAAGAGTTTGAGGTGATCAGTCCCTCAGTTTTGAGAATTATTATTATTATTAAAATCAAGGGGGAAGCGCTAAACCCGGAGGAATATACAGCGCCTGGGGGGATGTGGAAGGCATTCAGGCTTAATTCGGGGAACTGGAGCACAGATCCAATTCACTAAATCAAGAGCCCCTCACCAACATCAAGGAACCTTCCTTGAGGGGAGTCTTAAGAAGATTGATGGACTTGTGTCTAATTTATCAACTTGTCGGTTCTCAGAACCATTCATGTACAATAGCAAGGTTCTCTCACGGCCTCATACGTCGTTATACATAAACCACGATAATAAATTATTCACGAAGATGTCTTGAACTAAGGGTGACACAGTGACCAAAAATGTTTATTAAAAACATGGCAAAGAAAATGACCCGGTGAAAACATCTTCCCAAAAGTATTTCAGCAGCAGCAACAGCAGTAATTACCTGCGTCAAGAACACACAAAAAACACTGATTAAGAAACACTTCGCAGAAAATCATTATCTCTGTCAAGCGGAAAACAAAAAAAAAGGTGAAAAAATTCTCAGTGAAAAATATAAGTCCACTGGAAACAATTGCTTAAAGGAAAAAAAGTGGATCGAAATCTGAAAAAAACAGCTAAAAGCATAATTAAATACTTCTTAGAAAGTCAAGCAGCATAAAGAAGTATAAAATATCTGTTGAGGAAAATACTTTGGTAGTGAAGGAGTCCTTGAAAGATGGATCAGAGGAGCAATTACTATCCAGACGATACTATCGTCATCAGGTTGTGGAAAGACGCATCTCCTGCAGCACCATGAACCAGACAATGAGTGCAGGAGTAAGCCCCATGCACCACCATCAGCACTCCTCCTGCATGCTGCAGCACCATGAACCAGACAATGAGTGCAGGAGTAAGCCCCATGCACCACCATCAGCACTCCTCCTGCATGCTGCAGCACCATGAACCAGACAATGAGTGCAGGAGTAAGCCCCATGCCCACCATCAGCACTCCTCCTGCATGCTGCAGCACCATGAACCAGACAATGAGTGCAGGAGTAAGCCCCATGCACCACCATCAGCACTCCTCCTGCATGCTGCAGCACCATGAACCAGACAATGAGTGCAGGAGTAAGCCCCATGCACCACCATCAGCACTCCTCCTGCATGCTGCAGCACCATGAACCAGACAATGAGTGCAGGAGTAAGCCCCATGCACCACCATCAGCACTCCTCCTGCATGCTGCAGCACCATGAACCAGACAATGAGTGCAGGAGTAAGCCCCATGCACCACCATCAGCACTCCTCCTGCATGATGCAGCACCATGAACCAGACAATGAGTGCAGGAGTAAGCCCCATGCACCACCATCAGCACTCCTCCTGCATGCTGCAGCACCAACCCAGCAATACTGCGGTCCCATCATTGACGACCGCTACCCCATTTCTAGCATGCTGGCTGAACGACATGGTGCAAGTAAGCCATGTCACCACCATCCTCCTCCGCATGTGCAGCCTCAACAAAATGATGGATGTATGCCCCTGACCCAAGGCTTATGATCAGCACATGTCAGAAAGAAGTGAGAGTAAGCCCATGCCCTACCCGTCAGTACTCCTCCTGCATGTGCACCTGACCAGCATGATGCAGGGTAAATAACCGTCCACCTGCATGTGAGCACATGCCAAAAATGATGGTGTAAGCCCATGCACCACTCGTGTACTCCCCAGCATGCTGTAGCACTGAACCAGCAACTGAGTGCAGAGTAAGCCCCATGACCCCATCAGCTCTCTGTGTACTGCTAGCACTGGAAGACTGTGCTGCAGTGAGTACCCATGCCATACATTTAGTACTGCCCACTGCTGATGCAGTCACTCAAACCTCATTTGACGCCCACTTCTGTGTGTGTACTGTCGTAATAGTGGTGTCACTCCCTTGCCGTTGTATTGGCCATTGCTGTGTGTATGGCCAGTCAAGGTTGTACTGCCCAGTGTATGTGGTGTGTGTCTGCCCGCTATTGTGTGTACTGCCCTGCTGCTGTGTGTACTGCCCAGTTGTACTGCTGCTGGTACTGTCCCACTATGTGTGTATACTGTCACTGCTTTGTACTGCCCAGCTGATGTGTGTACTGACCCAACTGTGTGTACTGCCCAGCTCTGTTGTACTGACCAGCTGCGTGTGTACTGCCTAGCAACTGTGTGTACTTCCAGCTGCTGTGTGTACTGTCCACGTCTTTCTGTACTGCCCAGCACTCTGTGTACTGGGGCAGCTGAGTGTGTACTGAGTTCTGTTTCGCCAGCATAGTGTGTCACTGTCCAGTTGCCGTTGTACTGGCCCAGTTGCTGTGTGTACGCCCACTTATGTGTGTACTGCCCAGTTGATGTGTGTACTGGGCCAGCTGATTGTGTGTACTGCCCAGCTGCTGTGTGTACTGCCAGTATGCGGTCACCCGCAGTGTGCTGCATGCTGACTACTGTATCCAGCTTGTGTGCACTGTCCACTGTTGTGTGACTGCCCAGAACTCTGGTACTGACCAGCTGCAGTGTGTACTGCACTGCTACTGTGTGTACTTCCCAGCTGATGTGTGTACTGTCCAACTGTTGTGTGTACTGCCCAGCAACTCTGTGTACTGACCAGCTGCAGTGTGTACTGTCCAGCAGCTGTGTGTACTGTCCAGGTACTTTCTGTACTGCCCAGCTGCTGTGTGTACCGCCCAATTATAGTGTGTACTGCCCAGTTGATGTGTGTACTGGGCAACTGATGTGTGTACTGCCCAGCTGCTGTGTGTACTGTCCAGCTATAGTGTGCACTGTCCAGTTGCTGTGTGTACTGTCCAGCTTTAGTGTGCACTGCCCAGCTGCTGTGTGCACTGCCCAGGTACTGCGCGTACTACCCAGCTATCGTGTGCACTGCACTGCTACTGCGTGTACTTCCCAGCTGATGTGTGTACTGTCCAACTGTTGTGTGTACTGCCCAGCAACTCTGTGTACTGACCAGCTGCTGTGTGTATTGTCCATCTACTGTGTGCACTGGCCAGTTATAGTGTGCACTGCCCAGTTGCTGTGTGTACTGTCCAACAACTGTGTGTACTGTATAGTTACTGTGTGTACTGTCCAGCTACTGTGTGTACTGCCCAGCTATAGTGTGCACTGCCCAGTTGCTGTGTGTACTGGCCAGCTGATGTGTGTACTGTCCAGCTGCTGTGTGTACTGCCCAGCTACTGTGTGTATTACCCAGGTATTGTGTGCCCTGCCACTGTATGTACTGCCTAGTTGCTGTGTGCACTGTCCAGTTGCTGTGTGCACTGTCCATCTACTGAGTGTACTTCCCACCTACTGAGTGTACTTCCCAGCTCCTGTATGTACTGCCCAGCTGCTGTGTGTACTGCCCAACTAATGGCTGTAATACCTATCTACTGGGTGTACTGCCCAGCTGTTGTGTGCACTGCCCAGCTGTTGGGTGTACTACTTAGCTACTGGGTGTACTGCCCAGCTACTGTGTGTACTTCCCAGCTGCTGTGTGCACTGCCCAGCTGTTGGGTGTACTGGTATTCGTGGTTAGGCATACTAAGTGTATGTTATATTTAATTCGGTGTATGTCACACTCCCATATAGGCTGCCTCCCGACCCGCGACCAGGCACTAAGGAAGGTTGAGTATGATACAGAAGAATGAATGAAAGATCATACCTGTGCAATCATCCTAGAGAAAAAAATGTCCTCGTGTAACGAGTTAATTAAAGTTGCTAGAGAAACATTTATATTAAAGTTGCCAGAGAGACACTTGTATTAAAGTTGCTAGAGGCACTTGTATTAAAGTTGCTAGAGACACTTGTATTAAAGTTGCTAGAGACACTTGTATTAAAGTTGCCATTGTATTAAAGTTGCTAGTGACACTTGTATTAAAGTTACTAGAGACACTTGTATTAAAGTTGCTAGAGACACTTGTATTAAAGTTGCTACAGACACTTGTATTAAAGTTCCTAGAGACACTTGTATTAAAGTTGCTAGAGACACTTGTATTAAAGTTGCTAGAGACACTTGTATTAAAGTTGCTAGAGACACTTGTATTAAAGTTGCTAGAGACACCTGTATTAAAGTTGCTAGAGACACTTATATTAAAGTTGCTAGAGACACTTGTATTAAAGTTGCTAGAGACACTTGTATTAAAGTTGCTAGAGACACTTGTATTAAAGTTGCTAGAGACTCTTGTATTAAAGTTGCTAGAGAGACACTTGTATTAAAGTTACTAGAGACACTTGTATTAAAGTTGCTAGAGAAACTTGTATTAAAGTTGCTAGAGACACTTGTATTAAAGTTGCTAGAGACACTTGTATTAAAGTTGCTAGAGACACTTGTATTAAAGTTGCTAGAGACACTTGTATTAAAGTTACTAGAGACACTTGTATTAAAGTTGCTAGAGACACTTGTATTAAAGTTGCTAGAGACACTTGTATTAAAGTTGCTAGAGACACTTGTATTAAAGTTGCTAGAGAGACACTTGTATTAAAGTTACTAGAGACACTTGTATTAAAGTTGCTAGAGACACTTGTATTAAAGTTACTAGAGACACTTGTATTAAAGTTGCTAGAGAGACACTTGTATTAAAGTTACTAGAGACACTTGTATTAAAGTTGCTAGAGACACTTGTATTAAAGTTGCTAGAGACACTTGTATTAAAGTTGCTAGAGAAACTTGTATTAAAGTTGCTAGAGAGACACTTGTATTAAAGTTACTAGAGACACTTGTATTAAAGTTGCTAGAGACACTTGTATTAAAGTTACTAGAGACACTTGTATTAAAGTTGCTAGAGACACTTGTATTAAAGTTGCTAGAGAAACTTGTATTAAAGTTGCTAGAGAGACACTTGTATTAAAGTTGCTAGAGAAACTTGTATTAAAGTTGCTAGAGAGACACTTGTATTAAAGTTGCTAGAGAAACTTGTATTAAAGTTGCTAGAGAGACACTTGCATTAAAGTTACTAGAGACACTTGTATTAAAGTTGCTAGAGACACTTGTATTAAAGTTGCTAGAGACACTTGTATTAAAGTTGCTAGAGACACTTGTATTAAAGTTGCTAGAGACACTTGTATTAAACTTGCTAGAGACACTTGTATTAAACTTGCTAGAGACACTTGTATTAAAGTTGCTAGAGAGACACTTGTATTAAAGTTGCTAGAGACACTTGTATTAAAGTTGCTAGAGACACTTGTATTAAAGTTGCTAGAGACACTTGTATTAAAGTTGCTAGAGAGACACTTGTATTAAAGTTACTAGAGACACTTGTATTAAAGTTGCTAGAGACACTTGTATTAAAGTTGCTAGAGAAACTTGTATTAAAGTTGCTAGAGAAACTTGTATTAAAGTTGCTAGAGAAACTTGTATTAAAGTTGCTAGAGACACTTGTAATAAAGTTGCTAGAGACACTTGTATTAAAGTTGCTAGAGACACTTGTATTAAAGTTGCTAGAGACACTTGTATTAAAGTTACTAGAGACACTTGTATTAAAGTTGCTAGAGACACTTGTATTAAAGTTGCTAGAGACACTTGTATTAAAGTTGCTAGAGACACTTGTATTAAAGTTGCTAGAGAGACACTTGTATTAAAGTTACTAGAGACACTTGTATTAAAGTTCCTAGAGACACTTGTATTAAAGTTGCTAGAGAAACTTGTATTAAAGTTGCTAGAGAAACTTGTATTAAAGTTGCTAGAGACACTTGTATTAAAGTTGCTAGAGACACTTGTATTAAAGTTGCTAGAGACACTTGTATTAAAGTTGCTAGAGACACTTGTATTAAAGTTGCTAGAGACACTTGTATTAAAGTTCCTAGAGACACTTGTATTAAAGTTGCTAGAGAAACTTGTATTAAAGTTGCTAGAGAAACTTGTATTAAAGTTGCTAGAGAAACTTGTATTAAAGTTGCTAGAGAAACTTGTATTAAAGTTGCTAGAGACACTTGTATTAAAGTTGCTAGAGACACTTGTATTAAAGTTGCTAGAGACACTTGTATTAAAGTTGCTAGAGACACTTGTATTAAAGTTACTAGAGACACTTGTATTAAAGTTGCTAGAGACACTTGTATTAAAGTTGCTAGAGACACTTGTATTAAAGTTGCTAGAGAGACACTTGTATTAAAGTTACTAGAGACACTTGTATTAAAGTTACTAGAGACACTTGTATTAAAGTTACTAGAGACACTTGTATTAAAGTTGCTAGAGACACTTGTATTAAAGTTGCTAGAGACACTTGTATTAAAGTTACTAGAGACACTTGTTTTAAAGTTGCTAGAGAGACACTTGTATTAAAGTTGCTAGAGACACTTGTATTAAAGTTACTAGAGACACTTGTATTAAAGTTGCTAGAGACACTTGTATTAAAGTTGCTAGAGACACTTGTACTAAAGTTACTAGAGACACTTGTATTAAAGTTGCTAGAGACACTTGTATTAAAGTTGCTAGAGACACTTGTATTAAAGTTACTAGAGACACTTGTATTAAAGTTGCTAGAGACACTTGTATTAAAGTTGCTAGAGACACTTGTATTAAAGTTGCTAGAGACACTTGTATTAAAGTTACTAGAGACACTTGTATTAAAGTTACTAGAGACACTTGTTTTAAAGTTCCTAGAGAGACACTTGTATTAAAGTTACTAGAGACACTTGTATTAAAGTTGCTAGAGAGACACTTGTATTAAAGTTACTAGAGACACTTGTATTAAAGTTGCTAGAGAGACACTTGTATTAAAGTTACTAGAGACACTTGTATTAAAGTTACTAGAGACACTTGTATTAAAGTTGCTAGAGACACTTGTATTAAAGTTGCTAGAGAACACTTGTATTAAAAGTTACTATAGACACTTGTATTAAAGTTGCTAGAGACACTTGTATTAAAGTTACTAGAGACACTTGTATTAAAGTTGCTAGAGACACTTGTATTAAAGTTACTAGAGACACTTGTATTAAAGTTGCTAGAGACACTTGTATTAAAGTTGCTAGAGACACTTGTATTAAAGTTACTATAGACACTTGTATTAAAGTTGCTAGAGACACTTGTATTAAAGTTACTAGAGACACTTGTATTAAAGTTGCTAGAGACACTTGTATTAAAGTTGCTAGAGACACTTGTATTAAAGTTACTATAGACACTTGTATTAAAGTTGCTAGAGACACTTGTATTAAAGTTACTAGAGACACTTGTATTAAAGTTGCTAGAGACACTTGTATTAAAGTTACTAGAGACACTTGTATTAAAGTTACTAGAGACACTTGTAATAAAGTAGTGATGGCTGGTGCGGATACATTGGTCATCAGAGTCAGTAGTAACTCATTTGTATCGAGGCAAAAAATACCTTGGGAATGGTCACCAAAAAAAAAAATCACATTATATTTAAGACTAATGTTATGTTAGGAAAGACTTGATTTGGTTTTTCCCAAGTCTTTTTTTTTTCTCAGACTTTTTTCTTATCGTATGTTGCAATATGCAACAGCGACACCCGGATTTTATGAAGAGAAGTATATGAGAAATTGCCAGAGACTCATTATATATGTAAAACTGCACCATCAAGGCAACATAATACTTAACACTTTGTATAAGTTATAATCTCAGGGTTTAATGTCAGTATTAAACCCGAGGGAAAAATGATCACCTGGTTAACACGAGAAAATTTCCATGACTGACTTTCAGAAGATAAATCCATGAAAATCCATAGAGGACATCAGAGGTAAATATGTCTGGAATACAGGAACCAACTTAACCCAGACTCACGAAACTGTAATGACACGATTGTAAAGAAATTATACCACGGGCGGGGATAGAACCTTCGATCTGGAGGCTTATGACTCTCTGACCGCGGGTTTTATCCCCGCCCGTGGTGTGGTCTAACCCAGACTATTTATACACTATATTAATACAAAACTTTAGAATAATATTGTTCATAATATTATTAAGTAACGTGCATCAGTGAGACAGGTCCCTCAGGGTGTCTTAATAACTACTTTCAAGACAACTTCAACAACCCTTGACTCTTTCCATACCAACTTCAGCTGATCAGAAAGAGCCATATGGACACCTAAGTGCCACTCTTAAGTCCAATTACAAATGCCTAATTAGGCATCTACTACTCACACTTAAAGCTTCGGTGTTGTTATAAGTATTACAGAAAGAGAAGAAACTACAGAGAGATGTAATTACTTCCAGTGATAGCATCGCTTTTCTGCTGAGGCCTCATAATGACACTCACGACTATCATTACCAAACATAATGACTACAGTTTATACCATAGAAAAGACATGACACAGTAATTACTTTATATAAATACATTAATATATACACTGCCATTGAAGATTGAATTTTTTTGGTATTTATATATATATATATATATATATATATATTATATAATATATATATAATATATATATATATATATAAATATAATATATAAATATATATATATATATAATATATATATATATATATATATATATATTATAGATATAATATGTTTCTCTGGCAATATCTCAGAAAAATATATAGATATAAGTAGCTTTTTATAAAGTAACTAAAACAATGGATACTGTTTTCACATCAAGATACTTTATTATATTAATGGAATCCAACAGCGAGAAGTTAATAAATAAGACACATGTACAACATCTGGGTAACTTTATTGATGAATAAGACACATGTACAACATCTGGGTAACTTTATTGATGAATAAGACACATGTGCAACACCTGGGTAACTTTACTGATGAATAAGACACATGTGCAACACCTGGGTAACTTTACTGATGAATAAGACACATGTGCAACATCTGGGTAACTTTACTGATGAATAAGACACATGTGCAACACCTGGGTAACTTAATTGATGAATAAGACACATGTGCAACATCTGGGTAACTTTATTGATGAATAAGACACATGTGCAACATCTGGGTAACTTTATTGATGAATAAGACACATGTGCAACATCTGGGTAACTTTATTGATGAATAAGACACATGTGCAACATCTGGGTAACTTTATTGATGAATAAGACACATGTGCAACACCTGGGTAACTTTATTTATGTAAGTGTATTTATGTACTATGAATTTATGTAACTTTCAGTATTTATGTATTAGTCTCTATTTATTTATCTGCTCGTATTATGCATCTTTATTTATCTTTTGGTATAATTATGAAGGAAGTGAATATGTGCTTTATTCATCACAAAATAATTCTTTTGAAATTCCCAGAGATGGTCTCACGAACCACGTAAAGTTGACATCTCTCACAGGCAGACTAGAAATACAGAGAAATATGAGTTGATAAAGTAATAAGTAAGTGTATTCTGGTATACACAAATACAGTTACATAGATTATCATACACAACAGTATATGTGTAGAGAATAAAATCAGTACTTGTTAAATATAGTTAAGAAGCACATGCAAATATTCACTGACACTGATGACTTACTGGGTGATTTGTAAAGTAAAAGGACACAAGTGCAACTAATGTGACATTTTATTGTGGCAACGTTTCGCTCTCCAGGAGCTTTATCAAGCCATTACAAACAATATATGGACACAGAGGGTATATAAAGGCTCAGAGTGAGGTGCAATACTAGTGAGGTACCATTTCGATGTTCACTAGTGGTAGTGGAAGTGGTAGTAGTAGTAGTAGTAGTAGTAGTAGTAGTAGTAGTAGTAGTAGTAGTAGTAGTAGTAGTAGTAGTAGTAGTAGTAGTAGTAGTAGTTGTAGTGACAAAAGTAATACAATATGATAGAGCAATTAATTCGTACATGAGTAAAAGGATATAAAAGCTATTACTTGGGTAACATAAAAATAGGTTGGACAAATATAGACTGGAAAGAGGCAGGTTTTTTTCGGTGTTCACTCTCTGTGCTTTGTGTAGTATAACAGGAGAGACTGTGTGATGGCAGGGTTTACTGTTTTCAGGAGGATTCTTGCTAAGACTTCGGAGATGGTGAAGCTGCCGTTGTTTTGTTTAATTGTATTCGAAACAGAGATCAGTGCTGATTCGAGGCACTTGCTTCTGCGGAAATTAGTTTCTTTGATCACTAATTGGGCGTCTCTGAATTTCATGAAATGATTGGTGGAATTTCGGTGTTGTACACAGGCGTTGTTCAAGTTATCGTTCCTACATGCGTAAATGTGTTCATTGAGGCGGGTGTCGAGGTTTCTTGCTGTTTCACCTACGTAAATCTTGTCACAGCCTCCACAGGGTATAGTGTAAACTCCTGCATTGACTGGTTCGTGGTGCTTGGATTTTGTCCTGGTTAGATCCTTTATTGAAGTGCTAGAAGCGATGGCGACTCTGGTGTTAGCTTGTGAAAGTACTTTTGAGACGTTCAGTGCAACCTGGCTGTTGGGAAGAATTATAACTTTGTTGGGAGCGGTGTTGATGCGTGGAGAATTAATGATCTGAAGAGCTCTTTTCTTGGAGTCTTTGATGAAAAAAGAAGGAAAATGTAACTCAGTGAATGTTTGGTGAATGTATGTCACATTAGTTGCACTTGTGTCCTTTTACTTTACATATTGTTGGTAATTCTACCAACTTTATTACTGGGTGATTAATGTACACAGAGTGGACAGTGTTATTCACATGGTCTTTGTATCTCACTATGAGTTTATGACATTTATGCAACGTTTGTGTATATTGTGAAAACGTGTACTCCGCCAGTGGCTTCATCAGTCCATTACAGAGAAGAACGGTAGAGGATGAGAAGTTTGAGGTAATCAGTCCCTCATATATAATATATATATATATATATATATATATATATTATATAATATATATATATTATATATATATATAATATATATAATATATATATACAGTAATAACCGTGAAATTCCTCTTTTCCTCTACTTTAATATTTCTACGCAATACTTGCAACTATCTCTTCAGGACAGTCCTCATAACTGTTATGTTGTTTATAAGGTCTGTGTAAAAATGTGACGTCTCTATGTGAGATTAGCAGCACAGGTGTTCTAATGTTTTTCTCACCTATCTTCTGGGTACCTGCAGCATGTGTTTTGATGCTCTTCCCTAGCAGGATATAGGGTTATATCCAATAAATTAGCTCCTTTAATGGGGAAAAATCTTAAAAAAAAACTACCTCTCCTGCCTCTCCGGAATAAATCTCTCTCGGGTAAAACAATATCACTGTGAGGGAGAAGAAGTTAATTGGCCTGCGCCTGGGAGAATCTGGCCCTTGGCGTATATCACCATAAGTGTCTGAATACAATGCCGGTCGAGGTGCTATTATACGCCTCCTAACTCAGCTTCCATGACCGTAACAGCCGTGAAAAGGATCACTATATATCTTATCCCAATTAACTAAGGTTGACCGTTAAATCATACAACACCTGGGGCTGGGCCCTAATTATCAAGGCTTGTGTTGCCCTTAACCAGCAACAATTCGGCTCCTTGTAGGGCTTGTAAGTTGGGCCCACTCCAAGGGGTACTTCACACTCCCTCAGGGTAAAGTCTCGTCACTTGTGATTGGACCCTTACACCGCCAGGGTAACTTCTTCTACTGACTGCTGAGCATCCTCAACTAAGCTGTGTTTATGTGGTATAACAGAGACGAGGTGTGTTGCTAGCGTCGAGGCTACACAACACAATGTGTAATCTGGTGCTGCTGCTATTGCGGTCAAGGCAACACACTCCCCCCGGGTAAGATAGCTATCAGGTGATGGTATCTTGTGCCAGCGGGTATTCCTCTGTGCAATACTTACCCAGGTATCCCTCCTCTCCGCTCAGCCTCCAACTGTGCCTATGAAGCGAAACTTATGAATATATGAATAAGAGACAAGTGGCTGTGTAAAATATTGGTGGCAGGAGTAAGCTACTGAGGGTTATTGTGTGAGACGCTGCCAGCCCGGCCTCCAGCACTCTCACCTCCCACAACACATTTCACTGTTACCTCCGTCGCTCCTGTAGCTAAGTGTGACTACTGCGTGTAGGTAGTCGCCTCAGCGTTGACCTGGGTATCACTGCCATCCTAAAAGCATATCCCATTCAAGAATAGTATCTCCACTGAAATTGCAGGGGAATACCGATATCAGTACTGGATGTATGCAGTTTAAATGCAAAAAAATTACTTTCATGATACATAAACACCGTGATATTGTACAAGAATGTTTTTATCTCATGGATGATATCTGTTTCATGACCTATTAAGGAAGGAATGCGACGCAGGTTTTAACACAGAGTGTGATGGCTGCCTGCAGACACGCTGCCTGCAGACACGCTGCTCGTAGCTTCATGGTCAGAAGCAAATCTTACCTGAATACACAAGATGGAAAAACTTTTTGCGAATAATCGATCGCTGTTTGTTATCAAGACGGTATTTTTTCTATTTGCATATCTCTATTTTTTTCAGTTGCCTGCTCTATGTAAGAGAACATCGGGTCTTGGTATGCACATTTAATACACAGGGAGATAACACGATGGTCAGGACCACTGAGTCTGACCCGAGCTCACGCTCAGGATATGACCGCCAAATTCCTGACCATCAGAACAGTTTTACTGCCAGTACTGCCTTCCCTCCCTAGCCACACTGCTATTTTATTCAGAAATAAACAGACTTTATTTTCTGCAGTATACAAAATTTAGTTTACATGTAAAAAGAAAACCACGAGCATGCGGAGCATTTCGGGCATTTACACTGTAATTTTTTTTTCCCGTTCTTTTTCTCCTGGGTCCTTTTTGCTGAGTCATGTTTCATTATTCACAGTTTTGACCTGTGTGTTTCACATGCTAAGTCGTTCAGTTATCCTGAAGGGTGTGCTATTTGCACTCATTTACCAGATGCGACTCTGTCAACCAAGTAATGCTTCTCCATCAGTAATTTTCTATGGTAGTGGTAAAGGGAGACTCAGGTGTTATGTATGTTAATAATTTTTAGTCATCCTGATATTCACTGCTGCTGCGGGGAAATATTTGAAATTCTAAAGCCAAGTTGGCCACCAGACACGCGGTAGCGGCCTTATGGCAAAATTTTACGAGGCTCTTGAATAATTACTTACGTGTCTCCTTCTCTTGTTCTTTCTCCATACTTTTTTCAGTTTGTCTGCTTCCTGTCTTTAGAAACCCGCAAGTAATTCCGTTGCACAATGATTTTTGCGAAAAATGTGAAGCGAGATATTACTTTTAAGAGAGTGTTTTGTAATGCTGATCCTTGAGTTTACGTGGAGGAACATCTTAGGACTCTCATAATGATTAGCCATCAACCCAGAGTTATTATGAGCGGTAATAGACTCTTCCACGACTGACTAACGAGGCTCAACAAACAATGCCAAGAAAGGAGCCGAGATTGCCACTAGTTCATGGCGAGACCCACGACCAGGATAAGACAAATGATATTCCCGTCATAGGTGGGATACCTGAGGGACATACCACGGAGTCCTGGGACTGGTAGTCCTGCGGGATGCACACTGCCTCTCCAGAGGACACCACTGGTCTTCAAACTCCCTTTTAACTTTCACTAAGTTGGAGAGGAGTACCTGGACCAGAGGACATGGATCAATAGGACTCGAAGCACAAGTTGAAGGCGTACAACTTAAGTGAAGCTGGCACAGATGAGCTGCAACGAGATGCAACAGACGTTCGTCGGTTGCATGGACGTCAACCTGGTTGATTTAACAGCAATGTGGTTGAGGAGGTATTAGTAACAGGTAGTCCAGGTCTGTGGTTTATCTGTTATTCACTTATCTGTTGATGGTTATCAAGATGAACACTTGCGTCTTGGCTCACCCCAGCATCCCCATGACTGTCATACCTCCCTCACCCTTGTGTCTGCACGATCCTTTCCCTGCACGACTTATCCCCTGCACGACCTGTCCCCTGAACGACCTATCCCCTGCACGACCTGTCCCTTTCACGACCCTATCCCTGCACGACCCTTTCCCTGCACGACCCTTCCATTACACGACCTGTCCGATGCACGACCTTTTCCCTGTACGCTTTGTCCCTTGCTCGACCTGTCCCCTGCGCGATCCTTCCCCTGCATGACACTTAAACTGCACGACCTGTTTCCCCCACGACCTATCCCATGCAAGACCTGTCCCCTGAACACCCTGGCGCATGCACGACCTGTTCCGTGCACGACCTGTTCCGTGCACGACCTGTTCCCTGCACGACCTGTTCCTTGCACGACCTGTTCCCTGCACACCTTGGGGCATACACGACCTGTTCCCAGCATGACCTGTTCCCTGCAGGACCTGTTTTTTGCATGACATGTCAGCTGCACGCCTTGGCTCCTGCACGACCTGTTCCCTGCACGATTTGTTCCCTGCACGACCCGTTCCTTGCACAACCTGTTCCCTGCACACCTTGGCTCCTGCACGACCTGTCCCCTCCCTGCATACCTTGGCCCCTGCACGACCTGTTCCCTGCAAACTTTGGCCCATACACGACCTGTTCCCTGCACAACCTCTTCATTGCATGAACTGTCCCCTGCACACCTTGGCCCCTGCACGGCCTGTTCCCTGCACGACCTGTCCTCTACACACCTTGGCCCCTGCACGACCAGTCCCCTGCACACCTTGGCCTTTGCACGACCTGTTTCCTGCACGACCTGTCCCTTGCACACCTTGGCCTTTGCACGACCTGTCCCCTGCACATTTTGGCCTCTGCACGACCTGCTCTTTGCACGACCTGTTCCCTGCACGACCTGTTACTTGCACGACCTGTCCTCTGCACATTTTGGCTTCTGCGCGACCTGTTCCCTGCACGACCTGTTACTTGCACGACCTGTTCCCTGCACACCTTGGCCCCTGCACGACCTGTCCCCCGCACACCATGGCCTCTGTACTTGTCTCCTGCACACCTTGGCCCCTGCACGACCTGTTCCCTGCACTAACTGTACCTTGCACGACCTGTCCTTTGCACACCTTGGCCTTTGCACGACCTGACCCCTGCACACCTTGGCCCCTGCACGACCTGACCCCTACACACCTTGGTACCTGCACTTGTCCCCTGCACGCATTGGCCCCTGCAAGACCTGTTCCCTTCGCAACCTGTTCTTTGCACGATCTGTCTCCTGAACACCTTGGCCCCTGCACGACCTGTCCCATGCACACCTATGTTCCTGCACGACCTGTTCCCTGCACACCTTGGCCCCTGCACGACCTGGCCCCTGCACACCTTGGCCCCTGCATGACCTGTTCCCTGCACACCTTGGCCCCTGCATAACCTGTCCCCTGCTCACCTTGGCCCATGCTCTTATCCCCTACACACCTAGGTTCCTGCACGACCTGTTCCCTGCACACCTTGGCCCCTGCACGACCTGTTCCCTGCACGACGTGTCCCCTGCACACCTTGGCCCCTGCACGACCTGGCCCCTGCACACCTTAGCCCCTGCATGACCGGTTCCCTGCACACCTTGGCCCCTGCATGACCTGTTCCTTGCACACCTTGGCCCCTGCATGACCTGTTTCCTGCACACCTTGGCCCCTGCATGACCTGTTTCCTGCACACCTTGGCCCCTGCATGACCTGTTTCCTGCACACCTTGGCCCCTGCATGACCTGTTTCCTGCACACCTTGGCCCCTGCATGACCTGTTCCCTGTACACCTTGGCGTCTGCACGACCTGTCCCCTGCACGACTTGTACCCTGCACGACCTGTTCCCTGCACGACCTGTTTCTTGCACACCTTAGCCCCTGCACGACCTGTTCCTTGCACGACCTGTCCCCTGCCAGCTTTGGCCCCTGTACGACCTGTTCACTGCATGACCTGCCTCTGCACGGCCTGTCCCCTGCACGACTTTTCCCTGCACGACTTGTCCCCTGCACGACCTGCTCCATGCATACCTTGGCCCCTACACAACCTGTCCTCTGCACACCCCTGCACGACCTGTCCCCTGCACGACCTGTCCCCTGCACGACCTGTCCCCTGCACGACCTGTTCCCTGCACGACCTGTTCCCTGCACGACCTGTTCCCTGCACGACCTGTCCCCTGCACGACCTGGCCCCTGCACGACCTGTCCCCTGCACGACCTGGCCCCTGCACGACCTGTCCCCTGCACGACCATCACTCGTGCTAATAAAAGCCTCGTAGTTAACAATATTTTTCTCTACAACAAAAACAAAAGAAATACAACACTTTCTCTCATCATAAAAGTTTATAAAGTGTATTAAAATACAGTACGAAAATGTAGAAGAGAAAGACAGAATATGTAGAAGAGAGAGGCAGAATATGTAGAAGAGAGAGGCAGAATATGTAGAAGAGAGAGGCAGAATATGTAGAGAAGAGGAGGCGGAATATGTAGAAGAGAGAGGCAGAATATGTAGAAGAGAGAGGCAGATATGTAGAGAGAGAGGCAGAATATGTAGAAGAGAGAGGCAGAATATGTAGAAGAGAGAGGCAGAATATGTAGAAGAGAGAGGCAGAATATGTAGAAGAGAGAGGCAGATATGTAGAAGAGGAAAGACAGAATATGTAGAAGAGAGAGGCAGAATATGTAGAAGAGAGAGGCAGAATATGTAGAAGAGAAAGGCAGAATATGTAGAAGAGAGCGGCAGAATATGTAGAAGAGAGAGGCAGAATATGTAGAAGAGAAAAGACAGAATATGTAGAAGAGAGAGGCAGAATATGTAGAAGAGAAAGACAGAATATGTAGAAGAGAAAGACAGAATATGTAGAAGAGAGAGGCAGAATATGTAGAAGAGAAAGACAGAATATGTAGAAGAGAGAGGCAGAATATGTAGAAGAGAGAGGCAGAATATGTAGAAGAGAAAGACAGAATATGTAGAAGAGAGAGGCAGAATATGTAGAAGAGAGAGGCAGAATATGTAGAAGAGAGAGGCAGAATATGTAGAAGAGAAAGACAGAATATGTAGAAGAGAGAGGCAGAATATGTAGAAGAGAAAGACAGAATATGTAGAAGAGAGAGGCAGAATATGTAGAAGAGAGAGGCAGAATATGTAGAAGAGAAAGACAGAATATGTAGAAGAGAGAGGCAGAATATGTAGAAGAGAGAGGCAGAATATGTAGAAGAGAGGCAGACTATGTAGAAGAGAAAGACAGAATATGTAGAAGAGAGAGGCAGAATATGTAGAAGAGAGAGGCAGAATATGTAGAAGAGAGAGGCAGAATATGTAGAAGAGAGAGGCAGAATATGTAGAAGAGAGAGGCAGAATATGTAGAAGAGAGAGGCAGAATATGTAGAAGAGAGAGGCAGAATATGTAGAAGAGAGAGGCAGATATGTAGAAGAGAAAGCAGAATATGTAGAAGAGAGAGGCAGAATATGTAGAAGGAAAGACAGAATATGTAGAAGAGAGAGGCAGAATATGTAGAAGAGAAAGACGAATATGTAGTAGAGAGAGGCAGAATATGTAGAAGAGAGAGGCAGAATATGTAGAAGAGAAAGACAGAATATGTAGAAGAGAGAGGCAGAATATGTAGAAGAGAGAGGCAGAATATGTAGAGAGAGAGGCAGAATATGTAGAAGAGAAAGACCAGAATATGTAGAAGAGAGAGCAGAATATGTAGAGAGAGAGAGCAAATATGTAGAAGAGAGAGGCAGAAATATGTAGAAGAGAGAGCAGAATATGTGAAGAGAGAGCAGTAATATGTAGAAGGAGATAGGCAGAATATGTAGAAGAGAAAGACAGAATATGTAGAAGAGAGACGGCAGAATATGTGAAGAGAGAGAGGCGCAGATATGTAGAAGAGAGAGGCAGAATATGTAGAAGAGAGAGGACAGAATATGTAGAAGAGAAAGACAGAATATGTAGAAGAGAGAGGCAGAATATGTAGAAGAGAGAGGCAGAATATGTAGAGAGAGAGGCAGAATATGTAAGAAGAGAAAAGACAGAATATGTAGAGAGAGAGAGGCAGAATATGTAGAAGAGAGAGGCAGAATATGTAGAAGAGAAAGACAGAATATGTAGAAGAGAGAGGCAGAATATGTAGAAGAGAGAGCAGAATATGTAGAAGAGAAACACAGAATATGTAGAAGAGAGAGGCAGAATATGTAGAAGAGAGAGGCAGAATATGTAGAAGAGAAAGACAGAATATGTAGAAGAGGAGGCAGAATATGTAGAAGAGAGAGGCAGAATATGTAGAAGAGAGAGGCAGAATATGTAGAAGAGAAAGACAGAATATGTAGAAGAGAGAGGCAGAATATGTAAGAGAGGAGAGGAGAATATGTAGAAGAGAGAGGCAGAATATGTAGAAGAGAGAGGCAGAATATGTAGAAGAGAGAGGCAGAATATGTAGAAGAGAGAGGCAGAATATGTAGAAGAGAAAGACAGAATATGTAGAAGAGAGAGGCAGAATATGTAGAAGAGAGAGGCAGAATATGTAGAAGAGAGAGGCAGAATATGTAGAAGAGAAAGACAGAATATGTAGAAGAGAGAGGCAGAATATGTAGAAGAGAGAGGCAGAATATGTAGAAGAGAGAGGCAGAATATGTAGAAGAGAGAGACAGAATATGTAGAAGAGAGAGGCAGAATATGTAGAAGAGAGAGGCAGAATATGTAGAAGAGAGAGGCAGAATATGTAGAAGGAAAGACAGAATATGTAGAAGAGAGAGGCAGAATATGTAGAAGAGAGAGGCAGAATATGTAGAAGAGAAAGACAGAATATGTAGAAGACAGAGGCAGAATGTGTAGAAGAGAGAGGCAGAATATGTAGAAGAGAGAGACAGAATATGTAGAAGAGAGAGGCAGAATATGTAGAAGAGAGAGGCAGAATATGTAGAAGAGAGAGGCAGAATATGTAGAAGAGAGAGGCAGAATATGTAGAAGAGAAAGGACAGAATATGTAGAAGCAGAGGCAGAATGTGTAGAAGAGAGAGGCAGAATATGTAGAAGAGAGAGGCAGAATTGTAGAAGAGAGAGGCAGAATATGTAGAAGAGAGAGGCAGAATATGTAGAAGAGAGAGGCAGAATATGTAGAAGACAGAGGCAGAATGTAGAAGAGAGAGGCAGAATATGTAGAAGACAGAGGCAGAATATGTAGAAGAGAGAGGCAGAATATGTAGAAGACAGGCAGAATATGTAGAAGAGAGAGGCAGAATATGTAGAAGAGAGAGGGCAGAATATGTAGAAGAGAGAGGCAGAATGTGTGAAGAGAGAGGCAGAATATGTAGAAGAGAGAGGCAGAATATGTAGAAGAGAGAGGCAGGAATATGTAGAAGACAGAGGCAGAATATGTAGAAGAGAGAGGCAGAATATGTAGAAAGACAGAGGCAGAATATGTAGAAGAGAGAGACAGAATATGTAGAAGAGAGAGGCAGAAATATGTAGAAGAGAGAGGCAGAATGATGTAGAAGAGAGGAGCAGAATATGTAGAAGAGAGCTGCAGAATATGTAGAAGAGAGAGGCAGAATATGTAGAAGAGAGAGGCAGAATGTGTAGAAGAGAGAGGCAGAATATGTAGAAGAGTGAGCAACAGAATGTGTAGAAGAGGAGGCAGAATATGTAGAAGAGAGAGGCAGAATATGTAGAAGAGAGAGGTCCAGAATATGTAGAAGAGAGTAGTCAGAATATGTAGAAGAGAGAGTCAGAATATGTAGAAGAGAGAGGCAGAATATGTAGAAGAGAGAGGCAGAATATGTAGAAGAGAGAGTCAGAATATGTAGAAGAGAGAGGCAGAATATGTAGAAGAGAGAGGCAGAATATGTAGAAGAGAGAGGCAGAATATGTAGAAGAGAGAGGCAGAATATGTAGAAGAGAGAGTCAGAATATGTAGAAGAGAGAGTCAGAATATGTAGAAGAGAGAAGCAGAATATGTAGAAAAGAGAGTCAGAATATGTAGAAGAGAGGAGGCAGAATATGTAGAAGAGAAAGACAGAAATATGTAGAAGAGAGGCAGAATTGTAGAAGAGAGGCAGAATATGTAGAAGAGAGAGGCAGAATATGTAGAGAGAGAGCAGAATATGTAGAAGAGAGAGCAGAATATGTAGAAGAGAGAGTAGAATATGTAGAGGAGAGAGTCAGAATATGTAGAAGAGAGAAGCAGAATATGTAGAAGGAGGTCAGAATATGTAGAAGAGAGAGGCAGAATATGTAGAAGAGAGAAGCAGAATATGTAGAAGAGAGAGGCAGAATATGTAGAAGAGAGAGGCAGAATATGTAGAAGAGAGAGGCAGAATATGTAGAAGAGAGAGGCAGAATATGTAGAGGAGAGAGGCAGAATATGTAGAAGAGAGAAGCAGATATGTAGAGGAGAGAGGGCAGAATATGTAGATAGGAGAAGAGGCAGATATGTAGAAGAGAGAGGAAGAATATGTAGAGGAGAGGCAGAATATGTAGAAGAGAGAAGCAGAATATGTAGAAGAGAGAGGTAGAATATGTAGAAGAGAGAGGCAGAATATGTAGAAGAGAGAAGCAGAATATGTAGAAGAGAGAGGCAGAATATGTAGAAGAGAGAGAGGCAGAATATGTAGAAGAGAGGGCAGATATGTAGAGGAGAGAGGCAGAATATGTTGAAGGAAAGCAGAATATGTAGAAGTAGAGAGGCAGAATATGTAGAAGAGAGGGCAGAATATGTAGAAGAGAGAGGCAGAATATGTAGAGGAGAGAGGCAGAATTTTGTAGAAGAGAGAAATAGAATATGTAGAAGAGAGAGGACAGAATATGTGAAGAGAGAGGCAGAATATGTAGAAGAGAGAGGCAGAATATGTAGAGGAGAGAGGCAGAATATGTAGAAGAGAGAAGCAGAATATGTAGAGGAGAGAGGCAGAATATGTAGAAGGAGAGGCAGAATATGTAGAGGAGGGGAGGCAGAATATTTTAGAAGAGAGAAGCAGAAAATGTAGAAGAGAGAGGTTTGAATATGTAGAAGGAGAGGCAGAATATTTTAGAAGAGGGGAGGCAGAATATGTAGAGGGAGAGAGGGCATAATATGTAGAAGAGAGAGGCAGAATATGTAGAAGAGAGAGGCAGAATATGTAGAAGAGAGAGGCCCGAATATGTAGAGGAGAGAGGCAGGATATTTTAGAAGAGGGGAGGGAGAATATGTAGAAGAGAGAGGGAGATTATGTAGAGGAGGAGGCAGAATATGTAGAAGAGAGAAGCAGAATATGTAGAAGAGAGAGGTAGAATATGTAGAGGAGAGAGGCAGAATATGTAGAAGAGAGAGGCAGAATATGTAGAAGAGAGAGGCAGAATTTTGTAGAAGAGAAAAACAGAATATGTAGAAGAGAGAGGCAGAATATGTAGAAGAGAGAGGCAGAATATGTAGAAGAGAAAGACAGAATATGTAGAAGAGGGGAGGCAGAATATGTGAAGAGAAAGGGCAGAATATGTAGAGAGAGGCAAGAATATGTAGAAGAGAGAGGCAGATATGTAGAAGAGAGAGGCAGAATATGTAGAAGAGAGAGGAGAATATGTAGAAGAGAGAGGCAGAATATGTAGAAGAGAGAGGCAGAATATGTTAGAATGAGGAGGCAGATATGTAGACGAGAGAGGCAGAATATGTAGAAGAGAAAGACAGAATATGTAGAAGAGAGAGTCAGAATATGTAGAAGAGAGTGGCAGAATATGTAGAAGAGAGAGGCAGAATTTGTTGAGGAGAGAGGCAGAATATGTAGAAGAGAGAGGCAGAATTTGTAGAAGGAGAGGCAGAATATGTAGATGAGAGAGGCAGAATATGTAGATGAGAGAGGCAGAATATGTAGAAGAGAAAGACAGAATATGAAGAAGGAGAGGCAGAATATGTAGAAGTGAAAGACGAATATGTAGAAGAGAGCGGCAGAATATATAGAAGAGAAAGACAGAATATGTAGAAGAGGAGAGGCAGAAATGTAGAAGAGAGAGGCAGAATATGTGATGAGAGAGGCAGAATATGTAGAAGAGAAAGACAGAATATGTAGAAGAGGAGAGGCAGAATATGTGAAGAGAGGGGGCAGAATATGTAGAGAGAGAGGCAGAATATGTAGATGAGAGAGGCAGAATATGTAGAAGGAAAGACAGAATATGTAGAAGAGAGAGGCAGAATATGTAGAAGAGAAAGACAGAATATGTAGAGAGAGAGGCAGACAGAATATGTAGAAGAGAGAGGCAGAATATGTAGAAGAGAGAGGGAGAATATGTAGAAGAGAGAGGCAGAATATGTAGAGGAGAGAGGCAGGGAAAATGTAGAAGAGAAAGACAGAATATGTAGAAGAGAGAGGCAGAATATGTAGAAGAGAGAGGCTGTATATGTAGAAGAGAGAGGCAGAATATGTAGAAGAGAGAGGCAGAATATGTAGAAGAGAGAGGCGAAAATGAAGAGGAGAGAGGCAGATATGTAGAAGAGAGAGGCAGAATATGTAGAGAGAGAGGCAGAATATGTAGAGAGAGAGGCAGAATATGTAGAAAGGAGGCAGAATATGTAGAAGAGGAGGGCAGAAATGTAGAAGAGGGAGGCAGAATATGTAGAAGAGAGAGGCAGAATATGTAGAAGAGAGAGGCAGAATATGTAGAAGAGAGGAGGCAGAATATGTAGAAGAGAGAGGCAGAATGTTGTAGAAGAGAGAGGCAGAATATGTAGAAGAGAGAGGCAGATGTGTAGAAGAGAGAGGCAGAATATGTAGAAGAGAGAGGCAGAATATGTAGAAGGAGAGGCAGAAATATGTAGAAGAGAGAGTCAGATATGTAGGAAAAGAGAGTCGAATATGTAGAAGAGAGAGGCAGAAAATGTAGAAGGAAAGACAGAATATGTAGAAGAGAGAGGCAGAATATGTAGAAGAGAGAGGGCAGAATTTTGTAGAAGAGGAGGCAGGGAAAATGTAGAAGAGAGAGGCAGAATATGTAGAAGGGGGAGAGTCAGAATATGTAGAAGAGAGAGTCAGAATATGTAGAAGAGAGAGGAGAATATGTAGAAGAGAAAGACAGATATGTAAAAGAGGAGGGAAAAATATGTAGAAGAGAGAGGCAGAATATGTAGAAGAGAGAAGCAGAATATGTAGAAGAGAGAGTCAGAAATATGTAAAGAGAGAGGCAGAATATGTAAAGAGAAAGACAGAATATGTAGAAAGAGAGAGGGAGAATATGTAGAAGAGAGAGGCAGAATATGTAGAAAGAGAGAGGCAGAATTTTGTAGAAGAGAGAGGAGAAAAATGTAGAAGAGGGGAGGCAGAAAATTGTAGAAGAGGAGAGTCAGATTTGTAGAGGAGAGAGTCAGAATATGTAGAAGAGGAGAAGCAGAATATGTAGAAGAGAGAGTCAGAAATATGTAGAAGAGAGAGGCAGAATATGTAGAAGAAAAAGCAGAATATGTTTGAAGAGAGAGGCAGAATATGTTTGAAGAGAGAGGCAGAATATGTTGAAGAGAGAGGCAGAATATGTAGAGGAGAGAGGCAGAATATGTAGAAAGAGAGAAGCAGAATATGTAGAGGGAGAGGCCCGAATATGTAGAAGAGAGAGGCAGAATATGTAGAAGAAGGAGAGGAAGAATATGTAGGGAGGGGAGGCAGAATATGTAGAAGAGAGAAGCAGATATGTAGAAGAGAGAGGTAGAATATGTTTGAAGAGAGAGGCAGAATATGTAGGGAAAAGAGAAGCAGAATTGTAGAAGAGAGAGGGGAAAAATATGTAGAAGGAGAGGGAGAATATGTAGAAGAGAGAGGCAGATATGTAGAGGGGAGAGAGGAGAATATGTAGAAGAGAGAAGCAGATATGTAGAAGAGAGAGGCAGAATATGTAGAAGAGAGAGGCAGAATATGTAGAAGAGAGAGGCAGGGAAAATGTAGGGGGAGGAGAGACAGAATTGTAGAAGAGAGAAAGCAGAATATGTAGGGAAAAGAGAGGCAGAAAATGTAGAAGAGAGAGGCAGAATATGTAGAAGAGAGAGGCAGAATATGTAGAGGAGAGAGGCAGAATATGTAGAAGAGAGGAAGCAGAATATGTAGAGGAGGACAGGCAGAATTGTAGAAGAGAGAGGCAGAATAAAGTAGAGGAGAGAGGCAGAATATGTAGAGAAAAGGAAGCAGAATATGTAGAAGAGAGAGGTAGAAAAATGTAGAAGAGAGAGGCAGAATATGTAGAAGAGGAGAGGCAGAAGAATATGTAGAGGAGAGAGGCAGATTATGTAGAAGAGAGAGGCAGAAAAATGTAGAAGAGAGAGGCAGAATATGTAGAAGAGAGAGGCAGAATATGTAGAGGAGAGGGGGCAGAAAATGTGAAGAGAGAGGGCAGAATATGTAGAAGAGAGAGGCAGATTATGTAGAGGAGAGAGCACAGAATTGTAGAAGAGAGAAGCAGAATTTGTAGAAGAGAGAGGTAGAATTTTGTAGAGGAGAGAGGCAGAATATGTTAGAAGAGAGAGGCAGAATATGTAGAAGAGAGAGGCAGAATTTTGTAGAAGAGAAAGACAGAATATGTAGAAGAGAGAGGCGAAAAATGTAAGAAGAGAGAGGCAGAATATGTAGAAGAGAAAGCAGAAAATGTAGAAGAGAGAGGCGAATATGTTAGAAGAGAAAGACAGAATATGTAGAGAGAGGCAGATATGTAGAAAAAGGGAGGCAGAATATGTGAAGAGAGAGGCAAAAATATGTAAAAAGAAGAGAGGCGAATATGTAGAAGAGAGAGGCAGAAAATGTAGAGAGAGAGGCAGAATATGTAGAAGAGAGAGGCAGAATATGTAGGGCGAGAGAGGGGAGAATATGTAGAAGAGAAAGACAGAATATGTAGAAGAGAGAGTCAGAATATGTAGAAGGGGAGAGGCAGATATGTAGAAGAGAGAGGCAGAAAAATGTAGAGGAGAGAGGCAGAATATGTAGGAGAGGGAGGCAGAATATGTAGAAGAGAGAGGCAGAATATGTAGATGAGAGAGGCAGAATTTTGTAGAATGGAGAGGCAGAATTTTGTAGAAGAGAAAGACAGAAAATGAAGAAGAGAGAAAGGCAGAATATGTAGAAAAGAAAGACGAATATGTAGAAGAGAGCGGCAGAATATATAGAAGAGAAAGACAGAATATGTAGAAAAGAGAGGCAGAATATGTAGAAGAGAGAGAGGCAGAATATGTAGATGAGAGAGGCAGAATATGTAGAAAGGAAAAAACAGAAAATGTAGAAAGAGGAGAGCCAGAATATGTAGAAGAGAGAGGCAGAATATGTAGAAGAGGAGGCCCCGAATATTTTAGATGAGAGAGGCAGAATATGTAGAAGAGAAAGAAGAATATGTAGAAGAGAGAGGCAGAATATGTAGAAGAGAAAGACAGAATATGTAGAAGAGAGAGGCGAATATGTAGAAAAGAGGAGGCAGAATATGTAGAAGAGAGAGGCAGAATTGTAGAAGAGAGAGGCAGAATATGTAGAGGAGAGAGGCAGAATATGTAGAAGAGAAAGGACAGAAATATGTAGAAAAGAGAGGCAGGGAAAATGTAGAAGAGAGAGGCTGTATATGTAAAAAGAGAGAGGCAGAATATGTAGAAGAGAGAGGCAGAATATGTAGAAGAGAGAGGCAGAATTTGAAGAGGAGAGAGGCACAATATGTAGAAGAGAGAGGCAGAATATGTAGAGGAGGGGAGGCAGAATATGTAGAAGAGAAAGACAGAATATGTAGAAGAGAGAGGCAGAATATGTAGAAGAGAGAGGCAGAATATGTAGAAGAGAAAGACAAAATATGTAGAAGAGAGAGGCAGAATATGTAGAGGAGAGAGGCAGAAAATGTAGAAGGGGAAAGACAGAATATGTAGAAGAGAGAGGCAGAATATGTAGAAGAGAGAGGAGAATATGTAGAAGAGAGAGGCAGAATATGTAGAGGAGAGAGGCCCGAATATGTAGAAGAGAAAGACAGAATATGTAGAAGAGAGAGGCAGAATATGTAGAAGAGAGAGGCTGTATATGTAGAAGAGAGAGGCAGAATATGTAGAAGAGAGAGGCAGAATTGTAGAGGAGAGAGCAGAAAATGTAGAAGAGAAAGGGCAGAAAAATGTAGAAAAGAGAGGCAGAATATGTTTGAAGAGAGAGGCTGTATATGTAGAAGAGAGAGGCAGAAATATGTAGAAGAGAGAGGCAGAATATGTAGAAGAGAGAGGCAGAATATGTAGAAGAGAAAGACAGAATATGTAGAAGAGAGGGGGGAAGATATGTGAGAGAGAGGCAGAATATGTAGAAGAGAGAGGCAGAATATATAGAGGAGAGAGGCAGAATATGTAGAAGGGGAAAGGACAGAATATGTAGAAGAGAGAGGCAGAATATGTAGATGAGAGAGGAAGAAATATGAAGAAGAGAAAGACAGGTTATGTAGAAGAGAGAGGCAGAATATGTAGGAAAGAGAGGGCAGAATATGTAGAAGGAGAGGAGAATATGTAGAGGAGAAAAGGGCAGAATAAAGTAGAAGAGAAAGGGCAGAATATGTAGAAAAGAGAGGCAGAATATGTAGAAGAGAGGGCTTTTGTATGTAGAAGAGAGAGGCAGAATATGTAGAAGAGAGAGGCAGAATATTAGAAGAGAGAGGCAGAAAAATGTAGAAGAGAGAGGCAGAATATGTAGAAGAGAGAGGCAGAATATGTAAAAAGAGGCAGAATATGTAGAAGAGGAGAGGCAGAATATGTAGAAGAGAGAGGCAGAATATGTAGAAGAGAGAGGCAGAATATGTAGAAGAGAGAGGCAGAATATGTAGAAGAGAGAGGCTGTATATGTAGGGGAGAGCGGCAGAATATGTAGAAGAGAGAGGTGTATATGTAGAAGAGGCGGCAAGAATATGTAGAAGAGAGAGGCAGAATATGTAGAAGAGAAAGACAGAATATGTAGAAGGGGAGAGGCGAATTTGTAGAAGAGAAAGGACAGAATATGTAGAAGAGAGCGGCAGAATATGTAGAAGAGAAGAGGGGAGAATATGTAGAAGAGACGGCAGAATATGTAGAAGAGAGCGAGAGAGTTGTAGAAGAGAGGACAGAATATATAGAAGAAGGCGGCAGAATATGTAGAAGAGAAAGACAGAATATATAGAAGAAAGAGGCAGAATATGTAGAAAAGAGAGGCAGAATATGTAGAAAAAG
Organism: Cherax quadricarinatus; assembly: GCF_026875155.1. Lineage (NCBI taxonomy): Eukaryota > Metazoa > Arthropoda > Malacostraca > Decapoda > Parastacidae > Cherax > Cherax quadricarinatus. Next base: position 13,620,806 of record NC_069409.1, read on the forward strand.
GGGAGGCAGAATATTTTAGAAGAGAGAGGCTGGGATATGTAGAAGAGAGAGGCATAATTATGTAAAAAAGAGGGCAGAATATGTAAAAGAGAGAGGCAGAATATGTAGAAGAGAGAGGCAGAATATGTAGAAGAGAGAGGCAGAATATGTAGAAGAGAGCGGGGAGTATATGTAGAAGAGAGCGGCAGAATATGTAGAAGAGAGAGGCTGTTATTGTAGAAGAGAGAGGGGTGTATATGTAGAAGAGAAAGGGATAAAATGTAGAAGAGGGGAGGGGAGAATATGTGAAGAGAGAGGCAGAATATGTAGAAGAGAGAGGCAGAATATGTAGAAGAGAGGGCAGAAATATGTAGAAGAGAGCGGCAGTATATATAGAAGAGAGCGGCAGAATATGTAGAAGAAGGAGGTGTTTTATGTAGAAGAGAGAGGCATAATATGTAGAAGAGAGAGGCAGAATATGTAGAAGAGAGAGGCAGGAATATGTAGAAGAGAGAGGCAGAATATGTAGAAGAGAGAGGCAGAATATGTGAAGAGAGCGGCGAAAGAATATGTAGAAGAGGGCAGAATATGTAGAAGAGAGCGGCAGATATTGTAGAAGAGAGAGGCAGAATATGTAGAAGAGAAAGACAGAATATGTAGAAGAGAGAGGCCCGAATATGTAGAAGAGAGAGGCAGAATATGTAGAAGAGAGAGGCAGAATATGTAGAAGAGGGCGGCAGAATATGTAGAAGAGAGCGGCAGAATATGTAGAAGAGAGAGGCAGAATATGTAGAAGAGGGAGGCAGAATATGTAGAAGAGAGAGGCAGAATATGTAGAAGAGAGTGGCAGAATATGTAGAAGAGAGCTGCAGAATATGTAGAAGAGAGCAGCAGAATATATAGAAGAGAGAGAGGCAGAATGTGTAGAAGAGAGAAGCAAAATATGTAGAAGAGAGCGCCAGATTATGTAGAAGAGAGAGGCAGAATGTGTAGAAGAGAGAAGCAGAATATGTAGAAGAGAGCGGCAGAATATGTAGAAGAGAGAGGGAGAATATGTAGAAGAGAGCGCCAGAATATGTAGAAGAGAGAGGGAGAATATGTAGAAGAGAGCCACAGAATATGTAGAAGAGAGCGCCAGAATATGTAGAAGAGAGAGGCAGAATATTAAGAAGAGAGTGGCAGATTTTGTGGGGAGTAATAAATGGGATTAAGTCGGGTGTATCTGAGAAAGTTAGAACTAAGGAAGGAGTAGCAATAATGTTGAAGGATCAGTTATGGAAAGAGAAGAGAAAATATATATGTATAAATTCAAGGATTATGTGGATTAAAGTAAGAGTCGGATGCAAAAAGTGGGTCATAATAAGTGTGTATGCACCTGGAGAAGAGAGATGTTAAGCGAGTGTGGAGGAACTTTTGAGCCAAATGAGAGAGTAATTGTGGTTGGGGACCTAAATGCTAAAGTAGGTAAAATTTAGAGCAGGTGTGGTAGGTATGTTTAGGGTGCCAGGTATAAATGATAATGGGGGGGGGACCTTTGATTGAATTTTGTATAGACAGAGGTTTGTTAATAGGTAATACGTATTTTAAGAAAGAAAAAGAAAAATAAGTATAAGAGATAATATACAAACATAATTCCAGTAGTTTGTTGGACTACGTATTGGTAGATAAAAGACTGATGTGTAGAGTCAAGGATGTGCATTTTTATAGCAGGGCCACAGATATATCAGATCATTTAGTTGTAGCTAACAGGTAGAAGAAGAATGTCATCAGTAAGAGAGAGGTGAAGGTTTACATATTAAAGGAGGCAGTTAGGATAAGTTATAAACAACTATCGGAAGAAAGATGAGCTAATGAGAGTATAGTCAGTGAGGTTGAAAAGGTATGGGATAGATTTAAGAATGTGTGGATATAGGAGGGTGGGTGCGGGGAGAGTGGAAGAGGAGCGGTTGGTGGAATGTTGAAGTAAAGGGAGTGGCAAGAGAGGAAAAAATTAGCTTATTAGATGTTTTTACAAACTAGAAGTGATATAAGGAAAGTGGAGCAAATGGAGAGAAAAAGAGAGGTTGTAAAAATAAAGTAAATGAGAGAGTGAGACAATAAAAAAAGATTTAGAGTACGATTAATAACTTGAGAAAGCCTAGGGAATGAATGGATTTAACAGTTAGAATAGGGGAGTTAGTAATAGAGGTTGAGTTGTAGGTAACGAGAAGATGGAGGGATTATTTTGAGGAACTGTTAAATATTTATGAAGATAGTGAAGATTTGATTTCATGCATTGGCCAGGGAGGTATAACATCTTGTAGGAGTGAGGAAGAGTCAGATGTGAGTGTGGGGGAGGTGCGTGAGGCTGTGAGTAAAATGACAGGAGATAAAGTACCTGGAATAGATGGAATCAAAAAGGAAATGTTAAATGCAGGTTGAAATGTAATTTAGGAATAGTTCGTACTTCCCCTCTTTCATACATTTAATAAATGTATGAAAGAGTTAAAAGTCAGAGAGCACTCATAGTTCCCTTGTACAATGGAAAGGGGAGAAAGGGTGTGTAAAAATTACAGATGAATAAGCTTTATGAATTTAACTGATAAGTGTATGGTAGAGTATTTTTGAAAGAATTATGCGGGAGACGGAGAGAAGGATCTCACATTAAAGGAGAGAGTCAAGTTTTTACTGCATTATGGATTTGGAAAATGCGTATGACAGGGTGGATAGGGGAGCAATGTGGCAGATGTTGCAAATGTTGGGAACAGATGGATGGTTACTGAAAGCATATGCCTGGTGGTTGTTCCAGCTGCCAAACAGTTGTTCCACCTGCCTGGTAGTTGCTCTAGTTGTCTGGTAGTTGCTCCAGCTGCCTGGTAGTTGCTCCAGTTGTCTGATAGTTGCTCCAGCTGTCTGGTAGTTGCTCCAGCTGCCTGGTAGTTGCTCCAGCTGCCTGGTAGTCGCTCCAGTTGTCTGGTAGTTGCTCCAGCTGTCAGGTAGTTGTTACAGCTGCCAGATAGATGTTCCATCTCAACTAACTATTGGTTCACTTTCTCACAGGTTCAGAGTTTTTCTTTCAGAACCCAGAGTGAAATGTTGCAGGACAAATTACCTTTGTTACGCCCAGGACTTTCAGAAGGTTCATTACATCCTACACTGACGTCTGAAGGTTCATTACATCCTATTTTGATGTCTGAAGGTTCATTATATTCTACAATGATGCCTGAACGTTCAGTACATCCTACACTAATGTCTGAAGGTTCATTACATCCTACACCGAAGTCTGAAAGTTCATTACATCCTACAATGACGTCTGAAGGTCCATTACATTCTACACTGACGTCTGAAGGTTCATTACATCCTACACTGATGTCTGAAGGTTAATTACATCCTACACTGATGTCTTAAGGTTCATTACATCCTACACTGACGTCTGAAGGTCCATTACATCCTACACTGATGTCTGAAGGTTCATTACATCCTACACTGACGTTTGGAGGTTCATTACATCCTACACTGACGTCTGAAGGTTCATTACATCCTACACTGATATCTGAAGGTTCATTACAATGTACACTGACGTTTGGAGGTTCATTACATCCTACACTGACGTCTGAAGGTTCATTACAATGAACACTGACGTTTGAAGGTTCATTACATCCTACACTGATATCTGAAGGTTCATTACAATGTACACTGACGTTTGGAGGTTCATTATATCCTACACCGATGTCTGAAGGTTCAGTACATCCTACACTGACGTCTGAAGGTTCATTACAATGTACACTGACGTTTGGAGGTTCATTATATCCTACACTGATGTCTGAAGGTTCAGTACATCCTACACTGATGTCTGAAGGTTCAGTACATCCTTCACTGATGTCTGAAGGTTCAGTATATCCTACACTGATGTCTGAAGGTTTATTAAATCCTACACTGATGTCTGAAGGTTCATTATATCCTACACTGATGTCTGAAGGTTCATTACATCCTACACTGATCTCTGAAAGTTCATTACAATGTACACTGACGTTTGGAGGTTCATTACATCCTACACTGATGTCTGAAGGTTCAGTTCATCCTTCACTTATGTTTGAAGGTTCAGTACATCCTTCACTGATGTTTGAAGGTTCAGTATATCCTACACTGATGTCTGTAGGTTCATTCATCCACATGATTCTGAAGGTTATTCATCCCAAAACTGAGTCTGAAGGCAAAATTTTAAATCCTCACTGATGCTGAAGGTTCATTTCAACGTACCTGCGTCTGAAGTTCATTACATCCTCCTAATGTCTGAAGGTTCATCCACATGATGTTGAAGGGTTATTTTCTCTTACACGACGTCTGAAGGTTCATTACACCTACATGATGTCTGAAGGGTTCATCCAAAAACGATGTCGAAGGTTTCATCCTACATTTATGTCTGAAAGGGTTCATTACATCTTACACTTCGCTGAAGGTTCATTAATCCCACACTAATGTCTGAAGGCATTGCATCCTACACTGATCTCTGAAGGGGTTTATTACATCCTACACTGATGTTGAAGGGTTTTATAAAATCCTACAATGTTTGAAGTTTTTTTTTACTCCCACACTGATTCTGAAGGTATTTTCAAATTACACTGGGGGTTTAAAATTCTTTTCATCCTACACGAGTTGAAAATTCTTTCCACACGAGTTTAAGGTTCATTACTCCCACACTGACTGAAGTTTTTATTAATTACACTAAAATTTGAAAGGGTTCATTTACTTCACGAGTTGGAGGTTCATTACATCCTCAAATACGCTAAAGGTTCTTACATTACACTGAGTTGAAGGGTTTATTTAATCCTCACGATGTCTGAAGGTTTTATTACATCCTAACTGATTTCTGAAGGTTCTTTTCATCCTCACTGTTTTTCTGAAGGTTCATTAAACCTACACTGTTTTTGAAGGTTATTAATTCCCAAAACGATGTCTGAAGGTTCATTAATCCTAAACTGATTTCTGAAGGGTTTATTACATCACACGTTTTTTGAAGTTCATTACATTTACACTGGTTTTAAAGGTTCATTACATCCTACACGATGTCGAAAGGTTTTATTCTCCTAAAATATTTTGAAAGGTTCTTACTCCCCTGTTGTTTGAAGGCATTTAAAACCCACACTGTGTTTGAAGGTTCATTACATATACCTGTTTCTGAAGGTTCAATACACCTACACTTTGTCTGAAGGAATTTAATTTCCTTTACACCGTTTCTGAAGGTTCATTACATCCACACTATGTCTGAAGGTTCAAATCCTCACTGGGGTTTGAAAGGGTTTTTACACCCCCCACGGCCCAAGGTTTATTACCATTCCCCTGATTTGAGGTTCATCCTACACGATGTTTTAAGGGTTTATTCCCTACACTGATTCTGAAGGGTTCATTACATCCTTTCACTGGCCTGAAGGTTCATTACCCTCCTACAAAAATTCTGAAGGTTCTTCACCTACATGATTCTGAAGGGCATTAATCCTACACGATCCCAAGGTTCATTTAAACCTAACTTGGGTTTTAAGGTTCTTTTCCCAACATGATGCCCAAAGTTCATTTCAAATTTAAAAAACTTTGGAGGTTCATTAATCCACACTGAATTGAAGGGGTTATTACCCACACTGAGTCTGAAGGTTCTTACATCCTACCTGATTGAAGGTTCATTTTCCTCACAGGGCTGAAAGTTTTATACATTTACCGACGTTGGGGTTCATTTCATCCACACGAGTCTGAAGGTTCATTACATCCTACTGGTTCGAAGGGGTTTATTCTCCCACGATGGTTGAAAGTTCATTACTCCCTACCATTTGCGTTTTTGGTTCATTACATCCTACACTGTGTCTGAAGGTTCATTAAAACCCCCACACTGATGTCTGGAAAGGTTTTTAACATCCAAACGATTTTTGAAGTTCATTTCATCCTTCACTGTGTCTAAGTTCATACATCCTACACTGTGCCTGAAAGGGTTTAAATTATCCTACATATGTCTAAAGTTTATTTCATCAACGAATTTTAAGGGCTTACATCCTTCACTGGTTGAAAGTTTATAAATTTCCAACCGGATGTTGAAGGTTTTAAAACATTATAAAACTGGCAAAAAGGGTTAATCTCCACCCTGTGTCGAGGTTTATCATCCACACTTTTTCTGAAGGTTCATACATCCTAAAACTGGGGAAAGGTTCTTACTCCTAACTGTGTCCCCGAAGGGTTTATCATCCCACACTGATGCCCAAGGTTCTTCAATACACGAGTTGAAAAATTCATACATCCACACTGATGGCTAAGGTTCATTAAACCCTACATGAGTTGAAGGTTCTTTAAACCTACACTGTTTTTCTGAAAAGTTTTATACATCCTCACTATCTGAAGGTTCATAAAACCCCACACTGTTTTTCTGAAAAGTTCTACATCTACACGGTCTGAAAATTTATTACATTCTACAACTGGCCCGAAGGGTTTTTTAATCCACACTGGTTTTGAATTTTTAATTTCATCCTACATTAGTTAAGGTTCATACATCCACTGATGTCTGAAGGTTCATTACACCTACACTGATGTCTGAATGTTCATTTTCATTCCTGAGTTGAGGGTTTATTACATCCTAATGAGTCTGAAGGTTCTACATCCCACACTGTGTCTGAGGTTCATACTTTCCAAAAACTAGTTTAAGGTTTTCTCCTACACTGATGTCTGAAAATTCAAATCACCTTCACGAGTCTGAAAAGGGTTTAATAATCCTTCATTTATGTCTGAAGGTTCATTACACCCCCACTATGTCTAAAGGTTTTAATACTCCTACACTTTATGTCGAAAATTCATTACTCCCATGATTTTAAGGTTTATTACATCTTCACGATGTCGAAGGGTTTATTTTACCACACTTGTTTTGGGGGGTTCATCATCCTACACGATGTTTGAAGGTTCAAAACATCCTAAAATGATGTCTGGGGTTTATTTCATCCACACGATGTTTTGGAGGTTTAAAAACATCCACATGATGTTAAGGTTTTGTCACCTACACTGATGTCTGAAGGGTTTTTACATCCTACACGAAAATCTGAAAGGGTTTTTCTCCTAAAACTATTTTGGGGGTTTATTTCATCCTACATGGTTGAGGTTCATTCATCCAACTGGTTTGGGGGTTCTTCACCTACACTGAGTTTGGAGGTTATTGAAACACACTGATGTTTTTGGGGGTTCTTTACATCCTACACTGAATTTAGGTTCATTACACCTACAGATGTTTTGGAGGTTCATTTCATCCTACATGTGGTTTTAAGGGGTTCATTACCCTTAAAACTGAGTTGGGGGGGTTCTTACATCCACTTTATGTTTGGAGTTCAACATCCTACACGAGTTTGGAGTTCATTTTCATCCCACACTTGTTTGGAGGTTCTTACACCTCACTGATTTTGGAGGTTTTATACATCCTACACTTGTTTGGAAAGGTTTATACACCCAAACCCGAGTTTAGGTTTTATTACTCCTACATTTGGGGTTTGGAGGTTCATTTCATCCTACACTGTTTGAGTTCATTTCAACCTAAACTGAGTTTTAGGTTCTTAATTCCCACACTGAGTCTGAAGGTTCATTTCATCCTACACTGATTCTGAAAAGGGTTTATTAAAATTTCCTGAGTTTGAGGTTCATACATCCCCCACGCGTCTGAAGGTTTAAAATAACACGAATTTGAAGGTTCATTACATCCCACAAAGATTTCTAAGGTTCATTACTTACACTTAGTTGGGGTTCATTATTCCCAAAACCCATGTCTGAAGGTTCATACATCCTCCGATCCCGAAGGTTTTTTACAAATTCACTGAGTTTGGAGGGTTTATTTATCCTACCGGTCTGAAGTTTATACATTCCTACTTAGTCTGAAAGGTTCTTTCATCCTTCACTGATGTTGAAGGTTCAAATCCTAAAATGGAAAGTTTTAGGTTTTTAAAAAAACACTTTCTGAAGGTTCATTTTAAACCTACACTGAGTCTGAAGGTTTTTCATCCTACCCAAAGATTTAAAAATTCATTACAATTTTACACTGACTTTGGAGGTTTCATTAACTCCAAAACGATGTTGGGGGGGTTCTTTCATCCACACTTATGTTTAAAGGGGTTCATTAATTCCCCACTGATGTTTGAAAAGGGTTTTTTAATCCTACACTGATGTTTAGGTTTATTTCATCCTACACTGAGTCGAAGGTTTATTACATCCTCACTTGTCTGAAGGCAAAATTTAAAACCTACACTGATGTCCCGAAGGTCATTACAACTACATGGGGTCTGAAGGGGCATTACATCCTAACTAAAGCCCGAAGGTTCATTACATGAAGCCTTTTAAAGGGTTTATTACATTCACTGAGCGAAGGTTCATTACATCCACACTGATGTCTGAAGGTTCATCCCACACTGGGTCTGAAAAGGTTCATCCTACACTGAGGCTGAAAGGTTCATTACATCTTACACGAGTCGAAGGGGTTTATTACATCCCCCCACTTTTTTGAAGGTTCATTCATCCTACACTGATCCGAAGGTTCTTTAACCAAAATGATTCTGAAAATTCTAACCTACATTTTACCTTTTAAGGTTCTTACTCCTACCTGATGTTGAAGGGTTTATTACACCTACCTGATCCGAAGGTTCTTTTAAAAATTTTCACTGAGTTGAATTCATAATCCTACACGAGATCTGAGGGTTTTTACATCCCACATGCCTTTGAAGGTTTTATTACATCCTACCTAAAGTTGAAGGTTCTACTACACTGAGTTTTGGGAGTTTTTTAAAAATTACACTGACTCTGAAAGGTTCTTAATCCTACACTGGGTCTGAAGGTTTATTACATCCTCACGGTGTCTGAAGGTTTATTACATCCAAACGTTTCTGAAGTTCATTACATCCTACAAGTTTTTTGAAGGGTTCATTACATCCACACTGTTTCTGAAGGGTTTATTACACCTAACACTGATGTCTGAGGTTTTTATTACACCTAAACGATTTTGAAGTTTATTTCACCTCACTGTTCTAAGTTTATTACTCCTCACTGTTTCTAAGGTTTTATTTTCCTAACAGATGTCGAAAGTTTCATTTAAAAAAAACGATTTCTGAAGGCATTTCATCCACACTGTTTGTCCTTAAAATTCATTTTCACCTACACTATTTTAAAGGGTTCATTTCATTCACGTTTTTCGAAGGTTCTACATCCAAACCCTGTTTTCCGAAGTCATTCATCCTACAAGTGTCAAGGTTCATTCACCTACACTGATGTCTGAAGGGTTCAAACACCAAAACTGTGTCTAAGTTTATTTTCAACCTACCTGATGGAAGGTTTTTACAATGTTACCTACGTTTGAGTTCATAATCCTACATGATGCCCGAAGGTTCTTACATCCTACACTTTTTGTCTGAAGGGGGCTACATCCAAAACTGGTGTCTGAAAGTTTTTACATCCCACACTGATGCCCGAAAGGGTTTATTACATCCACACGATGTCTGAAGTTCATACATCCACACATGCCCGAAGGGTTTATTACATCCTAACCCGGGTTTTGAAGGTTCATTACATCCTACACTGTTTCCGAAAGTTCATTCCAATACACTAGTTTTGGGGGGGTTCATTACATCCTAACCCCGAGTTGAAGGTTCTTACACCTACACTGATGTCTGGGTTCATTTCACCCCCACTGATGTGAAGGTTCCTTCCTACACTGATTCCTGAAGTTTTTTCACATCCCCCAAAAGTCTAAGTTTTAAAATCCCACACTGATTCTGAAGGGGATTACATCCTCCACTGTGTCAAAGGTTTTATTACACCAAACTTATTGTCTGAAAAATTATTTTAAACCACTTTTGTTTTAAAAGGGTTTATTTTCATCCTCACTGATTCGAAGGTTCATTACACCCCACACTGAGTTTGGAGGTTCATCTCCTACACTAGTTTGAAGTTCATACATCCTTCCCCTGATTCTAAGTTTCATACACCTCACTGAGTGGGGAAAAAAGGTTTTTATCCTACATGAGCTGAAATTTTGTCATCTACACTGATGTCTGAAGGTTCATTACATCCTTTCACTGAGTCTGATTTTTGATCCACACTGATGTTGGAAGGTTCATTTCATTTTACACTGTTTTTGAGGTTTTAATACATCCTACCCCACGAGTTTAGGTTCAAAAATCCTACACTTAATTCTAATTTAAGGGAAGTAAAACCTACATGGTGGAAGGTTCTTACATCCTTACGATGTTGAAAGGTTCATTCTCCACACTGAGTGAAAGGGTTTATTCAACCTACAGATGTTGAAAATTCATACTCCTACACTGTGTTAAGGTTCAATACCCCTACATGGTTGAGGTTCATACATCCTACACGGTTTTGTTGGTTTTTATCATCTACCTGATGTTTGGAAAATTTTATACATCCTAAAAACGTTTTAAAAACTAAAATCATACACTGAGTTGAATTCATTAATTCTCACTAGTTGGAGGTTCATTACAACCTACACGAGTTGAAGTTAAACACCTACACTTAGTTGAATTCATTTCTTTCCCAACCCGATTTTGGAAAGGGTTTTTACATCCACATGAGTTTGAATTTTATACACCCACACGATGTTAGTTCAATTACCCCCCCCCCCTATTTTTTCTGGTTTCCCTGAATTTTTTACACCTCACTGAGTTTAGGTTTTATAAAATCCACCTGATTTTGGGGGTTCAAAATCCTACCTGATGTTGAGGTTCATACATCCTTCACAATGTTGAAAGGTTTCTAATCACACGATGTTGAAAGGTTCATTACTCCTACACGTGTTAAAAGGTTTAATACTCCCACACTAGTTTAAAAGGGCATTAATCCACCCTAAAAGCGTTTTAAGGTTCATTACATCTTCACGAGTTGAAAAGGGTTTATTACACCTACACGAGTTTGGAGGGTTTATTCATCCTCATGATGGGTTGAAGGGGATTACACCCCACAAATGGTTTTAGGTTCATTACATCCCCACATGTTTTGGGGTTTTATTACATCCCACCGGTGTTTGAGGGTTTTTTATCCTACATGAGTTTAAAGGTTCATTCACCCACACGAAGTTTGAAGGGTTTTTCATCCTACCTTGTTGGGGTTTATTACATCCTACACTGAGTTGGGGGTTTATTACATCCCACAGAGTTTGGGGGTTTTTATTTCAAATTTTTTTTCCCCCCCCTGAGTTTTGGAGTTTTATTAATTCTACACTGATTTTTGGAGGGTTCATTATTTCCCACACTGAGTTTTGGGGGTTCATTACTTCCCACACGATGTTGGAGGTTCATTACATCCTAACTGATGTTTGGAGGTTTCCCCTTTTAAACCTAACTGAGTTTTTTAGGTTCATTACACCTCCTGATGTTTGGAGGTTTATTTCATCACACGAGTTTGGGGGTTATTACATCCTACATTTTTTTGGAGGTTCAATACATCCAAATGATGTTTGGAGGGTTTTTACTCCTACACTGATGTTTTAGGCATTACATCCTACACGAGTTTAGGTTTTATTACCCTAATGACGTTTGGAGGTTTATTTTCATCCTACACGTGTTTGAAGGGGTTTATTTTCACCTAAACGACGTTTGGAGGGGTTTATTACATCCTAAAAACCGATGTTTTAGGTTCATTACTCCTACAGGAGTTTTGGGAAATTTTATTACTCCTCAAACGTTTTTGGGGGTTCATTCATCCTCACTGATGTTTGGAGGGTTTTTAATCCTACCCCTGGTTTGGTTTCATTACTCCTCACTGTTTTTTTGGGAGGTTCCCTTACATCCTCAAGAGTTTTGGGGGGGCATTACTCCTCACTGTGTTTTGGGGGTTCATTAAATCCTACACTGAGTTTTTGGAATTTCATTACTCCTACCTGTGTTTGGAGGTTCATTAATCCTCCCCTAGTTTTGGGGGTTCATTACATCCTCACTGTGTTTGGGGGTTCATTACATCCCCACTGATTTTGGGGGTTCATTACATCCTCACGATGTTGGAGGGTTTATTACATCCTACACGGGGTTTGGGGGTTCATTTTCTCCTGCCTGAGTTTGGAGGTTCATTCAACCTACAATGAGTTTGGGGTTCATTACATCCTCTCTGAGTTTGGAGTTCATTTCTCCTCACGATGTTTGGGGTTCTTTCATCCTCCTGAGTTTGGAGGCATTTCACCTACATGAGTTTGGAGGTTCATTACATCCCCACTGATGTTTTGGGTTCATTTCATCCTAAATGATTTGGGGGTTCATTACATCCCCAAATGATTTGGGGGGTTTATTACATCCCACTGATGTTTTGGAGGGTTTTTACATCCTACACTGATGTTTTTGAGGTCTTACATCCTCAAGAGTTTGAGGGTTCATTTCATCCTCACTGATGTTTGGAGGATTCATCACTACACTGACGTTTTTTTGGTTCATTACTCCCTACACTGAGTTTGGAGTTCTTACATCCTACACTGATGTTTGGAGGTTCATTACATCCACACTGATGTTGGAGGTTCAACACCTCACTGTTTTTGGAGGTTTTATTACTCCCCACTGAAAGTTTGGAGGGTTCATAATCCTACATATGTTTGGAGGTTTATTTCATCCACATGATTTTGGAGGTTTTTACATCCTCAATAGTTTGGAGGTTCATTACTTTCCACAAAGAGTTTGGAGTTCATTTCATCCTCACATTTTTTTGGAGGTCATTACATCCTACACTAGTTTGAGGTTTTATTACATCCTCCTGATGTTTGAAGGTTCTTACATCCTTTTACGATGTTTGGGGTTCTTACATCCCACAAGATTTGGGAGGTTCATTACACCTCACTGATGTTTGGATTCATTACATCCTACACGATGTTTGAAAATTCATTACATCCTACACTGAGTTTGGAGGTTCATTACTCCTAACTGATTTTTGGGGGTTATTACATCCTACACGATTTTGAGGGGGATTAATCCTCACTGAGTTTGGGGGTTTTTTACATCCTCACTGATGTTTGGGGGGTCATTACATCCTACAATGACGTTTGGAGGTTCATTACATCCTACACTGATGTTTGGAGGTTCATTACATCCTACACTGACGTTTGGAGGTTCATTACATCCTACACTGATGTTTGGAGGTTCATTACATCCTACACTGATGTTTGGAGGATCATTACATCCTACAATGACGTTTGGAGGTTCATTACATCCTGCACTGATGTTTGGAGGTTCATTACATCCTGCACTGATGTTTGGAGGTTCATTACATCCTACACTGACTTTTGGAGGTGTTTAGTTTCTCTTTTGTTGTCCTTTAAGTCTCAGGAGTTTTATACCACATCTTTGCCACATCTTTGCCACATCTTTGCCACATCTTTGCCACATCTTTGCCACATCTTTGCCACATCTTTGCCTGTCCAGTAATTGCTTCTTAAATTCCTTCGCTCAGTTCCTTGCTAAACTTTACAACAAATTATCCGTATATAATTTTCTTCCTGTCGTCAGCATTATTACCTCGTCTTCTACGGTTATTTTCCTCCCGTTGTGTCTACAACAGTTTCTGACCTGTGCTGTTTCTCCCATATTAGTGGTTCGTTTTTGTTATTATCTTCCATATATATTTCCACCTTACGTCCCAAGTCTGTCTTCCTTTGTCTTGTGTCTACCTTCCTTGTCTCATGTAACTTACTTTAGCTTCTTCCAGACTCTCAAAAAACCGCATTTCACTCCTAATTATTGTTTAGTTTTCTCTGACCTTGTGAAGTTTTTCTGGCTACTTTTTCCACCATTATTTTGTAGTGTCTCGTACTTTTGTTGACTTTAGTTCCGGAGTCAATTAAGAGAATATGTAATCCCCCAAATGTCTCCTCGTCTGTGATGTAGTTCATTTTTTTGGTCTCTATTTCACTTCTCGTCTACCAAGTTTTCGGAGCTTAGAACCAGGTAGCCATAGTTGTGGTCCACTAGGTATTAAATCTGTAGCAGAGTTATTTAATGTTTGCATCTGATCAACTTATATTACTTGTGTCACTACTATCATTGCTGTGTCACTACTCTCATTACTGTGTCACTACTCTCATTACTGTCACTACTCTCATTACTGTGTCACTACTCTCATTACTGTGTCACTACTATCATTCTTGTGTCACTACTTTCATTCCTGTGTCACTACTCTCATTACTGTGTCACTGCTCTCATTACTGTGTCACTACTCTCATTACTGTGTCACTACTCTCATTACTGTGTCACTACTCTCATTACTGTGTCACTGCTCTCATTACTGTGTCACTGCTCTCATTACTGTGTCACTACTCTCATTACTGTGTCACTACTCTCATTACTGTGTCACTGCTCTCATTACTGTGTCACTGCTCTCATTACTGTGTCACTACTCTCATTACTGTGTCACTACTCTCATTACTGTGTCACTGCTCTCATTACTGTGTCACTACTCTCATTACTGTGTCACTATTCTCATTGCTGTGTCACTACTCTCATTACTGTGTCACAACTCTCATTACTGTGTCACTGCTCTCATTACTGTGTCACTACTCTCATTACTGTGTCACTACTCTCATTACTGTGTCACTACTCTCATTACTGTGTCACTACGCTCATTACTGTGTCACTACTCTCATTGCTGTGTCACTACTCTCATTACTGTGTCACAACTCTCATTACTGTGTCACTGCTCTCATTACTGTGTCACTACTCTCATTACTGTGTCACTACTCTCATTACTGTGTCACTACTCTCATTACTGTGTCACTACTCTCATTACTGTGTCACAACTCTCATTACTATGTCACTGCTCTCATTGTGTCACTACTTTCATTACTGAGTCACTACTCTCATTACTGTGTCACTGCTCTCATTACTGTGTCACTACTCTCATTACTGTGTCACTGCTCTCATTACTGTGTCCCTGCTCTCATTACTGTGTCACTACTCTCATTACTGTGTCACTACTCTCATTACTGTGTCACTACTCTCATTACTGTGTCACTGCTCTCATTACTGTGTCACTACTCTCATTACTGTGTCACTACTCTCATTACTGTGTCACTACTCTCATTACTGTGTCACTGCTCTCATTACTGTGTCACTGCTCTCATTACTGTGTCACTACTCTCATTACTGTGTCACTACTCTCATTACTGTGTCACTGCTCTCATTACTGTGTCACTGCTCTCATTACTGTGTCACTACTCTCATTCATGTGTCACAACTCTCATTACTGTGTCACTGCTCTCATTACTGTGCCACTACTCTCATTACTGTGTCACTACTCTCATTATTGTGTCACTACTCTCATTACTGTGTCACTACTCTCATTACTGTGCCACTACTCTCATTACTGTGTCACTACTCTCATTACTGTGTCACTACTCTCATTACTGTGTCACTACTTTCATTAATGTGTCACAACTCTCATTACTGTGTCACTACTCTCATTACTGTGTCACTACTCTCATTACTGTGTCACTACTTTCATTAATGTGTCACAACTCTCATTACTGTGTCACAACTCTCATTACTGTGTCATTACTCTCATTACTGTGTCACTACTCTCATTACTGTGTCACTACTCTCATTATTGTGTCACTACTTTCATTAATATGTCACAACTCTCATTACTGTGTCACTACTCTCATTACTGTGTCACTACTCTCATTACTGTGTCACTACTCTCATTACTGTGTCACTACTTTCATTAATGTGTCACTACTCTCATTACTGTGTCACAACTCTCATTACTGTGTCACAACTCTCATTACTGTGTCACAACTCTCATTACTGTGTCACTGCTCTCATTACTGTGTCACTACTCTCATTACTGTGTTGTCACTGCTCTCATTACTGTGTCACTACTCTCATTACTGTGTTGTCACTACTCTCATTACTGTGTCACTACTCTCATTACTGTGTCACTACTCTCATTACTGTGTTGTCACTACTCTCATTACTGTGTCACTACTCTCATTACTGTGTCACTACTCTCATTACTGTGTTGTCACTGCTCTCATTACTGTGTCACTACTCTCATTACTGTGTCACTACTCTCATTACTGTGTCACTACTCTCATTACTGTGTCACTACTATCATTACTGTGTTGTCACTACTCTCATTACTGTGTCACTACTCTCATTACTGTGTCACTACTCTCAATACTGTGTCACTACTATCATTACTGTGTTGTCACTGCTCTCATTACTGTGTCACTACTCTCATTACTGTGTTGTCACTGCTCTCGTTACTGTGTCACTACTCTCATTACTGTGTCACTACTCTCATTACTGTGTCACTACTCTCATTCTTGTTGCTTCTTGCACTCGTACGATGTATCGTCGTCCAGGTATGTTTCTGTTTTGTGGCGTTTTTTACCGTGTTCTTTAGCTTCAGCATATGTATGCGTGATTATATCTTAGCCTGTATACTCAACTGATCATGTCTTAATATGTATACCCAACTAATTTTGTCTTAATCTCTATACCCACTTGACTTTTCTTCGTTTCATTTTATGTTTGTGTTTCAGCATCTCACCATCTCGTCTTCACCTTCATAAGTTAGATACTAACTTACTCATGTTAATGATAACTTACTCATGTTAATGATAACTTACTCATGTTAATGATAACTTACTCATGTTAATGATAACTTACTCATGTTAATGATAACTTACTCATGTTAATGATAACTTACTCATGTTAATGATAACTTACTCATGTTAATGATAACTTACTCATGTTAATGATAACTTACTCATGTTAATGATAACTTACTCATGTTAATGATAACTTACTCATGTTAATGATAACTTACTCATGTTAATGATAACTTACTCATGTTAATGATAACTTACTCATGTTAATGATAACTTACTCATGTTAATGATAACTTACTCATGTTAATGATAACTTACTCATGTTAATGATAACTTACTCATGTTAATGATAACTTACTCATGTTAATGATAACTTACTCATGTTAATGATAACTTACTCATGTTAATGATAACTTACTCATGTTAATGATAACTTACTCATGTTAATGATAACTTACTCATGTTAATGATAACTTACTCATGTTAATGATAACTTACTCATGTTAATGATAACTTACTCATGTTAATGATAACTTACTCATGTTAATGATAACTTACTCATGTTAATGATAACTTACTCATGTTAATGATAACTTACTCATGTTAATGATAACTTACTCATGTTAATGATAACTTACTCATGTTAATGATAACTTACTCATGTTAATGATAACTTACTCATGTTAATGATAACTTACTCATGTTAATGATAACTTACTCATGTTAATGATAATTCAAACATGTACGAGTCCAAATGAAAATCTTTTTCTCCGGAAACAAGTGACATATGTGCTTATAATAACAGCAAATATTTCTTTTTTTTTCTTAATATTTTCAAAATATTTCTCTAGTCACATCATTTAGTTTGGGTTTGGTTTTATTTTAGTTAATTATAATTTAGTCATGGTAATCTTTTCTGGGATTAATTCATGTCTGGCTTAAAAAATCGTATGTTGTTTTACTGGTTTTAACTTCACATGTGAGTTAAAATTGATATTCGTTATGATGAAGTGTGAATGACTTCTGGGATGACTTCTGGAAAAGTGAAAAGTGAAGGGAACGCTGTAGGAAACTGTGTGGGAAGGATGGAAAGAAAAGGATCAAGAGGGAGCAGGAACATTGTTAAGAACACAAATGTTTGTGTGTGGGCGGCTGTATGCATTAAATCCTAAAGCGAAATTCTCTTTGAAACTCCAAATTTGCATTTCATTTAGTTATTCTCTCCATGTTCCTACATAAACAAGCTGTCTGCAAGCACCTAATTAGCATGTTACACAATTACTTGCCTTTACAACCTGCTCTCCTCCCTTCACAACAATCCTTCAGAAACGGAAAACCGCTGTGCTGGAGTGTTTACTCTCTGAATAGCAATGTAAAAAAGAGGGCCGTTCACCGGGTTACAATGTATCTCGACTGCTGGAATCAGGCATTTACAAACACTATAAACCCCGAGCACGAAGGAGGAACAGAGGTCGGGTCAGGCGGCCGAGAGACCCTCACCCAGGAAGCCAGCACCATCACCAGAAATCACAGCCGCTTGTGTTTTATGATCTCGAGCTATAAAGAGAATTTATTACGTTCTATTGTTTTTCTCCTATGCAATGCATGTCTCTGGCGGGGCAGTATATTGGGTGTTTTTATCACCTGGAAGTGTGTTGGGTGATAGGGTGGGTCGGGGCAGCTTACCAGGAGGGTGAAAGGGTGGGCATGGGCAGCCCACCATGCTGCCACGGACGCCCACCTTGTAATGACAGTGTTATATGGTCCACACATGGCCCCCAACTCAAGTTTTCAATAATAAATATTGATAACTGAAAGGAATGTATATGACTAGGAATTTTCAAAGCTTTTTCCTTAGGTAGCATTAGAAATAGAGTCGGCAAATATTTTTGTTAGTGGATTTGGGTTTGAGGACCTGCCTAGTATGAGCCAGTAGACCTGCGGCAGTGTTCCTCCTTTCTATGTTCTCAGGCAGATGTGACTTGTGAGACGAACCTGAAGGATGCTGTAGGATGTACAGTATTGTGCAAATTAATTGAGACAG
>NC_069409.1:13644413-13666913 GCF_026875155.1 Cherax quadricarinatus
ATTGTCTGAGGGAGAACTTTGCTGGATGTAGAGTAAGATAACTTGACTAACTTTGCTGGATGTAGAGTAAGATAACTTGACTAACTTTGCTGGATGTAGAGTAAGATAACTTGACTAACTTTGCTGGATGTAGAGTAAGATAACTTGACTAACTTTGCTGGATGTAGAGTAAGATAACTTGACTAACTTTGCTGGATGTAGAGTAAGATAACTTGACTAACTTTGCTGGATGTAGAGAAAATTAACTTGACTAACTTTGCTGGATGTAGAGTAAGATAACTTGACTAACTTTGCTGGATGTAGAGTAAGATAACTTGACTAACTTTGCTGGATGTAGAGTAAGATAACTTGACTAACTTTGCTGGATGTAGAGTAAGATAACTTGACTAACTTTGCTGGATGTAGAGTAAGATAACTTGACTAACTTTGCTGGATGTAGAGTAAGATAACTTGACTAACTTTGCTGGATGTAGAGTAAGATAACTTGACTAACTTTGCTGGATGTAGAGTAAGATAACTTGACTAACTTTGCTGGATGTAGAGTAAGATAACTTGACCATTGGGAATATCAAAGAAGATCTTATATACTGTAACAAAGATAACTGTGAGTCTGGTATGTTTCTCACTGCTGTCAAAGCTCCTCAGAGAACATATATATATTTCCTGTAAAAACATCAGTTCAATTAAAAATGATCTAAAACCATACCACGGGTGGGGTTCGAACCCGCGATCAGAGAGTCACAAAACTCCAGACCGACGCCTTAGCCATTGGGCCAACTGGCTACAATAAGATTCATCCAACTGATCGCTGGTTCTAACCCCACTCGTGGTATGGTTTGTTTGCAATCGTGTCATTACGATTTCGTGAATCAAGTTAAAAATTATTTCAAATGGATAAATAGAAGAATAAAACTTGTAATGGGGAAGACGAGAGGAATTAATGGAGGCATAAGAAGAAGAAAGGTTGACCTAATAGACGAAAATATTGGGAAAGTCAGAAAGTTACATGTGATTTATTTATTGATCAGCCGGGCTGTGGCTCGTACGTTGGTTTGCGTGCAGCCAGCAGCAACAGCCTGGTTGATCAGGGGCTGATCCACCAGGAGGCCTGGTCACAGACCGGGCCGCGGGGGCGTTGACCCCCGAAACTCTCTCCAGGTAAACTCTCCATATAACAAGACACAAGGGATATCCTCTGGGAACTGCTAAAATATGTAATAACATTATCATAACTCCGGATGTAACAACAGTAGCACACGGAACTGGGGAAATTTCTCTGGTGGATGGAGAGATTTTCACGGACCTGGTGGGGTGTGAACTCATGGCTAATTAGTCCTAAAACTCACAGTGCGTTAACCACTCAGCCACGGGTTAAGTCCCTCCCGTTCCGTAATTTGCTTTCAATCACGTTATTTGGTGAGGCATGAAACATGGATCACTGAAGCTCTGCATAGAGAGTTTACATGAATGTCATTGATTCAGAATAGATTCCGATCGTAAGTTGCGTTCCATGGACATCAGTGTTGAACCCTGTCTTCTCTCGATCCTTTGAGAACATGATGAGAGAACAACGGGCGAAAAGAGAACATAAGCTAAGGACGCAAGATTAAAATAACATCTGGTGTGGTGAACAGCGTCCTTGCTAGACTACCATCCAGCACAATAAAGATCCTTCTCTCCTCACAGGATACCAATACATCCTCCACCAAACTGTCTGCATTCTTGAAAGTCACATGTGTATTCCAGTAGCAATAAATTATTGTAGATTCAGTAGTGGGATGGTCTGTGCCTCACTTATACATGCACAACACAAAACACTGATGTATATTAATAAAGTCAGTGTTCATTTGTTTCCTTTAATTCTGGCAGAACACCATTCAAGATTTATCTTCCAGTTCGTGTAGCTCTGTCTTATTCTGGCGGGTCAGCTTTATTATGCTACATTTATGGAGAGCTTTATTAATCCAGAATTATTGAGAAGAATGTTAATCAAGATTTGAAAATGGATGTACATACTATATATATATATTATATATATATATATATATATATATATATATATATATATATATATATATATACACTAGCCTCCACAAGCAGTATATATCGTATCGTAACCACGAACGAGTGGTATTTAATTACTAACAACTCTGCGACTAGCTAGGGGATCCAACCCCTGTTGTTTTTGAATCATGTTGAGCGATGAAATACCACTCGTTCGTGGTTACAATACGATATATAAAGCTTGTGGAGGCTAGTACACCAAACGGGGAGTAGAATGAAATTAGATCTGAGGCAACTACACCATCGTATGTCCTCGAATCACGGTACAACCCCTAGCTCTGCTGGGTGCGTGATTCTTGTAGGAATGTATGGTCCCATGGGTTAGAGCGTCCATTCCCAGCAAGGGTGATAACACTGGGTGTGTTTCCTTACACCGTTTGTCCATGTTCACCCATCAGTAATAATAGGTACCTGGGTGTTAGTGGACCGAAACGCAGTCATCGTTTCAGTCTCCCATATTCGGGTTATTTGTGTACAATTATCGTACGCTTGCAGCAGTAACCTGGTGACCTGGTGGGAAAAGCTGTCACTTCACAGGGCGAGTGTCCGGGTTCGATTCCCGGCTAAGGTGGAAACATTGGGTTTGTTTCCTTACACCTGACTCACGAAATCGTAATGACACGATTGCAAACAAACCATACTCTCTGACCGCGGGTTCAATCCCGCCCGTGGTATGGTTTCCTTACACCTGCTGTCCATATTCACTCATCAGTAATAATAGGTACCTGGGTGTTAGTGGACTGGTGTGGGTCGCATCCTGGGACAAAACTGACTTAATTTGCGGGAAATGCTCAGTATAACAAGCGGCTTTCTATATAGTAGTATGTCACTGATGTCAGCTATGGTCTGTATACCTTGTACATGTACTGGTAGTAAATAAATATTATTATTATTATTATTATTATTATTATTATTATTATTATTATTATTATTATTATTATTATTATTATTATTATTATTATTATTATTATTATTATTATTATATTAGCTTAAGACTGTTTCCAGTTTTCCCAACATAAAATTCGTTACACTCTGAGCAACGGAACTTGAAGACTCAGACGCCATTATTTTTTAGGAAAAATTTTTAATCAAATAATTGTGTATGGTGTATACTATCAATGATTTGAAGAATCTTGTTGGAAGATCATCTTATGCTTCCATGGAGCTGAGGATCCTGTCAGTGACATGTGGATCCTGTCAGTGACATGTGGATCCTGTCAGTGACATGTGGATCCTGTCAGTGACATGTGGATCCTGTCAGTGACATGTGGATCCTGTCAGTGACATGTGGATCCTGTCAGTGACATGTGGATCCTGTCAGTGACATGTGGATCCTGTCAGTGACATGTGGATCCTCGTCAGTGACATGTGGATCCTGTCAGTGACATGTGGATCCTGTCAGTGACATGTGGATCCTGTCAGTGAGATGTAGATCCTGTCAGTGAGATGTAGATCCTCTCAGTGAGATGTAAATCCTCTCAGTGAGATGTAGATCCTCTCAGTGAGATGTAGATCCTCTCAGTGAGATGTAAATCCTCTCAGTGAGATGTAGATCCTGTCAGTAATAGGTCTGCGAGACTCGATGCCATCGTGATAGTTAATTAGTGTTAGATACATCAGCATTATGCTGGGATGTGTGTAATTGTCTCCGCTCTTATAAATCAATGAATTAGCGCTAAAAATATTTAATTACATGACAATTCATTAAAATACAATTAAAGCCTTCATATACGTTGAATATATATGTACAGTACAAGTGAATTATATTAATAATTCATCTTAGTTTAGTATTAGAGGTGTGTAATATAACTGTGGACATAACGCACAACTTCCCAGTAAGTTGAGTAACTACTCAACAAACTCATTCGTTGTCTCAAGACACATCACCTCTGGCTTCCATGTGACCAGTGCCAGCACGTACGTAAGTTACGACTCACCCGTCAGTTGGCCTCTAAACATGGTGGGGTCGGAGGTCAGGGCCTCTTCACAAACATTGACCGACTCACAAACACCTGTTCTAACATTCATTTGATTTTGTTAGTGTGTTTATATTATGTAATGCTGGTCTTGTTTCTTTGTTCCTTCTCTGGAACTCTCATTAGATGTCTTGGTTTTTTGAGGACGGTGTTGACATTTTTTATGCTCCTCACAGACTGACTTCTGGAATAATATTGTTCCAGACCATGGAGCTGAACTCTTCCCCAGGCTGAGGGACTGACCACCTTGTTCCAGACCATGGAGCTGAACTCTTCCCCAGGCTGAGGGACTGACCACCTTGTTCCAGCTCCATGGAGCTGAACTCTTCCCCAGGCTGAGGGACTGACCACCTTGTTCCAAACCATGGAGCTGAACTCTTCCCGAGGCTGAGGGACTGACCACTTTGTTCCAGACCATGGAGCTGAGCTCTTCCCCAGGCTGAGGGACTGACCACTTTGTTCCAGACCATGGAGCTGAACTCTTCCCCAGGCTGAGGGACTGACTACCTTGTTCCAGACCATGGAGCTGAACTGTTCCCCAGGCTGAGGGACTGACTACTTTGTTCCAGACCATGCAGCTGAACTCTTCCCCAGGCTGAGGGACTGACCACCTTGTTCCAGACCATGGAGCTGAGCTCTTCCCCAGGCTGAGGGACTGACCACTTTGTTCCAGACCATGGAGCTGAACTCTTCTCCAGGCTGAGGGACTGATCACCTTGTTCCAGACCATGGAGCTGAACTCTTCTCTAGGCTGAGGGACTGACCACCTTGTTCCAGACCATGGAGTTGAACTCTTCCCCAGGCTGAGGGACTGACTACCTTGTTCCAGACCATGGAGCTGAACTCTTCCCCAGGCTGAGGGACTGACCACCTTGTTCCAGACCATGGAGCTGAACTCTTCCCCAGGCTGAGGGACTGACTACCTTGTTCCAGACCATGGAGCTGAACTCTTCCCCAGGCTGAGGGACTGACTACCTTGTTCCAGACCATGGAGCTGAACTCTTCCCCAGGCTGAGGGACTGACCACCTTGTTCTAGACCATGGAGTTGAACTCTTCCCCAGGCTGAGAGACTGACCACCTTGTTCCAGACCATGGAGTTGAACTCTTTCCCAGGCAGAGGGACTGACCACCTTGTTCCAGACCATGGAGCTGAACTCTTCCCCAGGCTGAGGGACTGACCACCTTGTTCCAGACCATGGAGCTGAACACTTCCCCAGGCTGAGGGACTGACCACCTTGTTCCAGACCATGGAGCTGAACTCTTCTCCAGGCTAGGGACTGACCACCTTGTTCCAGACCATGGAGCTGAACTCTTCTCCAGGCTGAGGGACTGACCACCTTGTTCCAGACCATGGAGCTGAACTCTTTCCCAGGCTGAGGGACTGACCACCTTGTTCCAGACCATGGAGCTGAACTCTTCCCCAGGCTGAGGGACTGACCACCTTGCTCCAGACCATGGAGCTGAACTCTTCTCCAGGCTAGGGACTGACCACCTTGTTCCAGACCATGGAGCTGAACTCTTCTCCAGGCTGAGGGACTGACCACCTTGTTCCAGACCATGGAGCTGAACTCTTCCCCAGGCTGAGAGACTGACCACCTTGTTCCAGACTATGGAGCTGAACTCTTCCCCAGGCTGAGGGACTGACCACCTTGTTCCAGACCATGGAGCCGAACTCTTCCCCAGGCTGAGGGACTGACCACCTCAAACTATTTCTCCAAGGTTGTCGGACTAATTACATTTTTACTTCGCTGCTACTCCTGCTCTCTACATTCTACTCTATATTTGACTGTTTCCACACACACACACACACACACACACACACACACACACACATCTCAGTAGTAGTAACCAGTTACCAGTAACCACTGTGCCAGTTGACTCACGACCAACCGTCTCTGCCTGAGTCACTGTCTATTCATATTGAGCTGACCTGGCATTATTCAAAGACCCTCTATGGGTACGTGGGCGGCCAGTCAGTCAGTATTACGAGAGTGAGCAAGGAGGCAGGTCACGGCTGTAAGGGCGCAACCCACCTTATCTGTAATTATACGTACTACCAGCCTACGTGAGTATTTCTTTACCTAATCCACGTATTCGAACTCCCACATGATACACACACACATACACACACACACACACACACACACACACACACACACACACACACACACACACACACCCCACACACACACACACACACACACACACACACACACACACACACACACACACACACACACATATAAACACACACATTTTTTTTAACACGTCAGCCGTCTCCCACCGAGGCAGGGTGACCCAAAAAGAAAGAAAAACCAAAAAAGAAAATATAAACTTTTATCGTCCATTCAACACTTTTATCAACACTCATACATAATCATTGTCTTTGAGGAGGCGCTCAGATACGACAGTTTAGATAACAAAAAGGCACAATACCGTGACTGGAACGATACACAAATAACCCGCACATAAAAGAGAGAAGCTTACGACGACGTTTCGGTCCGACTTGGACCATTGACAAAGTCACACTGTGTGACTTAGTGTGACTTTGTCAATGGTCCAAGTCGGACCGAAACGTCGTCGTAAGCATCTCTCTTTTATGTGCGGGTTATTTGTGTAACGACAATTTAGACGTCCCTCCAAACTGCCAGTAGTGATGAATGGTTTGAAAAACCGACAAGTTGAAGATTGAGACACTTATGCAGCATATGGGAATCTTTATTCAGGAAACGTTTCGCCACACAGTGGCTTCATCAGTCCAATACAAAGAGGAAGGCGTAAGGAGAGGAGTATGAGGTAATCAGTCCCTCAACCTGGAGTCGATGTGTTCAGTCCATCAATCTTGTAGAATGTACAGCATAGGGCCGTAGACGTGGCTTATATACTGTAGTGAGGTGAGGTGAAGCAGGCGGAGGCGGGGTCATAGTGGTACCATCCACTAGTCGAAGTAGGTCTTCGTCCAAAGGTTGAGCAAGTGTTGAAGAATTCTTTGTAACAAGATCCCATGATGCTGCAGTGTCCGACAGTTGTGATTCCCATATGCTGCATAAGTGTCTCAATCTTCAACTTGTCGGTTTTTCAAACCATTCATCACAACTGTCAGACACTGCAGCATCATGGGATCTTGTTACAAAGAATTCTTCAACACTTGCTCAACCTTTGGACGAAGACCTACTTCGACTAGTGGATGGTACCACTATGACCCCGCCTCCGCCTGCTTCACCTCACCTCACTACAGTATATAAGCCACGTCTACGGCCCTATGCTGTACATTCTACAAGATTGATGGACTGAACACATCGACTCCAGGTTGAGGGACTGATTACATCATACTCCTCCTCTCCTTACGCCTTCCTCTTTGTATTGGACTGATGAAGCCACTGTGTGGCGAAACGTTTCCTGAATAAAGATTCCCATATGCTGCATAAGTGTCTCAATCATCAAATATCACCCTGCTCACACTCCAACAGCTCGTCAAGGCCTAAAAACCATTTGTCTCCATTCGCTCCTATCTAGCACAATAACGCATTCTTGCTGGAAGTTTAAGCCCCTCGCCTACAAAACTTCTTGCACTCCTTTCCTCCAACCTTTTCGAGGACGACCCCTACCCCGCCTTCCTTCCCATACAGATTTATACGCTCTCCAAGTCATTTTACTTTGTTCCTTTCTCTCTAAATGACCAAACCACCTCAACAAACCCTCTTCAGCCCTCTGACTAATATTTTTATTAACTCCACACCTTGTAATTTTCACACTACGAATTTTCTGCATAATATTTACACCACACATTGCCCTTAGACAGGACATCTCCACTGCCTCCAACCGTCTCCTCGCTGCAACATTTACAACCCAAGCTTCACACCCGTATAAGAGTGTTGGTACTACTATACTCTCGTACATTTTCTTCTTTGCTTCCATGAATAACTTTTTTTTGTCTCCACAGATACCTCAATACACACTTACTTTTTTTCCTTCATCAATTCTATGGTTAACCTCATCCTTCATAAACACATCCGCTGACAAGTCTTCTCCCAAATATCTGAAAACATTCACTACTTCCATACTCCCTCCAATGTGATATCCAATTTTTTTTTACCTAAATCGTTTGATACCCTCATAACCTTATTCTTATCTATGTTCACTTTCAACTTCCTATCTTTAAACACCCTCCTAAACTCGTACACAAACCTTTGCAACTTTCCTTTAGAATCTCCCATAAGCACAGTATCATCAGCAAAAAGTAACTGTGTCACTTCCCATTTTGTATTTGATTCCCCATAATTTAATCCCACCCCTCTCCCAAACACCCTAGCATTTACTTCTTTTACAACCCCATCTATAAATATATTAAACTACCATGGTGACATTACACATCCCTGTCTAAGACCTACTTTTACCGGGAAGTAGTCTCCCTCTCTTCTACACACCCTAACATGAGCCTCACTATCCTCATAAAAACTCTTTACAGCATTTAGTAACTTACCACCTATTCCCTATACTTGCAACATCTGCCACATTGCTCCCCTATCCACTCTATCATATGCCTTTTCTAAATTCATATATACAGTGAAAACTTCCCTACCTTTATCTAAATATTGTTCACTTATATGCTTCAATGTAAACACTTGCTCTACACATCCCCTACCCAGTCGAAAGCCTCCTTGTTCATCTTCAGTTCTGCTCTCTGTCTTACCTCTAACTCTTTCAGTAATAACCCAACCATATACTTTACCTGGTATACACAGCACACTTATTCCCCTATAATTTTTACAATCTCTTTGTCCCCCTTTCTTTTATATAAAGGGACTATACATGCTCTCCGCCAATCTCTAGGTACCTTCCCCTCTTTCATACATTTATTAAACAAAAGTACCAACCACTCCAACACTATATCCCCCCTGCTTTTAACATTTTTGTCATGATCCCATCAGTTCCAGCTGCTTTACCCCTTTTCATTCTACGTAATGCCTCACGTATCTCCACCACACTCACATCCTGTTCTTCTTCACTCCTAAAAGATGGTATACCTCCCTGGCCAGTGCATGAAATTACCGCCTCCCTTTCTTCGTCGACATCTAAAAGTTCCTCAAAATATTCTCGCCATCTACCCAAAACCTCCATCTCCCCATCTACTAACTCCTCTACTCTGTTTTAACTGACAAATCCATTTGTTCCCTAGGCTTTCTTAACTTGTTTATCTCACTCCAATTTTTTTCTTATTCTCAGCAAAATTTGTTGACAGTGCCTCTCCCACTTTATCATCTGCTCTCCTTTTGCACTCTCTCACCACTCTCTTCACCTTTGTTTTACTCTCAATATACTCTGCTCTTCTTATAACACTTCTGCTTTGTAAATACCTCTCATAAGCTACATTTTTCTCTTTTATCACACTCTTTACTTCATCATTCCACCAATCACTCCTCTTTCCTCCTGCACCCACCCTCCTATAACCACAAACTCCCCACTTTTTAATAATTCATTTTTAATACTATCCCACTCTTCTTCAACCCTCCTCTCCACTACTCATACTTGCACTAGCGCATCTTTCTGCCAATAGTTGCTTATATTTCACCCTAACTTCCTCCTCCCTTAGTTTTTAAATTTTCAAGCCTCTCTTAGTTGCTGTTGCCAATTTCTCTTTGTCCTGTCTACCTCTTTAACTGTAGCTACAACTAAATAATGATCCGATATATAAGTTGCCTACCCATCAACCTTTTATCCACCAATACTTAATCAGACAAACTATTTTCATTCCGTGCTATATCATATCTTGTATACTTATGTATCCTCTTTTTCATAAAATACTCATTTATTATCAAAGCCGCTTTCTACACTTATTTCAATTTAAGGCTCCCTATTTTTATTTACCCCTGGCACCCCAAATATACCTACTCCCTCCACAACATTTTTACCCACTTTAGTAGTGAAATCCCCAACCACAAGTACTGTCACACTTGGTTCAAAACTCCCCACGTACTCACACAACATTTCCCAAAATCTCTCTCTCTCCTCTAGATTTCTCTCTTCTCCAGGTGCATATACGCTTACTATAACCCACTTTTCACATCTAACTTTTATTTTACTCCACATAATCCTTGAATTTATGCATTTGTAGTCCCTCTTTTCCTGCCATAGCTTATCCTTCAACATTATTGCTACTCCTTCTTTAGCTCTAACTCTATTAGAAACCCCTGACCTAATCCCATTTATTCCTCTCCATTGAAACTCTCCCCCCCCCCCTTCAGCTTTGTTTCACTTAAAGCCAGGACATCCAGCTTCTTCTCATTCATAACATCCACAATCATCTCTTTCTTATCATTCGCACAACATCCACGCACATTCAAACTTCCCACTTTGTCGGTTTTATTCTCTCTCTTTTTAGTAAACTATACAGGAAAAGTGGTTACTAGCCCACTGTTCCCGGCATTTTAGTTGACTTTTACAACACGCATGACTTACGGAGGAAAGATTCTTATTCCACTTCCAAACAGATATAAAAGGAAAAGTAATAAGACCAAGAACTTTTAAGATAAAATCAAAGAAAACTCAGATGAGTGTGTATACATAAACGTGTACATGTATGTGTAGTGTGACCTAAGTGTAAGTAGAAGTAGCAAGACGTACTTGTTATCTTGCATATTTATGAGACAGAAAAAAAACAGTAAACCTACCATCCTGTTTAACAATCACAGACTTCCTTTTTACACTCACTTGGAAGTACGGCAGTACCTCCCTGGGTGGTTGCTGTCTACCAACCTACTACCACAGGATGGTAGTACCTCCCTGGGTGGTTGCTGTCTACCAACCTACTACCACAGATGGTAGTACCTCCCTGGTGGGTTGCTGTCTACCAACCTACTACCACAGGACGGTAGTACCTCCCTGGGTGGTTGCTGTCTACCAACCTACTACCACAGGACGGTAGTACCTCCCTGGGTGGTTGCTGTCTACCAACCTACTACCACAGGATGGTAGTACCTCCCTGGGTGGTTGCTGTCTACCAACCTACTACCACAGGATGGTAGTACCTCCCTGGGTGGTTGCTGTCTACCAACCTACTACCACAGGACGGTAGTACCTCCCTGGGTGGTTGCTGTCTACCAACCTACTACCACAGGACGGTAGTACCTCCCGGGTGGTTGCTGTCTACCAACCTACTACCACAGGACGGTAGTACCTCCCTGGGTGGTTGCTGTCTACCAACCTACTACCACAGGACGGTAGTACCTCCCTGTGTAGTTGCTGTCTACCAACCTACTACCACAGGACGGTAGTACCTCCCTGGTTGGTTGCCGTCTATCAACCTACGACCACAGGACGGTAGTACCTCCCTGGGTGGTTGCTGTCTACCAACCTACTACCACAGGACGGTATTACCTCCCTGGGTGGTTACTGTCTACCAACCTACTACCACAGGACGGTAGTACCTCCCTGGGTGGTTGCTGTCTACCAACCTACTACCACAGGACGGTAGTACCTCCCTGTGTGGTTGCTGTCTACCAACCTACTACCACAGGACGGTAGTACCTCCCTTGGTGGTTGTTGTCTACCAACCTACTACCACAGGACGGTAGTACCTCCCTGGGTGGTTACTGTCTACCAACCTACTACCACAGGACGGTAGTACCTCCCTGGGTGGTTGTTGTCTCCCAACCTACTACCACAGGACGGTAGTACCTCCCTGGGTGGTTGTTGTCTCCCAACCTACTACCACAGGACGGTAGTACCTCCCTGGGTGGTTGTTGTCTACCAACCTACTACCACAGGACGGTAGCACCTCCCTGGGTGGTTGTTGTCTACCAACCTACTACCACAGGACGGTAGTACCTCCCCGAGTGGTTGCTGTCTACCAACCTACTACCACAGGACGGTAGTACCTCCCTGGGTGGTTGCTGTCTACCAACCTACTACCACAGGACGGTAGTACCTCCTGGGTGGTTACTGTCTACCAACCTACTACCACAGGACGGTAGTACCTCCCTGGGTGGTTACTGTCTACCAACCTACTATCACAGGACGGTAGTACCTCCCTGGGTGGTTGTTGTCTACCAACCTACTACCACAGGACGGTAGTACCTCCCTGGGTGGTTACTGTCTACCGACCTACTACCACAGGACGGTAGTACCTCCCTGGGTGTGTTACTGTCTACCAACCTACTACCACAGGACGGTAGTACCTCCCTGGGTGGTTGCTGTCTACCAACCTACTACCACAGGACGGTAGTACCTCCCTGGGTGGTTGATATCTACCAACCTACTATCACAGGACGGTAGTACCTCCCTGGGTGGTTGCTGTCTACCAACCTACTACCACAGGACGGTAGTACCTCCCTGGGTGGTTGCTGTCTACCAACCTACTACCACAGGACGGTAGTACCTCCCTGGGTGGTTGCTGTCTACCAACCTACTACCACAGGATGTTAGTACCTCCCTGGGTGGTTGCTGTCTACCAACCTACTACCACAGGATGTTAGTACCTCCCTGGGTGGTTGTTGTCTACCAACCTACTACCACAGGACGGTAGTACCTCCCTGGGTGGTTGCTGTCTACCAACCTACTACCACAGGACGGTAGTACCTCCCTGGGTGGTTGTTGTCTACCAACCTACTACCACAGGACGGTAGTACCTCCCTGGGTGGTTACTGTCTACCAACCTACTATTAATATTGATACTGATATTCATATTAGTATATTTAGCATGATCTGACTGGTTGAGAAATTTGTGAGACGCAGGAACAATACAGTCTCAGCCAGACAGGTTCCAGCAGCTCAGTTGTGTATTCAGTAAATGATTGGATCAGCGGAGGCTGTAACCCTGATTAGCCTTAAGAGATTTTACTGTCGTAACCAGGAAGTTTGTCTCGTGTAATCTGGCAGGAAAACTATTATCCAATGTTTATGACATCGAGAAGTATACTAACATGAGTTTACATTCTGAGTGACTAATGTTCGTCTTAATGAAATGATACAACTCACCTTTGTACTCTTCTCTTTCTCAATTTTCCCCATAAAACACTAATATTTACCTTATTAAACAATAAAAGATCATATGTGTATATATATATATATATATATATAATATATATATATATATATATATATATATAATATATATATATATATATATATATATATAATATATATATATATATATATATATATATATATATATATATATATATATATATATATATATTATATATATATATATAATTATATATATATATATAATATATATTATATAAAATCTCAGTAAACAGGTGATATCACAATATGCAAAACAACCAAATTCCAAGCGCTTTCGTGACTTCTCACGTTATCAAGGAAATATAATAAACAAATCGTCAAAGTAAGGCATATAAAGTGTGAAGACTACACCTCACCATCACATCCCACAACACAGCAACACCTCACCATCACATCCCACAACACAGCAACACCTCACCATCACATCCCACAACACAGCTACACCTCACCATCACATCCCACAACACAGCAACACTCACCATCACATCCCACAACACAGCAACACCTCACCATCACATCCCACAACACAGCAACCCTCCCATCACATCCCACAACACAGCAACACCTCACCATCACATCCCACAACACAGCAACACCTCACCATCACATCCCCAACACAGCAACACCTCACCATCACATCCCACAACACAGCAACACCTCACCATCACATCCCACAACAGAGCAACACCTCACCATCACATCCCACAACACAGCAACCCTCACCATCACATCCCACAACACAGTAACACCTCACCATCACATCCCACAACACAGCAACACCTCACCATCACATCCCACAACACAGCAACACCTCACCATCACATCCCACAACACAGCAACACCTCACCATCACATCCCACAACACAGCAACACCTCACCATCACATCCCACAACACAGCTACACCTCACCATCACATCCCACAACACAGCAACACCTCACCATCACATCCCACAACACAGCAACACCTCACCATCACATCCCACAACACAGCAACACCTCACCATCACATCCCACAACACAGCAACACCTCACCATCACATCCCACAACACAGCAACACCTCACCATCACGTCACTACAACACAGCAACACCTCACCATCACATCACCACAACACAGCAACACCTCACCATCACATCCCACAACACAGCAACACCTCACCATCACATCCCACAACACAGCAACACTTCACCATCACATCACCACAACACAGCAACACCTCACCATCACATCCCACAACACAGCAACACCTCACCATCACATCCCACAACACAGCAACACCTCACCATCACATCCCACAACACAGCAACACCTCACCATCACATCCCACAACACAGCAACACCTCACCATCACATCCCACAACACAGCAACACCTCACCATCACATCCCACAACACAGCAACACCTCACCATCACATCCCACAACACAGCAACACCTCACCATCACATCCCACAACACAGCAACACCTCACCATCACATCCCACAACACAGCAACACCTCACCATCACATCACATGTGTTTGTACACAGGAAAGATCCTGAGTGCAAGTGTTCGTACACAGGAAAGATCTTGAGTACAAGTGTTCGTACACAGGAAAGATCTTGAGTACAAGTGTTCGTACACAGGAAAGATCCTGAGTACAAATGTTCGTACACTGGAAAGATCCTGAGTACAAGTGTTCGTACACCGGAAAGATCCTGAGTACATGTCTTAGTACACAGGAAAGATCCTGAGTACAAGTGTTCGTACACCGGAAAGATCCTGAGTACATGTCTTAGTACACAGGAAAGATCCTGAGTACAAGTGTTTGTACACAGGAAAGATCCTGAGTACAAGTGTTCGTACACAGGAAAGATCCTGAGTACAAGTGTTCGTACACAGGAAAGATCTTGAGTACAAGTGTTCGTACACAGGAAAGATCCTGAGTACAAGTGTTCGTACACAGGAAAGATCTTGAGTACAAGTGTTCGTACACAGGAAAGATCCTGAGTACAAGTGTTCGTACACAGGAAAGATCCTGAGTACAAGTGTTCGTACACAGGAAAGATCCTGAGTACAAGTGTTCGTACACAGAAAGATCCTGAGTACAAGTGTTCGTACACAGGAAAGATCCTGAGTACAAGTGTTCGTACACAGGAAAGATCCTGAGTACAAGTGTTCGTACACAGGAAAGATCCTGAGTACAAGTGTTCGTACACAGGAAAGATCCTGAGTACAAGTGTTCGTACACAGGAAAGATCCTGAGTACAAGTGCTCGTACACAGGAAAGATCCTGAGTACAAGTGTTCGTACACTGGAAAGATCCTGAGTACAAGTGTTCGTACACAGGAAAGATCCTGAGTACAAGTGTTCGTACACAGGAAAGATCCTGAGTACAAGTGTTCGTACACAGGAAAGATCCTGAGTACAAGTGTTCGTACACAGAATGATCCTGAGTACAAGTGTTCGTACACAGGAAAGATCCTGAGTAACAAGTGTTCGTACACAGGAAAGATCCTGAGTACAAGTGCTCGTACACAGGAAAGATCCTGAGTACAAGTGTTCGTACACTGGAAAGATCCTGAGTACAAGTGTTCGTACACAGGAAAGATCCTGAGTACAAGTGTTCGTACACAGGAAAGATCCTGAGTACAAGTGTTCGTACACAGGAAAGATCCTGAGTACAAGTGTTCGTACACAGGAAAGATCCTGAGTACAAGTGTTCGTACACAGAAAGATCCTGAGTACAAGTGTTCGTACACAGGAAAGATCCTGAGTACAAGTGCTCGTACACAGGAAAGATCCTGAGTACAAGTGTTCGTACACTGGAAAGATCCTGAGTACAAGTGTTCGTACACAGGAAAGATCCTGAGTACAAGTGTTCGTACACAGGAAAGATCCTGAGTACAAGTGTTCGTACAAACTAAAGTGTATCTGTCATTGTACTTGTGCTTAGAAATCACTATAATCTCTGTTTTAAGGGTTAAAGTAACCTTAATTTAAGGGTTGTACAGTTTTCTTTAAGGACATTTAATATACTAATCATAATTAGCGTAAGTCAAGTGCAAACTTAGTAAACTAATTAGTAAGTTACGGTGTTATTAAATGCTAGTTAATACTTCTCAGTGAGCAGCACTTGTTCCTTAAACCCGAAAATAATCTTAAATATTTCACTATAAAATAACTTATGGCCAAGTTATTACTAATACAATATTCGACAACTCTTGGGACCGCTAACAGAGTTATAACAAAATCTTGTTTTCATTTCGAAGGAAAGATTATAACTCATCTATGGGTAGAAATATATATATATATATATATATATATATATATATATATATATATATATATATATATATATATATATACTGACAGGTGTATATCTCTCAGTATACATATGACGTTAGTTTACGTTATTTCCTATATATGGTTTGAAAGTGGCACAGCAGTAACATGCAACCTTAATGACCCTGGTGTAGTAGGTAAGCTTGAAAGGCAATAAAGACGCCATCTTTGGGCACTTCTCTTACTGATTCTTAACTTCTCCTACTCGGTCCTTCTGTGAGCTGCCTTTCTCATAAAGATTTTATCATTGATGTGTCAGGATTCACTGACTCACACAAAGACAGTCTGCAGTTCCCTTCGTCTCGAACTCCTTGAGAGTTGAGGTTCATTGAAAAAATAATATTTATAGCGTTAGCAGATAAGAGACAAAGCTTGGGTCAAAAAAATGATATATAGACTTACAATAGCAAAGAAACGCAGACACACACGCAGTAAAGGCAGACAAAGAGACACAACAGGAAATCGAGCAGCCAAAGAAAAGAGAAAGAAATTTATCAAGCTGCGAAGTCTGAGGAAATGTACTCGTGGCTATTCGTCTTGGTCGTGAGGGAGGTCGTAGCTCGTACTCTAGCTTCTCTTTGTTGATGGTGTTCGTGGGGAGCAACTCTTCCCTCCAGCATCCTGGCTCACTTGTACCTCTCCCAGCCCTTCCCGTAACTCTTACCTCCGTGCTCATTCATAACACACATGCAAACAGGAACTAGGAAAATTAAATGGTCTGTATATTTCGAAAGTGAGGAGGACCCTGATGGGGTCCTCCTCACTTTCTGTCTCCGTCTTGGTTATTACTAATAACAAGTGCTCCTATCACCATTTTTTATTTTCTTTCCTCCATATTATGCACCTGATTTTTAAAGTATTAGGGAGGGAAGGTAATTTAGAAATGATTAAATTCCTAATATTGTCCAACTTGCAAGCTACGATATATGACACTTACATAGCCACTGTCACTACTTCAGTATTACACAAAGGCAAAAAATACATTTTTCTTGTTATTAACCCAAGATAACAGTTGTTATTATTATTATTATTATTATTATTCTTATTATTATTATTATTATTATTATTATTATTATTATTATTATTATTATTATTATTATTATTATTATTATTATTATTATTATTATTATTATTATTATTATTACTATTAAAACTTTAACCAGTGCAGGTCATTCAGTGCACAGACTGGCCGGGACTCCATCCTACGTTCATTTTTCGTAGATGAGTCTCTGAACCGTCAGACTATTAGCAATTGTTCCAAGATAATACAATAAAGCTAAGTAGCCATGGAAGGTGAGTAGTGGCACAAGATGCCTGGAAACTTGTCTATAAATAAATCCCACCCACGCTAGTTTCTCGAGCTCGTGGGAGTCGAACGATCTACCAGGAACTTCGAGTGAATTGCACGAGGAAATATTGAATTCCAATGCCCTTGTGAGAGCAAGATATACCAATATGTATTACCCTCAGGCTACCTCATAAGTTACATGAGAAACAGAGGAGCACGATTGAATGATGAGGTCTGGAAGTCATCAGCTATTCACCTACCTCACCTCTGAGGTGCCTAAGACAAGAACCAGCAGGGAGGAGCCTCCTAACTCATCCCAGGTAGTAGTCTCCAGTGACTCGTGCATGGCGTGGGGTTCTGGAAGTCTTGTGAGCGCTGTGAGCACACGCCAGTGAGCCCACCTTCAGTGTTACCTCTGTCCGCCGCCTCTCATAATGCTTCAAGTTTATGTGTGTTGACGGGAGATATAGATAGTGGAGGGGAGGAGACTGTGTTAGAAGCGCTCCACGCCTCGTTAGATGAAGTTGAAGATTAGTCGGTGTTCTTAGTGCGTATATTTGAATCGTTAGAGGTGTTCCTAGCGTTGCTAGATAAGGCTAATGATTTGTCAATGTTCTTAGTGCCGTTTGAGATGTTCAAAGCTTGCTTAGTAAAGTCAAGGCTTGCCACTGCTAGGCTGTTTACATCAATAAAATTAAAGACTAGTATAACAAAAGTGATAGTTTGTGTTGTTAGAAGAATTAGCTGGGGTCATTAGAAGTGTATGAACCTTGTTAGTAATAAATGATAGTTTGTCGATGTTGTTAGAGACATTTCTTGGCAGAAATGGTGGCCATGTTAGGCGTGGAATAAAATCCTCACAAATTATATTCATTATAAATGAATATTGTTTGCAATATTAATATAAGTTCAGGGTTGTATAAACCAGATTCATTTATAATAAAATTTGTGAGCATTTTGAGTTGTTTCTCTAATGTTATTCATAATATATATACTTGACATGTGACCTGACTATATCTACACTCCACTCAGTGAGTAGGATCATGTGTGAGGTCATGTGTGAGGTCATGTGTGAGGTCATGTGTGAGGTCATGTGTGAGGTCTTGTGTGAGGTCATGTGTGAGGTCATGTGTGAGGTCATGTGTGAGGCCTTGTGTGAGGTCATGTGTGAGTTCATGTGTGAGGTCATGTGTGAGGTCATGTGTGAGGTCATGTGTGAGGTCATGTGTGAGGTCATGTGTGAGGTCATGTGTGAGGTCATGTGTGAGGTCATGTGTGAGGTCATGTGTGAGGTCATGTGTGAGGTCATGTGTGAGGTCATGTGTGAGGCCTTGTGTGAGGTCATGTGTGAGGTCAGGTTTGAGGTCATGTGTGAGGTCATGTTGTGAGGTCATGTGTGAGGTCAATGTGTGAGGTCATGTGTTGAGGTCATGTGTGAGGTCATGTGTGAGGTCATGTGTGAGGTCATGTGTGAGGTCTTGTGTGAGGTCATGTGTGAGGTCATGTGTGAGGTCATGTGTGAGGTCTTGTGTGAGGTCATGTGTGAGGTCATGTGTGAGGTCATGTGTGAGGTCATGTGTGAGGTCTTGTGTGAGGTCATGTGTGAGGTCATGTGTGAGTCATGTGTGAGGTCATGTGTGAGGTCATGTGTGAGGTCATGTGTGAGGTCATGTGTGAGGTCATGTGTGAGGTCTTGTGTGAGGTCATGTGTGAGGTCATGTGTGAGGTCATGTGTGAGGTCATGTGTGAGGTCATGTGTGAGGTCATGTGTGAGGTCATGTGTGAGGTCATGTGTGAGGTCATGTGTGAGGTCATGTGTGAGGTCTTGTGTGAGGTCATGTGTGAGGTCATGTGTGAGGTCATGTGTGAGGTCATGTGTGAGGTCATGTGTAGGTCATGTGTGAGGTCATATCTCAACTTTATAAATCTTCTCTTGTCCTATTTTTTTACTATTCATCGATAATGTGAAAACTCACAGAAGCACTTCCAATTTCACTATTTTCTTACAGTGTTGTAATTTCTCGTTTTCTGATACAAATTATTTACCTTGATCTTAAATTATATATATATATATATATATATATATATATATATATATATATATATATATATATATATATATATATATATAATATATATATACATATACATCCGTGCACACAATGGATGTCTAGGCTCCAGGAGAGCTCCAAATGAGAACAACCAACAGCCTCCCCCAGCAGACAGGGCTGACAGCTACCGTGACTTCACCTCTACAGAGAACCTCAAATCTACAATCAAATTAACATCCACCAGGACTCTGACACACATCCACAAAGCAGCTCGCCCTCAAGCTGCTAGCAAATTCACTGACCTTCTGAAGAAAGTCAACGATGCTCCTTCAAACAACAGATCCTGGCACAACCTGCTGCTTTTTGGCAATGCCTGTTTGGCTGTCCCATCAAGGAGGGACAAGTCACTAGCAACACATGTTATTAGGGCAATAAATGCATTCCCAAGGGATGACAACCTCGTCCGTCTCTCCTCTAGGGAGAGACGGACGAGGAAAAATCAGAGCCCAAATTAGCAAAAAAAATAGAAGATGGTAACATTATTGGAGCTCTGAGGCTTATAACCAGTGAGGATACCATCGCTCCCAAGGACGTCAGCACGGCACAAGCTCTGAAGGACAAACATCCACCCAGGGCTTCCAGTACCAACAGTGACCTCCCTGACATTGCAGCAGGTGAAGAACATCTAACCTTACAGGATGCTGATGTGTATAAAGCTGCTATGTCATTTCCACAGGGTTCAGCAGGAGGTTTCACCGGTTTAAGGCCTCAACACTTAAAACAAATACTCAATCCAACACTTGGTGAGGTTTCAGAGAGGCTGCTGTCTGAACTCACCAAATTTTCCAACCTGTGCCTGGCTGGCAGTGTCCAAGAGGCCATCAGACCCCTATTCTTTGGTGCCTCATTGTGTGCCCTCCGGAAAAAGGATGGCGGAATCAGGCCCATTGCAGTGGGTAACACCCTTCGGCGCCTAGTCGCCAAGGCTGCAGTTAGAAGGGTGAGTCAAGAGGCTGTTGCAATGCTGAAACCAACTCAGCTCGGTTTCGGCGTTCAACAGGGCTGTGAAGCAGCTGCCCACACAGCATGAGTATATATCAACAACATGTCCGATGAAAAAGCCTTGGTCAAATTGGACTTTGCCAACGCTTTCAACTCAGTCAGAAGGGATGCTGCTCTCCAAGCAGTTTATAGAAACTTCCCTTCCCTTTATCCCTTCATAGAATCGTGTTATAGTGTGACTTCCAAACTATTGTTTGGGGACCATGAAATTGACTCATGTGAGGGCGTGCAACAGCGGGACCCTCTCGCCCCCTTTCTATTTTGTTTGGTCATCAAGGAAGTTACAGAAGCACTCTCCAGAGAGCTCAATATCTGGTTCCTGGACGACGGTACCCTAGCTGGCACAACAAAATCTCTCCTAGAGGACATCAGTAAAATTAAAGACATGGGAGAAAGCCTGGGCCTTTCTTTAAACCCCACCAAATGTGAAATAGTTTCTACCAATCAACAGATGATCCAGAATATTAGTGCCGTTTTACCAGGAGCACGAGCCATTGGTCCAGCCAATAGCACTCTCCTTGGTGCTCCTCTTGGGTCCAATGCCATCGATCTGATCCTAGAAAAAAAAGTCTCAGACCTCCGGACGATGGAAAGCAGGATGAAAGATACTGACACACACTATACCTTCTACCTACTCACCAGGTGCCTGTCAATCCCAAAACTTACCTACTTTCTGAGATGCTCCCCAGCCTTCAGCAGTCCAAAACTCAAGGAATATAACTCTCTCCTTAAGACCATGCTAGAGAGTGTATTGAATCTTTCCCTTGAAGATGGACAGTGGTTGCAAGCCTCACTTCCGGTCAGGCTTGGAGGGCTAGGAGTATGCAGATCCTCCCAGATTGCTCTACCAGCTTTCCTATCCTCTTCCATAGCATCAAACGAGTTGATAAGACAAATTCTTCCTGATACCCTCAGCGACTCAGCAGGAATAGAAGACCCTAGCTATGCCAGTGCTATCATTGAATGGGAGACTATTGCTGCTCCAGCACCAAACCCTAGTGCAGCACTGGCTCACAAACAGTCAAGCTGGGATGGCCCGATCGCTGAAAAGGTGCTTGCCAACATGCTCAGGGCTGCAACATCAAATAGGGAGATTGCCTGTCTCCAGGCTGTGAGCACACCTCACTCCGGGGACTTCCTCCAAACAGTTCCCATATCGGCAATGGGAACGCGACTCGACCCTAAGACCCTCCGTATTGCAGTGGCTCTGCGCCTTGTTGCCCCAATTCACACAGAATATACATGTATTTGCGGAGAAGCGCAAGCAGACCAATACGGTCTACATGGTCTTAACTGTTCCAAAATCAAGGACTGGCATGCAAGACACAATGAGGTCAACAACATCATCAAGAGAACCCTTACTACAGCTGGATGCCCAGCCGAGAGGGAGCCCCGATCATTAGCAGCCAACAATACCAACAATTCAGCAAACCGCCCCGACGGGATCACCATCTATCCTTGGAAGAATGGCAAGCTCTTAGCATGGGACTATACCTGTGTGTCCACACTGGCTGACACCCATATCCATCACAGTGTGGGGCGACAGAGAGGAGCTGCTGACCACAGGGAGGAGCACAAGATCAGCAAGTACAGGGACATAAGCCAACAGTATCAATTTGTTCCAGCGGGATCAGAGACCTTGGGATCATGGGGAAAAAATGTCACACGTTTCCTTAAAGAATTGGGTTCCAGACTCATCGACACCACC
>NC_069409.1:13671913-13693052 GCF_026875155.1 Cherax quadricarinatus
AAGTCAAGACATAGGAACAGGTAAGACACATGTGCAACAGTTAGGAATCTTCGAAACGTTTCGGGTACACAGTAGACGTCTTCAGTCGAGTACAGAAAATAATATAGAAGCAGAAGATGATGTAATCAGTCCATTACCCTTGAAGTTTTGAGGTGGTCAGTCTCTCAGTCTGGAGAAGAGTATTGTTCCATTGTCTGAAACAATATGGAGTTGAAGTGACACTAGTAATGGTAGTGGGATGGTACACTAGTAATGGTAGTGGGATGGTACACTAGTAATGGTAGTAGGATGGTACACTAGTAATGGTAGTGGATGGAACACTAGTAATGGTAGTGGATGGTACACTAGTAATGGTAGTGGATGGAACACTAGTAATGGTAGTGGATGGTACACTAGTAATGGTAGTGGATGGAACACTAGTAATGGTAGTGGATGGCACACTAGTAATGGTAGTGGATGGTACACTAGTAATGGTAGTGGATGGAGCACTAGTAATGGTAGTGGATGGCACACTAGTAATGGTAGTGGATGGTACACTAGTAATGGTAGTGGATGGCACACTAGTAATGGTAGTGGGATGGTACACTAGTAATGGTAGTGGGATGGTACACTAGTAATGGTAGTGGGATGGTACACTAGTAATGGTAGTAGGATGGTACACTAGTAATGGTAGTGGATGGAACACTAGTAATGGTAGTGGATGGTACACTAGTAATGGTAGTGGATGTAACACTAGTAATGGTAGTGGATGGTACACTAGTAATGGTAGTGGATGGAACACTAGTAATGGTAGTGGATGGCACACTAGTAATGGTAGTGGATGGAACACTAGTAATGGTAGTGGATGGTACACTAGTAATGGTAGTGGATGGAACACTAGTAATGGTAGTGGATGGCACACTAGTAATGGTAGTGGATGGTACACTAGTAATGGTAGTGGATGGAACAATAGTAATGGTAGTGGATGGTACACTAGTAATGGTAGTGGATGGAACACTAGTAATGGTAGTGGATGGCACACTAGTAATGGTAGTGGATGGTACACTAGTAATGGTAGTGGATGGCACACTAGTAATGGTAGTGGGATGGTACACTAGTAATGGTTGTGGATGGTACACTAGTAATGGTAGTGGATGGTACACTAGTAATGGTAGTAGGATGGTAACACTAGTAATGGTAGTGGATGGAACACTAGTAATGGTAGTGGATGGTACACTAGTAATGGTAGTGGATGGAACATTAGTAATGGTAGTGGATGGTACACTAGTAATGGTAGTGGATGGAACACTAGTAATGGTAGTGGATGGCACACTAGTAATGGTAGTGGATGGAACACTAGTAAGGTAGTGGATGGTACACAAGTAATGGTAGTGGATGGAACACTAGTAATGGTAGTGGATGGCACACTAGTAATGGTAGTGGATGGTACACTAGTAATGGTAGTGGATGGAACAATAGTAATGGTAGTGGATGGTACACTAGTAATGGTAGTGGATGGAACACTAGTAATGGTAGTGGATGGCACACTAGTAATGGTAGTGGATGGTACACTAGTAATGGTAGTGGATGGCACACTAGTAATGGTAGTGGGATGGTACACAAGTAATGGTTGTGGGATGGTACACTAGTAATGGTAGTAGGATGGTACACTAGTAATGGTAGTGGATGGAACACTAGTAATGGTAGTGGATGGTATACTAGTAATGGTAGTGGGATGGGACACTAGTAATGGTAGTGGGATGGTACACTAGTAATGGTAGTGGGATGATACACTAGTAGTGGTAATAGGATGGTACACTAGTAATGGTAGTGGGATGGTACACTAGTAATGGTAGTGGGATGGTACACTTGTAATGGTAATGGGATGGTACACTAGTAATGGTAGTGGGATGGTACATTAGTAATGGTAGTGGGATGGTACACTAGAATTGGTAGTGTGATGGTATACTACTAATGGTAGTGGGATGGTACACTAGTAATGGTAGTGGGATGGTGCACTAGTAATGGTAGTGAGATGGTACACTAGTAATGGTAGTGGGATGGTACACTAGTAATGGTAGTGGGATGGTACACTAGTAATGGTAGTAGGATGGTACAATAGTAATGGTAGTAGGATGGTAACACTAGTAATGGTAGTGGATGGTGCACTAGTAATGGTAGTGGGATTGTACACTAGTAATGGAGTGGATGGTACACTAGTAATGGTAGTGGGATGGTACACTAGTAATGGTAGTGGGATGGTATACTAGTAAGGTAGTAGGATAGTACAATAGTAATGGTAGTGGGATGGTACACTAGTAATGGTAGTGGATGGTGCACTAGTAATGGTAGTGGGATTGTACACTAGTAATGGTAGTGGATGGTACACTAGTAATGGTAGTGGGATGGTACACTAGTAATGGTAGTGGATGGTACGCTAGTAATGGTAGTAGGATGGTACACTAGTAATGGTAGTGGATGGAACACTAGTAATGGTAGTGGATGGCACACTAGTAATGGTAGTGGATTGGTACACTAGCAATGTAGTGGATGGCACACTAGTACTGGTAGTGGGATGGTACACTAGTAATGGTTGTGGGATGGTACACTAGTAATGGTAGTAGGATGGTACACTAGTAATGGTAGTGGATGGAACACTAGTAATGGAAGCTGGATGGTATAACTAGTAATGGTAGTGGGATGGGACACTAGTAATGGTAGTGGGATGGTACACTAGTAATGGTAGTGGGATGATACACTAGTAGTGGTAATAGGATGGTACACTAGTAATGGTAGTGGGATGGTACACTAGTAATGGTAGTGGGATGGTACACTTGTAATGGTAATGGGATGGTACACTAGTAATGGTAGTGGGATGGTAACTAGTAATGGTAGTGGGATGGTACACTAAGAATTGGTAGTGTGATGGTATACTAGTAATGGTAGTGGGATGGTACACTAGTAATGGTAGTGGGATGGTGCACTAGTAATGGTAGTGAGATGGTACACTAGTAATGGTAGTGGGATGGTACACTAGTAATGGTAGTGGGATGGTACACTAGTAATGGTAGTAGGATGGTACAATAGTAATGGTAGTGGGATGGTACACTAGTAATGGTAGTGGATGGTGCACTAGCAATGGTAGTGGGATTGTACACTAGTAATGGTAGTGGATGGTACACTAATAATGGTAGTGGGATCGTACACTAGTAATGGTAGTGGGATGGTATACTAGTAATGGTAGTAGGATAGTACAATAGTAATGGTAGTGGGATGGTACACTACAAATGGTAGTGGATATTGCACTAATAATGGTAGTGGGATTGTACACTAGTAATGGTAGTGGATGGTACACTAGTAACGGTAGTGGGATGGTACACTAGTAATGGTAGTGGGATGGTACGCTAGTAATGGTAGTAGGATGGTACACTAGTAATGGTAGTGGGATGGTACACTAGTAATGGTAGTGGGATTGCACACTAGTAATGGTAGTGGGATGGTACACTAGTAATGATAGTAGGATGGTTCA
Source organism: Cherax quadricarinatus (assembly GCF_026875155.1). NCBI lineage: Eukaryota > Metazoa > Arthropoda > Malacostraca > Decapoda > Parastacidae > Cherax > Cherax quadricarinatus. The sequence goes on from NC_069409.1 coordinate 13,675,422, forward strand.
CTAGTAATGGTAGTGGGATGGTACACTAGTAATGGTAGTGGGATGGTACACTAGTAATGGTAGTGGATGGTACACTAGTAATGGTAGTAGGATGGTAAACTAGTAATGGTAGTGGGATAGTACACTAGTAATGAAAGTAGGATGGTTCACTAGTAATGGTAGTGGGATGGTACACTCGTAATGGAAGTGGGATGGCACACTAGTAATGGTAGTGGGATGGTACACTAGAATTGGTAGTGTGATGGTATACTACTAATGGTAGTGGGATGGTACACTAGTAATGGTAGTGGGATGGTGCACTAGTAATGGTAGTGAGATGGTACACTAGTAATGGTAGTGGGATGGTACACTAGTAATGGTAGTGGGATGGTACACTAGTAATGGTAGTAGGATGGTACAATAGTAATGGTAGTGGGATGGTACACTAGTAATGGTAGTGGATGGTGCACTAGTAATGGTAGTGGGATTGTACACTATAATGGTAGTGGATGGTACACTAGTAATGGTAGTGGGATGGTACACTAGTAATGGTAGTGGGATGGTATACTAGTAATGGTAGTAGGATAGTACAATAGTAATGGTAGTGGGATGGTACACTAGTAATGGTAGTGGATGGTGCACTAGTAATGGTAGTGGGATTGTACACTAGTAATGGTAGTGGATGGTACACTAGTAATGGTAGTGGGATGGTACACTAGTAATGGTAGTGGGATGGTACGCTAGTAATGGTAGTAGGATGGTACACTAGTAATGGTAGTGGATGGAACACTAGTAATGGTAGTGGATGGCACACTAGTAATGGTAGTGGATGGTACACTAGCAATGGTAGTGGATGGCACACTAGTAATGGTAGTGGGATGGTACCTAGTAATGTTGTGGGATGGTACACTAGTAATGGTAGTAGGATGGTACACTAGTAATTGTAGTGGATGGAACACTAGTAATGGAAGTGGATGGTATACTAGTAATGGTAGTGGGATGGGACACTAGTAATGGTAGTGGGATGGTACACTAGTAATGGTAGTGGGATGATACACTAGTAGTGGTAATAGGATGGTACACTAGTAATGGTAGTGGGATGGTACACTAGTAATGGTAGTGGGATGGTACACTTGTAATGGTAATGGGATGGTACACTAGTAATGGTAGTGGGATGGTACACTAGTAATGGTAGTGGGATGGTACACTAGAATTGGTAGTGTGATGGTATACTAGTAATGGTAGTGGGATGGTACACTAGTAATGGTAGTGGGATGGTGCACTAGTAATGGTAGTGAGATGGTACACTAGTAATGGTAGTGGGATGGTACACTAGTAATGGTAGTGGGATGGTACACTAGTAATGGTAGTAGGATGGTACAATAGTAATGGTAGTGGGATGGTACACTAGTAATGGTAGTGGATGGTGCACTAGCAATGGTAGTGGGATTGTACACTAGTAATGGTAGTGGATGGTACACTAATAATGGTAGTGGGATCGTACACTAGTAATGGTAGTGGGATGGTATACTAGTAATGGTAGTAGGATAGTACAATAGTAATGGTATGGGAAGGTACACTACAAATGGTAGTGGATATTGCACTAATAATGGTAGTGGGATTGTACACTAGTAATGGTAGTGGATGGTACACTAGTAACGGTAGTGGGATGGTACACTAGTAATGGTAGTGGGATGGTACGCTATTAATGGTAGTAGGATGGTACACTAGTAATGGTAGTGGGATGGTACACTAGTAATGGTAGTGGGATTGCACACTAGTAATGGTAGTGGGATGGTACACTAGTAATGATAGTAGGATGGTTCACTAGTAATGGTAGTGGGATGGTACACTAGTAATGGTAGTGGGATGGTACACTAGTAATGGTAGTGGATGGTACACTAGTAATGGTATGTAGGATGGTAAACTAGTAATGGTAGTGGGATAGTACACTAGTAATGAAAGTAGGATGGTTCACTAGTAATGGTAGTGGGATGGTACACTCGTAATGGAAGTGGGATGGCACACTAGTAATGGTAGTGGGATGGTACACTAGAATTGGTAGTGTGATGGTATACTACTAATGGTAGTGGGATGGTACACTAGTAATGGTAGTGGGATGGTGCACTAGTAATGGTAGTGAGATGGTACACTAGTAATGGTAGTGGGATGGTACACTAGTAATGGTAGTGGGATGGTACACTAGTAATGGTATTAGGATGGTACAATAGTAATGGTAGTGGGATGGTACACTAGTAATGGTAGTGGATGGTGCACTAGTAATGGTAGTGGGATTGTACACTAGTAATGGTAGTGGATGGTACACTAGTAATGGTAGTGGGATGGTACACTAGTAATGGTAGTGGGATGGTATACTAGTAATGGTAGTAGGATAGTACAATAGTAATGGTAGTGGGATGGTACACTAGTAATGGTAGTGGATGGTGCACTAGTAATGGTAGTGGGATTGTACACTAGTAATGGTAGTGGATGGTACACTAGTAATGGTAGTGGGATGGTACACTAGTAATGGTAGTGGGATGGTACGCTAGTAATGGTAGTAGGATGGTACACTAGTAATGGTAGTGGATGGAACACTAGTAATGGTAGTGGATGGCACACTAGTAATGGTAGTGGATGGTACACTAGCAATGGTAGTGGATGGCACACTAGTAATGGTAGTGGGATGGTACACTAGTAATGGTTGTGGGATGGTACACTAGTAATGGTAGTAGGATGGTACACTAGTAATGGTAGTGGATGGAACACTAGTAATGGAAGTGGATGGTATACTAGTAATGGTAGTGGGATGGGACACTAGTAATGGTAGTGGGATGGTACACTAGTAATGGTAGTGGGATGATACACTAGTAGTGGTAATAGGATGGTACACTAGTAATGGTAGTGGGATGGTACACTAGTAATGGTAGTGGGATGGTACACTTGTAATGGAAATGGGATGGTACACTAGTAATGGTAGTGGGATGGTACACTAGTAATGGTAGTGGGATGGTACACTAGAATTGGTAGTGTGATGGTATACTAGTAATGGTAGTGGGATGGTACACTAGTAATGGTAGTGAGATGGTGCACTAGTAATGGTAGTGAGATGGTACACAATTAATGGTAGTGGGATGGTACACTAGTAATGGTAGTGGGATGGTACACTAGTAATGGTAGTAGGATGGTACAATAGTAATGGTAGTGGGATGGTACACTAGTAATGGTAGTGGATGGTGCACTAGCAATGGTAGTGGGATTGTACACTAGTAATGGTAGTGGATGGTACACTAGTAATGGTAGTGGGATCGTACACTAGTAATGGTAGTGGGATGGTATACTAGTAATGGTAGTAGGATAGTACAATAGTAATGGTAGTGGGATGGTACACTAGTAATGGTAGTGGATATTGCACTAATAATGGTAGTGGGATTGTACACTAGTAATGGTAGTGGATGGTACACTAGTAATGGTAGTGGGATGGTACACTAGTAATGGTAGTGGGATGGTACGCTAGTAATGGTAGTAGGATGGTACACTAGTAATGGTAGTGGGATGGTACACTAGTAATGGTAGTGGGATTGCACACTAGTAATGGTAGTGGGATGGTACACTAGTAATGATAGTAGGATGGTTCACTAGTAATGGTAGTGGGATGGTACACTAGTAATGGTAGTGGGATGGTACACTAGTAATGGTAGTGGATGGTACACTAGTAATGGTAGTAGGATGGTAAACTAGTAATGGTAGTGGGATAGTACACTAGTAATGAAAGTAGGATGGTTCACTAGTAATGGTAGTGGGATGGTACACTCGTAATGGAAGTGGGATGGCACACTAGTAATGGTAGTGGGATGGTACACTAGTAATGGTAGTGGGATGGTACACTCGTAATGGAAGTGGGATGGCACATTAGTAATGGTAGTGGGATGGTTTACTAGTAATGATAGTAGGATGGTTCACTAGTAATGGTAGTGGGATGGTACACTAGTAATGGTAGTGGGATGGTACACAAGTAATGGTAGTGGAATGGTACACTAGTAATGTTAGTAAGATGGTACACTAGTAATGGTAGTGGGATGTCACACAAGTAATGGTAGTGGGATGGTACACTAGTAATAGTAGTAGTATGGTACAATAGCAATGGTAGCGGGATGGTACACTCGTAATGGTAGTGGGATGGTACACTAGTAATGGTAGTTGGATGGTACACTAGTAATGGTAGTGGGATGGTACACTAGTAATAGTAGTGGGATGGTACACTAGTAATGGAAGTGGGATGGTGCACTAGTACTGGAAGTGGGATGGCACACTATAATAGTAGTAGGATGGTACACTAGAAATGGTAGCAGGATGGTACACTAGTAATGGTAGTGGGATGGTACACTAGTAATGGTAGTGGGATGGTACACTAGTAATGGTAGTGGGATGGCACAATAGCAATGGTAGTAGGATGGTACACTATTAATGGTAGTAGGATGGTACACTAGTAATCGTAGTAGGATGGTACACTAGAAATGGTAGCAGGATGGTACACTAGTAATGGTAGTAGGATGGTACACTAGTAATGGTAATGGATGGTACACTAGTAATGATAGTAGGATGGTTCACTAGTAATGGTAGTGGGATGGTACACTAGTAATGGTAGTGGGATGGCACACTAGTAATGGTAGTGTGATGGTACACTAGTAATGGTAGTGGATGGAACACTAGTAATGGTAGTGGATGGTATACTAGTAATGGTAGTGGGATGGGACACTAGTAATGGTAGTGGGATGGTACAGTAGTAATGGTAGTGGGATGATACACTAGTAGTGGTAATAGGATGGTACACTAGTAATGGTAGTGGGATGGTACACTAGTAATGGTAGTGGGATGGTACACTAGTAATGGTAGTGGGATGGTACACTAGTAATGGTAGTGGGATGGTACACTAGTAATGGTAGTGGGATGGTACACTAGAATTGGTAGTGTGATGGTATACTACTAATGGTAGTGGGATGGTACACTAGTAATGGTAGTGGGATGGTGCACTAGTAATGGTAGTGAGATGGTACACTAGTAATGGTAGTGGGATGGTACACTAGTAATTGTAGTGGGATGGTACACTAGTAATGGTAGTAGGATGGTACAATAGTAATGGTAGTGGGATGGTACACTAGTAATGTAGTGGATGGTACACTAGTAATGGTAGTGGGATGTACACTAGTAATGGTAGTGGATGGTACACTAGTAATGGTAGTGGGATGGTACACTAGTAATGGTAGTGGGATGGTATATTAGTAATGGTAGTAGGATAGTACAATAGTAATGGTAGTGGGATGGTACACTAGTAATGGTAGTGGATGGTGCACTAGTAATGGTAGTGGGATTGTACACTAGTAATGGTAGTGGGATGGTACACTAGTAATGGTAGTGGGATAGTACACTAGTAATGGTAGTGGGATGGTACGCTAGTAATGGTAGTAGGATGGTACACTAGTAATGGTAGTGGATGGAACACTAGTAATGGTAGTGGATGGCACACTAGTAATGGTAGTGGATGGTACACTAGCAATGGTAGTGGATGGCACACTAGTAATGGTAGTGGGATGGTACACTAGTAATGGTTGTGGGATGGTACACTAGTAATGGTAGTAGGATGGTACACTAGTAATGGTAGTGGATGGAACACTAGTAATGGAGTGGATGGTATAACTAGTAATGGTAGTGGATGGGACACTAGTAATGGTAGTGGGATGGTACACTAGTAATGGTAGTGGGATGATACACTAGTAGTGGTAATAAGATGGTACACTAGTAATGGTAGTGGGATGGTACACTAGTAATGGTAGTGGGATGGTACACTTGTAATGGTAATGGGATGGTACACTAGTAATGGTAGTGGTATGGTACACTAGTAATGGTAGTGGGATGGTACACTAGAATTGGTAGTGTGATGGTATACTAGTAATGGTAGTGGGATGGTACACTAGTAATGGTAGTGGGATGGTGCACTAGTAATGGTAGTGAGATGGTACACTAGTAATGGTAGTGGGATGGTACACTAGTAATGGTAGTGGGATGGTACACTAGTAATGGTAGTAGGATGGTTATTACTACCCAGGATTTCAAAGGCCTGTTATCCCAGGTGTAATGGGAGCAAAAGAAACACAGCAGAAAAAGTTTAGACTTATATTATCCTTCACCAATTTAGAACAGCAATATGTACACTATGTACAGTAATAAGTATAGTGCACGTCACGGTAAGCAAGGCAGAAATAGAAGCCACAAGATAGCAGACCGTGCTTCAACCAGCTCTAGAATGGGAATGACAAGGGCAGACAGGAGAGCGGTATCCACATAACCTCTGCGATTGCCAATCCCACCTTTCTTATTGGCTAAAACCCTGGCCCACTAGTTGAACGATGGGCCCCATCATCAACTCTTAGAACCTGGTTCGCTGGGGGGGAGATAGCCTGTAAATGAGGGTGTGTCCATGCGCCGAATAAAGGTTACGTACTCTTTGCATGCCAAAACCCCACCCCCGAGAAGGCTCAGGATTAGGCTGCCACCTCCCAGTGGTAACCGGGGCGCCATGGCACAAAAATAATGGGACCGCCTATCCTCTCCACCATCCAACTCTTAGATAGAGCTCAGCTTTCTAGTGACCAAAAGCCAAACCCTAAACTCAGATAGACAGCAGTCAGATAGGCCAACATAGGTCCAAGATTACAAGCGGAAAGGTAGCCGTTTTCCCTCACTAAAAAAAAAAACCCCATCAGGGGGATAAAAAAAAGAGCTTGAAAGGGGGTTACCACAAATACATCCTAACCTAAATAAAATATTAAACTAGACTCTTGACAAAGAGTCTGCCAACACATTTTTTTTTGCCGGCATATATTTTTAAATTTTTTAATTTTATGACTGATAACCCAAGGGTTTACCATGGCGGGGTAAAAGGGTTTTGATCCTTCTGTCCCCCGGGCGCCCTTTCATAAAAACCCAAAGAGCCCCAGGCACCTTCCAATGGTAAAAGGCTTGATGGGCGGGAATTGCTAAAAGTTCTTGGGGCCGTTTTTGGGAAAACGGGGGGGGGGGCATTTAATGGAAATGCCCGGGTTTTTAAACTTTTTTTTCGGAAACCCTTATGTTCCAATTTCCAAAGGAAAAATTTCTTTTGGTTAACTTTTTTTTAACTAAGTAAGGGGTATTTAGAAATTTTTAATAGATTTTTTTGGGGGGGAAAAATTTTTTTGGGCCCCTTTTTTTACATCAGTACCCATTTTAATATTTGAGGTACAAAATTTTTTTGGGCCCCAAAGGAAAAAAATTTTTCTTTTCCCCCCAAGGGGCCCCGGCATAAAACAGAGAAAATTCAAGGGAAAAAACTTGAGGGGGTTTTATTTTCCCTTTCTTTTCCTTAAAAACAAGTGGCTTTTGGTCGATCTCCAAAAGGAAAATTTTCTTGTTGGTTTGGGTTTTCCCCTTTGGGAAAGGGAAAAAATTTAAAATTTTTGGGGCAATAAAAGGGTTTTTACCTTTTCTACTTTTTTGGGGAACTTTAACCCTAATAATAAGTTTTTTCCTGTTAAAAAAATTTTTGAAAAGGAACGATTTCTCTATTGCCCTAAAACAGAAAAAAGGTTTTCCTTTACCCCCCCTGTGGCTTCCCCTTTTTTGGGTTTTCTTTGGTTGGTTCTGATTTTTCCAAAAGGGAAATGTTTTCCAAAAGGGGGTATTTTTCCTTTTTTCCGAAAGGGGGTTTTTCCAATTGGGTTGAGGGGGGGTTAAGGTGCCCTTTTTTGATAAAACAGACGCATTCCCTTTTCCCCTGGACTTAAATTCTTTTTCCCTCCAATTTGTTGTCAAATTCCCCTGGGCCTCCCCGGGGGCCCTTTGTAAAAAAGCGGGCTCACAGGGACGGTTGTGAGTAAGTCCCCCGGGGCCTCCAAATGGTGTTTGTCACCGATTTGAAAAAGAAGGGGACCCTCCAAAGCTTGTTTCAACAGAACCCGGGCCCGCCCTCAGGGTTAAGCCATTCCGCAAAAGAAACCCTTGGTCCCACAATCCACAGGATTGAAAGCTCCCCGCCCTAAATTGACCCCAAGTTTTACCGGGTAAATTTGGTTTGTTTTCCCAAACCACGGGTTTACCAAATCGGTTAAAGGGGGGGGGGGGGGGGGGGGGGGGGGGGGGGGGGGGGGGGAAAGGTCAGTTAATCCCGACGTAAATTCGTGCCTTACCCAAAAAAGCTGTAGAACCACGTCCCCAGGGGCTGTTCCGGCCACCTAAAGGGCCCGGCCTGATTTTCGAAGCTTTCGAAAAATTGCTTGGTTCGGCCCTCTTGAAGCGGGGAACAAGTGTTTGCTTTTTTTAAAACTGAAATCTTTTTACAGAATGCGAAAAACTCCCTCCTTTCTTTTCCCTTAAATTCTTCCCTTGGAATCTCTTTTTCCCCTAGTTTGCCCCAGCGTGATTTTCCCAGCTAAAGTCCCCAACGACGTGATTCCCCTCGAGACAACCCCAGCTGCCCATACTGCCCATTTTGTCCTAGGTGATCTCTTCCCATCGAGAAACAAAAGATTTTTGCCCTAGCTCCCCGTAGAGGGAGGATTTGAGGGCCCCTTCTTCTTAAATAAGTTTGCAGCAAAAATAAAACCTTTTTGCGCAGTGGAGAGTGCGTTTATAGGGAATGCCAAAATGGAACGACAAATTTTCCAAAAAACGCTGTAGGGAAAATTTAGGTGGGGTTTAGCAAAGTATATGCCGACCCCGGGCGTCTGATGTTAGGGGGCATAATTTATTCGCTATGCACAGTACGAATACCCCAAGAACACGTTAATTTGCAAACCCGCTTTATGACAGGGGATTGCAGAATACGCTACAAGAAAAGCCGACGCACCAAGATTGCCCGTAGCGAAGCGAGCACAGAAAAAAGCTAGTACGACTTTTAACGTACCAATAGCAAGGTGTCAAAAGCAACTGACACGCAAAATTTAAAGCGAAGCGAGAAGCAACTAACAATGTTCCTGCCTAAAGCTCCCCCTAACTCAACCGTTTTTTAAGTCCAGCTCCCTTCGGACGGGTTTCCCCATATTACAACCCAGGTTTTCCCCAAGGCCTGTTATCCCGGTGTAATGGGAGCAAAAAAACACAGCGAAAAGTTTAGACTTATATTACCTTTTCACCAATTTAAACAGCAATATGACACTATGTACGTATTAAGTATAGTGCAGTACGGTAAGCAAGGCAGAAATAAAACCACAAGATAGCAGCCCGTGCTTCAAACCAGCTTAGAATGGGAATGACAAGGGAGAAGGGAGCGGTACCCAAAAAACCCTCTGCGATTCCCAAATCCCCACCTTCTTATTGGTAAAAAACCTGGTCACTTTAACGAGGGGGCCCCCCATCATCAATCTTACACCGGGTTCGCTGGTTGGGGGGAAATACCCGTAAATGAGGGTGTGTCCAGCGCCTTTTAAAAAAAAAAAACGCGATTCAAAATTTAGAGATCTCCATGAACACTAAAAGGACTGGGCCCCTTCTAGCATCCACCTTTAGGGTTTTCGTAAAAAGTGCCCGTACCTTCCCCCTTTACCCTTAAAAATTCAGTATGGTTCAATAGTGTTTTGGGATTAAATGGAGGTAAACTAGGAAATTAAAATTTAAAAATTTATAAGTATATAAGTTGCTAGGGTATATTATTAAAATTAAATTAAATCACAGCAATCAAAATAAATCAATCTTCGGTTAAATATTTTTGTGTGAAAGCAATTTTCACTTTTTAATTTTTAAAGTCCGTCGGTACATTAACTTTAATAAGATATTAAAAATATGTACAAGTGTGTGTAGGGGTAAGTGCTTTAAGTGTTGCTATGTCTCAAGATGAATAAGATTTAAAAAAGTGATGACAAACCCAAAAATAAACTAATTTTTTGCCCGACGGGCAACCCAAAACAGTCGCTTGAACAACAAAGAAGAAAAACCCAATGCAATGATATCAAGCGACTGCGACACAGAATCGGAACGGGGAAAATAATTAACGACATAATGGGACCATCACAACCCTCCACAAAAGTTACAAAGTCCTAAACTGAATCTAAGTTCAGCATGGGAAAAAACGCGCTGTGAAAATACACAGAAAAGAAAAAAATTGGTCAAAAGCTATAGCTCGGGCCGAGATGTTGAGTGTCTAAGGGGGGACCCCAACCTCAGTACAACGTGAAAACCAAAGTCTATACAATGTTCTGTGACAAGTTTACGAACTAACAAGATAATGAGACAGACAATTTCCAACCAGCAAGCGGTCCCCAGCGACTGCTACTCACGAGAGGTGAGGACCCCCCCCCCTCGATCACGGTACTACGGGACAACTGCAGTCAAAAAGCCGGGGCGTTAAAGCGACAAGCGTAATTAAGTCTTTTGAAAAAAGTAACTGAGCACATTTTAAAATCCTAAAACATAAGCTAAATAACAAAAAAAGTCAAATAATAATATAAAGCATAATTTACATTAGTATTATCGCAAATTAAGCAATAAAAAATTAAATGAAAATTTTTTTAAAAAATTACATTACATATATAATAAAAATCATTGAAACCCATTCGGGGGTTGCAACCCCCCCCCAAACGACGAGGTTGCACTGGAGTTGCTGATGTTTTTCCATTTTTTCGGGTTACCCCTATCAATATTTCAATATAAATATTAAGGTCTCTTTGTCCCAAGCACTCTACAATTTACAGCGTCCGTCACTGGGATATCCCTTATTTTTGGGGCAGGACACGTATTGTACTCTATATCGGGTTTGTCATCATTTTAGAGAAGGATAGCGTACAAGGGGGCAGTTGAGGCTGATCTAGTAGAGGAGACTGTTTCCCCCTCTTAATTTAGTGGGGGGAATGCGAGGCAGTTAAAACATTGGTATGAAACAGTTTAAAGGTGTGTGTGGGGGGGGGTCGGGCAGGCAGTTTTTGTGTCACGCAGTACATCACCCCCCCACATACCATCAACATCACTTGCCCCTCCTCACACAAAATATGTGAAATATAAATAAATAATTGACAGACATGAGTATATATATTTAAAAGGGGCTGGGGGGATTGTTATTTTAAATGTTTTGACATAGCAAGTAACAAAAGGTTTTTGGGGCATAAAATTACGTTAATTTAATGTAATTGATAATTATTAAGGACGAGACAGAGCGCAGCAATTACTTTCAAGCCCACTTATGTTTTTTATGCTAATGAATAAGGTTGGTTTTGGGCCCCACCTATCCTAGATTTTTATTTTTCATGGTTTAATATAAGTGAATGGATTGGGTCTGAAAAAACGTTAATTTTAATGGGGAAGTGCCCAAATACACATAAAAAATGTTCCAGGACACCACAAGAGCTGGGCCCTTTTTCAATAGTGGCATAATTTTTCTGGGTCTTTTAAGTTAGTGAATAGTAACAAAATGGGATGGAAAAATGTCAGTGGTGTTGCTGTTGGAGCGACAGCACCCACTGTCCCAAACCACTTATGTAAAAAAAAGGGAAGATTGAAATTAGGGATTTTAACAAGGGGCAGAGGGTAGCAAGGCTTCAACCTTTTTAAGAGTCTGAACAATCTTTGTCCAGGTGAATGAACTTTGCTCTAGTAAGCTTGAGAAGCTGCAATCTGGAAAAGTTTGGAAGAAACCCGCGAAAAATTTCTGCCATACCCAGGAATTCTGTACCCTTTCCTATCCCGTGGCACTGGAAATTTTAGAAAATTCACGAAATTAGCCCCAATAGGGCAATACCTTGGCCCATCAAAAACCAGTAGGTAATTTGGCTTGACCCAAAATACATTTAGTAAGTTAACAGTAAAAATTTTTAAAGGGGCCAGTCTTCAAACAATGCTCTGAGGACGCGTCAAATGTGTTCCCCCTCGTCACTGACCCACAAGTCGTAAAGGGAGGGTTCTACTCTTTAAAGTTTGGGGCAAAATCGTTCATTTACGTTGGAATGAAAAAAGCCGCGTAAAGGCCCCAAGGGGGTGACGAGGTTAAGTTAATAAACCTCTTGAACAGAAAAGCAAATATTTTTGAGCACGTTCGTAAGCGGGACTTGTAATGCTGTAAGAGATCTAAACGGCTGACAAACTGGGCCCTGACACACGGTCAAAAAGGTCGTCAATGCGAGTAGAGGATAACCATCAGGCAAGGGGACAGAGTTACTTTTTGTAATCATGCACATCCCGAAAAAACCCTGGGTTTTTGGCACAAAATACAGGGGGATCCCCGGCTTTTACTGCGCCAAAAGTCCCTGAGATAACAGAAAAATCAACCTCTTCTTCATGCTTTTGCTTTTTTGGGGTCTCCATATGGTGATTTTTAAAGGGTGTGCTCCCCGTACATAACGTCATGTACACCCCGAGTACAACGTTTAGAACATCACCGAACAAATTTGGGAAATGAAAATCAGTTTTTAATATCCCAGCTTATCAATCCCCAAAGGGTTTCTAAGAAAAAGTCTAGTGATTTAAGTCAAAATTTTTTTAAACGCACCTCTATACTTAGAGATGTCAGGTGATGCGTTTTCTTCCTCTTCCTGGAAGAAAAGAAGTAGTGGTAGGATGCGTAGTATGCCTTTAAACTGGTTAACATGATACAAAGATTGATTTCTTTTTCCCCGGGGTACGTACCAAAAAATTTACGCGCTAAGTTTTTCATACTTCCCGGGGACCCTTACCTGGTTGTAGGCATGACCTTGGTACTAAATTTTCCGAGCCATACCTTATCTCCCGCTTTAAAAGACGAGGGACAGCACGTTGCATAACGTACTTCATTTAGTTGGGGTGAAATAGGTTTTTTTGAAATAGCTCCTAGCGGCGTCAATGTTGGGATTAATGAAGGTGAAGTACTCAAGATGATTTTATTTTCTGTCCCCAGTCTTTCAACAATGCGAGAGGGCCACGCATTGGTGTCCCAATTTTTTAATTCAACGGATAAATCCCAGCTTTCTTGTTACTTTTCTCATAGCGAACAGAAAAAAGTTTTACCCCATCCCCGTCTCTAGAAAAATGTTCAAAAAAAATTCTTTATGGACTTTAGGCATGAAATCTCTTAGAGCCCCTTTTGACTGTGGAAGATAATGGTTGAAAGTACAGATTTTTTCCCAGGGGGGTAAGCTTTCGAAAAATCTTGAAGTGAAAAATTTGATCCTGATTGTTGTATCTTCGTGGCAATCCCCTGGGAGAAAAATTTCATCGCGCTTTCCACAATAGCACGGCATTAATTTTTTTCATAGGAATAGTTCGGGATAGGTGTTGCAGCGTCATAATGTAAATAATATTGGTTTCTGTTTGGTTTGGCAAAGGACCACACAATATAAAAAGACGTGAGATGGTTCACCATGCCGGTGATAGGAATGAAGGTGAGGTGGGGTGTTTGGGGCGGTTGCTTGTCATTGACACACGTGGAACGTCACACATGATCAGTACGTTTCCCTTTATCTTTGGCCCGTAAAAAGTTTTCCCTTTACGAGTGTCTTCTTGACACCCCAAAAGTCCTCCATGGGGCTATTGTGAGCAAAAACAATGGCTTGTTACGAAATGTAATGGTAACATACTGATTTTTGATGTTTTTGGAACACTATCAGCTGACAACTTACTGTAATTTTTTCCTCGTACACCATATGAATAGTAACAATTTCAAGACCTTTGCTTTACTTCAGTAATTTTCTATATCCTCAGCTTTCCGTGGACAACAAACGATCCTTGATTAAAACATCGAGTAAGAAAATTTTAAAGTCATTTTTTTTCTTTCTAGGTTGAGACCGGGGGGGTCATGTTAAAGATCCCGGGCGCAGAGCGTCACTAAAAAAAATATTTAACCCCAAATCTTGTCTCCAAAAACTACAGGAGACGGATGGTTGTTGAATCTTTGACAAGCTTAGTAATTGCGCTGGAGGAAAATAAAATAGGTTTTTCTACAACTTAATGGCATAATTATCTCGTGTTTTTATAATCAAAGTGGGTTTTTTAAAACCCGAAAGAAAATCGTTCCCTATCAAAAGTCCACTGACCGATGGGAAATACACCATGGATATACCCCAAAATGAAATTAACCAGTTAATAGCTTGTTTCAAAATTTAAAATTTGTGCGAGGCCTTTATAACACCCCTCCAGGTTCTAACAATACATTTCTTGGTATAGGTTGTCAGTTAGGGCGTACATTTTCTTAATAAAGTGAGATAAAGCCAGTGTCTCTGAAAAAATTACTCATTTGATGTGATTCGCAAAAACCTACTTTATCTCTCGAAAAGTAAGGGCTCATCGCTGAAGCTTTTGTCAGATCCTTTTAACGTAGTTTCTGTCCCCGAGTAAATTTTCTAAAACAGTAGGTAAGAGGGTTTTCAGGATTTTGGTGTCTTTGTTGCCGGAAGAGGATACGACTTGTGGGGGGCCAGCCGCACGATGTTTTCGATTCTTTCTAATTTTACAATCTCTCTACATGTCCCTTTTTTGTTACAATAGGGGACATTTACTTTCTTTTCTCGCCCAAATTTTTGTTAGCCACAGAGACAGATTTGGATTGTGAGTTTTCCCGGTGAAGGTACGAGAAGTTCGTAGAGGTACATCAGGCCCGGGAATGAGCACTGATTTGTTTTCCCCAATTTTTAGGGGCAATTTTTAGTTACCTTTTTTCTTTGGTTTTAGCACGTAAAGTTTGTGAGAAATCTCTAATTGTCTGTAATGCTGCGTTTCCGAATATTGAGGTAGCATGATCGATCAGATATCTTTTATTCCAGGCTTTTCGTTGTTAAACCTTTTGTGTGAAACAATGAACAAGGCTGTCAAGTTTTTTACATTTAGACTTACAACCCTCTCTGAAATGCAACTTTTTTTCCTTTCAAACTTAAAAAATTTGATCTTTTCGCGTTGTGTTCGAAATGTCTTTTATAAATTACAGGGAACAATTTATGTCTCTAGAATTGTTTTTTTTGACAGCGCATAAATAAAGTACTTTGCAAAAGGTAAAGCAGCCCTAAAGTTTGGTCTTCCGTCAAAGCAGTATGAAGCAAGTTGCCAGTGTTACGTGGCAGTTCTAGCCAGCCCGGTTTCAAACCATCAAAATTGTGTCTAAGTCATTTCAAAAAATTAGGCCCTAGATGCGCTTTCTGCAAAATTAAAAGGTCCTGTGATATATCGTCGTTGTTTAACAACGAACATTTTCTCTTTGGAAAACTTCTTGTTCAATTCCCCTGTGCCCAATTTGTGCAGTCTGCAACATAATGAGGGGTTTCCCAAACCCCCCAAATGTTCTGAAGATAGGACCCGGGGTAAAGGAGGATAGGGAAATTAAATGGTCTGGGGGGGTCCTTAGGTCGGACACTTGGTCCGCTCTTAGAGGTCTAAAACTGGTCTGGATAAGTAAATACAGGTGTAGTATACAGTATGTATTGGGTTGTCATATACCAGCTACCTCTGTATATAGTGTCAGTGAGGAAGGGGCGGCGGAACTGACTACACTAGGCTCAACACTAGGGTCACTTTGCCTGTTGCTCTTTTTTCAACTTCAAATAGAGTCAATTTAAATTTTGACATAGACTTTTGAACTGAATTTTATCAGATTCTGTTGAGCAGGAAACAATATATCTTTAATTAATGCTTGACAGTTTTGCGGTTTTAATTTCCCGATAAAATCCACGAGATACTTGGGTACTTGAAAACGTTGAATTTTAAAAGTATTAACCAAAAAGTCGAGATCAATTTTAATGTTTCCTTTTGGATCATCACGAAAATAATTGTACTGCGAGAGATGATTTGGGAAACATAATCCCAAAAGGAATTTTGTGTTGGTTGTCTTAGAGTTGAAATTTAAAAAAGTATTTCCATTCCTTGGTCAAGAGACTCAGTCAATAATACATCCCCCGGGGATGTTGTACAAGCTAAACTCAAAGTCTTAATTGGAAATCCAAAGTGTTTGATATGAAGTACGTATGTCAAACTGGACAATTTCTCCAACACTTGGTCAAGAGCCCCCGGCGTTTTTCACCCTTGGGTCAAAAGGCTGGCAGGGCCCCCCTTTTTTACAAAAAAACGCGATTCAAAGCTTAGGAATTCCCGTGAAACCTGAAAGGACTGCCCTTTAGCATCCCGCCCGTTCTGGGTTTTTTTTAACAAGTGTCAGTATCCCTTGTCCAATTACCCTTAAAATTTTGTATGGTTCAAAAGTGCTTTTGGATTACAACTGGTAGGCTACTAACTAGAGAAATTAAAATTTAATAAATTTATTAAGTATATAAGTTGTCTAGAGGTATATTATTAAATTAAATTAAATCACAGCAATCAAAATAAAATCAATCTCTCGAGTTCAATATTATTGTGCTGAAAGCACATATCACATTTATAATTCTTAAGTACCGTCAGGTACATTAACATTTAATAAGATAAAGGTTACGTACTCTTTGCATGCCACAATGGTACAATAGTAATGGTAGTGGGATGGTACACTAGTAATGGTAGTGGATGGTGCACTAGCAATGGTAGTGGGATTGTACACTAGTAATGGTAGTGGATGGTACACTAGTAATGGTAGTGGGATCGTACACTAGTAATGGTAGTGGGATGGTATACTAGTAATGGTAGTAGGATAGTACAATAGTAATGGTAGTGGATGGTACACTAGTAATGGTAGTGGATATTGCACTAATAATGGTAAATGGGATTGTACACTAGTAATGGTTTGTGGAAAAGTACACTAGTAATGGTAGGGGTGGTACATAGTAATGGTAGTGGGATGGTTTCGCTAGTAATGGTAGTAGGATGGTACACTGTAATGGTAGTGGGATGGTACAATATAATGGTAGAGGGATTGCACACTAGTAATGGTAGTGGGATGGTACACTAGTAATGATAGTAGGATGGTTCACTAGTAATGGTAGTGGGATGGTACACTAGTAATGGTAGTGGGATGGTACACTAGTAATGGTAGTGGATGGTACACTAGTAATGGTAGTAGGATGGTAAACTAGTAATGGTAGTGGGATAGTACACTAGTAAT
The DNA here is from genome assembly GCF_026875155.1 of Cherax quadricarinatus. Lineage (NCBI taxonomy): Eukaryota > Metazoa > Arthropoda > Malacostraca > Decapoda > Parastacidae > Cherax > Cherax quadricarinatus. The sequence continues at coordinate 13,692,412 of NC_069409.1, forward strand.
GAAAGTAGGATGGTTCACTAGTAATGGTAATGGGATGGTACACTCGTAATGGAAGTGGGATGGCACACTAGTAATGGTAGTGGGATGGTACACTAGTAATGGTAGTGGGATGGTACACTCGTAATGGAAGTGGGATGGCACACTAGTAATGGTAGTGGGATGGTTTACTAGTAATGATAGTAGGATGGTTCACTAGTAATGGTAGTGGGATGGTACACTAGTAATGGTAGTGGGATGGTACACAAGTAATGGTAGTGGAATGGTACACTAGTAATGTTAGTAAGATGGTACACTAGTAATGGTAGTGGGATGTCACACTAGTAATGGTAGTGGGATGGTACACTAGTAATAGTAGTAGTATGGTACAATAGCAATGGTAGCGGGATGGTACACTCGTAATGGTAGTGGGATGGTACACTAGTATGGTAGTTATGGGTTTTCACTAGTAAGGTTTTTGGGAGGTACAATAATAGTGAAGTGGTACATATACGGAAGTGGGTGGGACACTATAATAGTGAGGATGGTCACTGAAATGGTAGCAGGTGGTCCCAGTAATGGGAGTTGGATGGTCACTAGTAAAGGTAGTGGGATGGTACACTTTTTAATGTAGAGAGTGGAAAATTAATGGAATGGGAGGTGCA
>NC_069409.1:13693552-13719284 GCF_026875155.1 Cherax quadricarinatus
CGGACTGGGCTGTCAATTTTCAAGGAGCAACTAAAGCAGAGTTCTCATGGCAGCATAGTGCGGATGTATCCGCTCTACGCTACCCTGAGAACAGTGAAGAGGCGGGGCCAGGAGCTATGAATTGACCCCTGCAACCACAACTAGGTAAGTACAACTAGGTTAGTACACACACACACACACACACACACACACACTTCAGTCACAGAGTAGTCAGGAAGTGGAATAGCCTAGCAAGTGAGGTAGTGAAGGCAGGAACCATACATAGCTTCAAGATGAGGTATGATAAAGCTCATGGAGCAGGGAGAGAGAGGATCTAGTAGCACTCAGTGAAGAAGCGGGGACATAAGCTGAGTCTCGACCCCTTGAACCACAATTAGGTGAGTACACATGAGCGTCAGGCTCTTGTTGGAGTCAGCAGCACCAGTATGGAACCCACACCTGGTTAAACACCAAGAAAAAAAGGTGTAAAAGTTTGTAACAAGACTAGTCCCAGAGCTGAGAGGAATGTCTTATGAGGAGAGGTTAAGGGAACTTAACCTGATGACACTGAAGGACAGGAGGAGTAGGGATATTATGGTAATGACGTACAAAATACTAAGAATTGCCTAGGTGGATAGTGACAGAATGTTTCAGAGATGTGACACAGGAACAAGAGGGCACAAGTGGAAGTTGAAAACTCAGATGAGTCACAGGGATGTTAGGAAGTATTTCTTCATCCTTAGACTTGTCCGGAAGTGCAGCAACATGTAGAGTAAAGTAGTGGAGGCAGGATCCATACTTATCTTTAAGATGAGGTACGATAGGGCTCTTGGAGCAGGGAAAGAGTGTATTTAGTTACGGCTAACGAAGAGGCGGGGCCAGGAGCTATGACTCGACCCCTAAATACCACATACAGGTGATAGTAGAGCAGGTGCTGACACACCACTTTTGGAGTCACACCTCTCATAATGACTTAGCTTCAGGCTTCCTGATTTTATCATGTCTTAATGCTTCCTTGGCTGAGATGATCACTGACATGAATGGCTGGCGAATAAGATGATTAGGAAGGAAGTCTAATGTTTTAGTGAAGGTTGGTATTAGTTGATTAGTTGATGAGTGTTTGTAGCACCTGTGATGAGGAACTGTTGAGGAACAAGAGTTGTTAATTGTAAGTGTTCTAAATATGATACAATCTAAATAATGTGTATATTTAGAGCCTCAGGCAGACACCAACACTTATACACACACACACACACACACACACACACACACACACACACACACACACACACACACACACAGACACACACACACACATATATATATATATATATATATATATATATATATATATATATATATATATATATATATACAAGGAATTCGCAAGAGCAGGCGAAATATACACAAAAAACTGATCTCTGGCTGAAGGAGACTCGAACCTACGAACCTTGGAACAAGGTACGCAGTGCTTTACCAATCTACCCACAAGGCATTGGTCCAGTGTGGGTAGATTGGTAAAGCACTGTGTACCTTGTTCCAAGGTTCGTAGGTTCCAGTCTCCTTCAGCCAGAGATCAGTGTTTGTGTACATTTCGCCTGCTCTTGCGAATTCATTGCATTGTTAATATCTCTAGAAAGGCTGATGCATGCGGGGGATGAGATGAAAAGCTGTAAGCCTTCTCCCTGAAAGCTGGCTGCCTAGGATCAAAGTCTAGCGCAAGCTGGACGCCAAGGTATTGGTCTAGTATGGTGAGGACGGTAAAGCACTGTGTACCTTGTTCCAAGGTTCGTTGGCTCGAGTCTCCTTCGGCCAGAGATCAGGTTTATATATATATATATATATATATATATATATATATATATATAATAATATATATATATATATATATATATGTCGTGCCGAATATGTAAAACTGGTCAATTAGCAAGAACTCATTTAAAATTAAGTCCTTTCTAAAATTTTCTCTTATACGTTTAAAGATATATTTTTTTCATTAATGTTGATGTAAAAATTTATAATTTTGCACCAAAAGGAACTTAGAAAACTTACCTAACCTTATTATAACAAGCGCAATTTATTTTAGCCTAACCCAACTTAATATATTTAGATTTGTTCACAATAATTTAATACTAAACAAACACAGTGAAATATATTTTTTTCGTTAGGTTCAGAATGATTTTGGCGAAATTATTGCATACACAAATTTTCACTTGTCCTATGTGGCAAGATGAGCGTTGCTATTTAAGCCAAGATCGCAAGTCTGCCTATTCGGCACGACATATATATATATATATATATATAATATATATATATATATATATAAAATATAATATATATATAATAATATATATATATATATATATATATATATATATAATATAATATATATATATATATATATATATGCAAAACAACTACTGTGAAAGAACAGAGAAATTCCAAGTGCTTTCGTGACTACTCACATTATCAAGGAACAATGAAAGTAAAGCATCAAAGGAAGGTTATAATAAAGGGGTAGCCCACACCTCACTATCAGATCCCACAACACCTGACGCGAGACAGCAGCCCCTCCGCCCGAACTAGACAGGTCCTTCATGCGACCCACCAACAAACTATTCTAAGCAAGAAATAAGAAATTTAAAAAATTATTATTTGTCCAATGTATTATTAAATTCTTCCCAAATTCTATTAATTATAAATGAATCTAATTTATATAAACCAAAGGAAATATTCATATTATTGTCAAACTGCTTTTTATGAAACAAGATTTAATTATATTCCTGTCGACCATGGACTTGCTTGATACTACTTTCTCAACTTTTCGAAAATCAATTGGATGGTTAAAATCTCTTACATGAATAAGTAGAGCATTGGAATCTTGTCCAGTTCTAATGGTATATTTATGTTGTTTTAATCTTAGTTCGAGATTTTTACCAGTTTGACCGTAATAAACTTTATCGCAAATTTTACAAGGAATTTTATAGACACATCCATCAGCATTTTGGGGGGAATTCTTTATCAAAAGTTTTTTTACTGTATCAAGATTTTTGAATACAACTTTAATATTAAAAGTCTTAAGAAGAGAAAGCATATCAACCAAGTTTTCATGGTAAGGGAGAATCAACATATTTTTAGTTGAATAAGGTTAGTTGTCCCTTTTTGGATTGTAAAAAGTATTTCTAGCAACTTTAAAAGATTTATCAATTACATTTCTTGGGTATTTCAAATCATTACCTATTTCATAAATTTTGGATATTTTCTCATCTATGAACTCTGGACTACAAATTCGTAAAGCTCTAATAAACATTGATGAGAAAACAGGCAGTTTGACTCTATCTTGATGCGAAGAATAATAGTGGACATAGGAACAGTTATTTGTAGGTTTTCTGTAAATTTTAAATTTGAATTAATTATTACCCTTAATAATTAAAACATCTAGAAAAGACAATGAGTTACTTTCTTCAAATTCAACAGTAAAATTTATAGAATGGGCTAAGCTATTTAATTTACCAAGGAAATGGTGTACATCTACATTTTTGGGCATAAGACATAAAATATCATCAACATATCTGAACCATTTAGCTCTGTTAGGGAGGATTGTGTTAAGTAACCTTGTTTCAAAAAATTCCATGTATAGGTTACTAAGAACAGGCGAAAGAGGATTCCCCATTGCCATACCAAACTTCTGAGTGTAAAACTTATCATTAAATACAAATTTTGCATCAACAATGCAAAGTTTAATAAGTTTAATGATGGTAGGAACTGGCAATGGTAAATCATAATTAACGAGTTCTTCAGATAAGAAACTTAATAAATCATCAACAGGAACTTTCGTAAACAAGGAAGTAACTTCAAAACTAACCATGTTAAAATCATTTAAGTCAGTCAAGGAGCTTAATTTATCAACTAAATCTATGTTGTTTTTAACATTAAAGTTAGAAATTTTGCCAACAATAGGGCTCAAAATATCAACAAGCCATTTGGATAATTTATATGAAACTGACCCTATGGAGCTAGTAATTGGTCTGACTGGATTCCCTGGTTTGTGTGTTTTTATTAGTCCATACATGTAAGGTAAAGATGGATTAGTGGAAGTAAATTGTTTGACTAATTCATCTTTGCCTTTCAGTAGAAGTTTTATTGTTTTATTGAAATTGCTGTTAACGGTTTCTAGGGGATTTTTCCTAAGTTTAGAATAGGTTTCAGTATCATCTAAGAGATTATTCATTTTCTTAATTACTATTGTATTTATTTTGTCTGCTTTAGTAAGGCTCAAATTTTTATTGTTATTAAGTGTATCATAAGACTTAAAGAATCTTTGAGGGCAATTGGGAATGTTTGGTTTTAACATAGAGCTATATACCATTCCTTTACTAATATTAATTTCATCAGAGGATAAATCAGAAAATTTTTCAAAGTTGCTAAAGGCTTTTGCAATTTCAACATTATTCAGTTTTTTTGAAGTTGCAAAATTTAAGCCAAAACCTAGAGCAGCAGTTGTATGTTTGTCTAAAATTTCATCTGATAAGTTAATTACAAAATTATTATTAGCATGCTTTGTCCAATCATTATTTTCAATTAAATTGTCTTTGAGTTCATTACAAATTCTTCTGAGTTTATTATAGCAATGATCCAACATATTGTGTTAGTTTTGATGTTACTTCCTTGTTTACGAAAGTTCCTGTTGATGATTTATTAAGTTTCTTATCTGAAGAACTCGTTAACTATGATTTACCATTGCCAGTTCCTACTATCATTAAACTTATTAAACTTTGCATTGTTGATGCAAAATTTGTATTTAATGATAAGTTTTACACTCAGAAGTTTGGTATGGCAATGGGAAATCCTCTTTCGCCTGTTCTTAGTAACCTATACATGGATTTTTTTGGAACAAGATTGCTTAACACAATCCTCCCTAACAGAGCTAAATGGTTCAGATATGTTGATGATATTTTGTGTCTTATGCCCAAAAATGTAGATATAAAACCATTTCCTTGTAAATTAAATAACTTAGCCCATTCTATAAATTTTACTGTTGAATTTGAAGAAAGTAACTCATTGCCTTTTCTAGATGTTTTAATTATTAAGGGTAATAATGAATTCAAATTTAAAATTTACAGAAAACCTACAAATAACTGTTCCTATGTCCACTATTATTCTTCCCATCAAGGTAGAGTCAAACTGTCTGTTTTCTCATCAATGTTTTTGAGAGCTTTACTAATTTGTAGTCCAGAGTTCATAGATGAGGAAATATCTAAAATTTATGAAATAGGTAATGATTTAAAATACCCAAGAAATGTAATTGATAAATCTTTTAAAGTTGCTAGAAATACTTTTTACAATCCAAAAAGGGACAACCTGCCTTATTCAACTAAAAATATGTTGGTTCTCCTTTACCATGAAAACTTGGTTGATATGCCTTCTCTTCTTAAGACTTTTAATATTAAAGTTGTATTCAAAAATCTTGATACAGTAAAAAAACTTTTGATAAAGAATTCCCCCCAAAACGCTGATGGATGTGTCTATAAGATTCCTTGTAAAATTTGCGATAAAGTTTATTACGGTCAAACTGGTAAAAATCACGAACTAAGATTAAAACAACATAAATATACCATTAGAACTGGACAAGATTCCAATGTTCTATTTATTCATGTAAGAGATTTTAACCATCCAATTGATTTTCAAAAAGTTGAGAAAGTAGTATCAAGCAAGTCCATGGTCGACAGGAATATAATTGAATCTTGTTTCATAAAAAGCAGTTTTGACAATAATATGAATATTTCCTTTGGTTTATATAAATTAGATCCATTTATAATTAATAGAATTTGGGAAGAATTTAGTAATACATTGGACAAACAATATTTTTTTAAATCTCTTATTTCTTGGGAAGAATTGTTTGTTGGTGGGTTGCATGAAGGACCTGTCTAGTTCGGGCGGAGGGGCTGCTGTCTCGCGTCAGGTGTTGTGGGATCTGATAGTGAGGTGTGGGCTACACCTTTATATACCTTCCTTTGATGCTTTACTTTCATTGTTCCTTGATAATGTGAGTAGTCACGAAAGCGCTTGGAATTTCTCTGTTCTTTCACAGTGGTTGTTTTGCATATATATTAATATATATATATATATATATAATTATATATATATATATATATATATATATATATAAATATATATATATATATATAATATATATATATATATATTATATATATATATATATATATATATATATATATATATATATAAAATATATATAATAATACTAAATAATATTGATCTAACTGACAAATTAACCCCCTGTCTAACGTAATAATTACAGTATGGTTATTTTTTGTTGTTCACTGAAGTTCTAATTGGCAGCTTATTAAGTTTTCTGTTTGAAGATGTGTGGAATTATGGTTTACCATTGTGTGTACCAACAATCATTGAGCTTATTAAACTGCATTGTTGAAGCAACGTTTGTGTTTAATGGTGAGTTTTTTCACTCAGAAGTTTGGTATGGCAATGGGAAATCCTCTCTACCAATCCTTAGCAATTTGCACATGGAATTTTTTGAAACAAGGCTGAAGCAAGTGTAAAGATTGTAGCAAGATTGTAGCGAAGGTGTAGACTGTAGCAGGTGTAGAGAAACCCGTAGTAGGTGTAGAGAAGAATGTAGCAGTTGTCGAGAAGACTATAGCAGGTGTAGAGAATGTAGCAAGTGTTGAGAAGATTGTTGCAAGTGTAGAGAATATTGTTGCAGGTGTAGAGAATGTAGCAAGTGTTGAGAAGATTGTTGCAAGTGTAGAGAAGATTGTTGCAGGTGTAGAGAATGTAGCAAGTGTTGAGAAGATTGTTGCAAGTGTAGAGAAGATTGTTGCAGGTGTAAGAAATGTAGCAAGTGTTGAGAAATTGTTGCAAGTGTAGAGAAGATTGTTGCCAGGTGTAGAGAATGTAGCAATTTGTTGAGAAGATTTGTTGCAATGATAAAAGAAGATATGTTTTTTGCAGTGTAGAGAATGTAGCAAAGTGTTGAGAAGATTGTTGCAAGTGTAGAGAAGATTGTTGCAATGTGAGAAGATTGTTGCAGGTGTAGGGGTGGTTGCAATTTTATAGTTGTTTGTAACATGAAGTAATGAAAAAGTTTTAGTTGTTTGTGAGAGACAGTTATTCACTCGGTTATTCACTCGGTTATTCAACTCGTTTTTTGCAGTCAGTTATTCATTTCATTTTATTCACTCAGTTAATTCACTCGGTTTTCACATCGGTTATCACTCGGTTAATTCAGTCAGTTATTCACTCAGTTATCACTCAGATTTATTCACTCAGTTATTCACTCGGTATTCACTCGGTTATTCACTCGTTATTCAGAATCAGTTATTCACGTCAGTTATTCACTCAGATATTCACTCAGTAATTCATCAAGTTAATCACCAGTTATTACTCAGTTATTCAGCCAGTTATTCACTCATTTTTTCACTCAGTTTATTCACTCAGTTATTCACTCAGTATTCACTCAGTTTTCACTCAGTTATTCACTCAGTTATTCACTCAGTTATTCACTCAGTTATTCACTCAGTTATTCACTCAGTTATTCACTCGGTTATTCACTCGGTTATTCACTCGGTTATTCACTAGTTTATTCACCTTTTCACTGGCCAATCATTTCTGAGGTCACAGCTACAGGCTGTTATATTGTCATCATCAGAGGTGTAATTACTGCCTGCCCAACCATTGATTAATTATCTGCAACGCCTAGTTGCAAAACTGCCAAAGGTACGTCCTTGGAGTGTCGTTGGCCCGGCCACAGGATCGACCCACACTCAAAAAACTAAAAAAGTCAAACTAGATGGATTATCTGGGACGCCTTCCCACGGTGCAATGATCGTGGGGCATTCCCCGATGATGGGTACTGCTAGCGTGGGTAGCGGGGGCATGGTGATGACATAACATAGGGAAAAAAAATCAAGGAACGGGTGGGAATTAAACCCATGGCAAGTGAATCCTGAGTTACAGCAATCACATGCCATGGGGATCACCCCCCCCCACCCGTTCCTTGGTTTGTCTGTAATAGTGTTATTACGATTAAGTAAGTCAAGACATAGGAACAGGTAAGACACATGTGCAACAGTTAGGAATCTTCGAAACGTTTCGGGTACACAGTAGACGTCTTCAGTCGAGTACAGAAAATATTATAGAAGCAGAAGACGATGTAATCAGTCCATTACCCTTGAAGTTTTGAGGTGGTCAGTCCCTCAGTCTGGAGAAGAGTATTGTTCCATTGTCTGAAACAATATGGAGTTGAAGTGACACTAGAAATAGTAGTGGGATGATACACTAGTAATGGTAGTGGGATGGTACACTAGTAATGATAGTAGGATGGTACACTAGTAATGGTAGTGGGATGGGAAAACTAGTAATGGTAGTGATGGTGCACTAGTAATGGTAGTGGGATGGTACACTAGTAATGGTAGTAGGATGGTACACTAGTAATGGTAGTGGGATGGTACACTAGTAATGGTAGTGGGATGGTACGCTAGTAATTTGGGAGTAGGATGGGACACTAGTAATGGTAGTGGGATGGAACACTAGTAAAGGTAGTGGATTGGCACACTATAATGGTAGTGGATGGTACACTACAAAGGTAGTGGATGGCACACTAGTAATGGTAGTGGGATGGTACACTAGTAATGGTTGTGGGATGGTACACTAGTAATGGTATAGGGTGGTACACTAGTAATTGTATGGATGGAAAAACTAGTAATGGAAGTGGATGGTATACTAGTAATGGAGGGGAAGGGACACTAGTAATGGTAGTGGGATGGGACACTAGTAATGGTAGTGGGGTGATCACTAGTATGGTAATAGGATGGTACACTAGTAATGGTAGTGGGGTGGTACACTAGTAATGGTAGTGGGATGGTACACTTGTAATGGTAATGGGATGGTACACTAGTAATGTAGTGGGATGGTTTCACTAGTAATGGGAGTGGGATGGTACACTAGAATGGTAGTGTGATGGTATACAGTAATGGTAGTGGGATGGTACACTAGTAATGTAGTGGGATGGTGCAAATAGTAATGGTAGTGAGATGGTACACTAGTAATGGTATGGGATGGTACAAATAGTAATGGTAGGGATGGTACAACAAATAATGGTAGTAGGATGGTACAATGTAATGGTAGGGATGGTACACTAGTAATGGTAGTGGATGGTGCACTAGCAATGGTAGTGGGATTTTTACACTAGTAATGGTAGTGGATGGTACACTATAATGGTAGTGGGATCGGTACACTAGTAATGGTAGTGGGATGGTATACAGTAATGGTAGAGGATGTACAATAGTAATGGTAGGGGATGGTACACTAAATGGTAGTGGTATTGCACTAATAATGGTGGGATTGTACACTAGTAATTGGAGTTGATGGTACACTAGTAAGGTATGGATGGTACACTAGTAATGGTAGTGGGATGGTACGCTATTAATGGTAGTAGGATGGTACCTAGTAATGGTAAGTGGGATGGTACACTAGTAATGGTAGTGGGATTGCACACTAGTAAATGTAGTGGGATGGTACCACTAGTAATGATAGTAGGATGGTTCACTAGTAATGGTAGTGGGGTGGTACACTAGTAATGGTATGGGATGGTACAAATAGTAATGGTAGTGGATGGTACACTAGTAATGGTAGTAGGATGGTAACTAGTAAATGGTATGGGATAGTAAAACTAGTAATGAAGTGGATGGTTCACTATAATGTGTGGGATGGTACACTCGTAATGGAAGTGGGATGGCACACTTTTAATGGTAGTGGGATGGTACACTAGAATGGTAGTGGATGGTATCTATAATGGTAGTGGATGGTACACTAGTAATGTAGTGGGATGTGCCCCTAGTAATGGTAGTGAGATGGTAACACTAGTAATGGTAGTGGGATGGTACACTAGTAATGGTAGTGGATGGTACACTAGTAATGGTATTAGGGATGGTACAATAGTAATGGTAGTGGGATGGTACACTAGTAATGAGTAGTTGATGGTCACTAGTAATGGTAGTGGGAATTGTACACTAGTAATGGTAGTGGATGGTACACTAGTAATGGTAGTGGATGGTACACTAGTAATGGTAGTGGGATGGTATACTAGTAATGTAGTAGGATAGGTACAATAGTAAATGGTAGTGGATGGTACACTAGTAATGTAGTGGATGGTGCACTAGTATGGTAGTGGGATTGTACACTAGTAATGGTAGTGGATGGTACACTAGTAATGGTAGTGGGATGGTACACTAGTAATGGTAGTGGATGGTACGCTAGTAATGGTAGTGAGGATGGTACACTAGTAATGTAGTGGATGGAACACTAGTAATGGTAGTGGATGGCACACTAGTAATGGTAGTGGATGGTACACTAGAATGGTAGTGGAATGGCACACTATAATGGTAGTGGGATGGTACACTAGAATGTTGTGGGATGGTACACTAGTAATGTAGTAGGATGGTACACTAGTAATGGTAGTGGATGGAACACTAGTAATGGAAAGTGGATGGTACTAGTAATGGTAGTGGGATGGACACTAGTAATGGTAGTGGGATGGTACACTAGTAATGGTAGTGGGATGATACACTAGGTAGATGGTAATAGGATGGTACAACTAGTAATGGTAAGTGGATGGTACACTAGTAATGGTAGTGGGATGGTACACTTTGTAATGAAATGGGATGGTACACTAGTAATGGTAGTGGATGGTACACTAGTAATGGTAGTGGGATGGTACACTAGAATTGGTAGTGTGATGGTAACTAGTAATGGTAGTGGGATGGTACACTATAATGGTAGTGGGATGGTGACACTAGTAATGGTAGTGAGATGGTACACTAGTAATGGTAGTGGGATGGTACACTAGTAATGGTAGTGGGATGGTATATCACTAGTAATGGTAGTAGGATGGTACAATAGTAATGGTAGTGGGATGGTACACTAGTAATGGTAAGTGGATGGTGCACTAGCAATGGTAGTGGGATTGTACACTAGTAATGGTAGTGGATGGTACACTAGTAATGGTAGTGGGATGTACACTAATAATGGTAGTGGGATGGTATACTAGTAATGGTAGTAGGATAGTACAATAGTAATGGTAGTGGGAATGGTACACTAGTAATGGTAGTGGATATTGCACTAAATAATGGTAGTGGGATTGTACACTAGTAATGGTAGATGGATGGTACACTAGTAATGGTAGTGGGATGGTACACTAATAATGGTAGTGGGATGGTACGCTATATGGTAGTAGGATGGTAACACTAGTAATGGTAGTGGGATGGTACACTAGTAATGGTAGTGGGATGGCACACTAGTAATGGTAGTGGATGGTACACTAGTAATGATAGTAGGATGGTTCACTAGTAATGGTAGTGGGATGGTACACTAGTAATGGTAGTGGGATGGTACACTAGTAATGGTAGTGGATGGTACACTAGTAATGGTAGTAGGATGGTACACTAGTAATGGTAGTGGATGGTACACTAGTAATGAAAGTAGGATGGTTCACTAGTAATGGTAGTGGGATGGTACACTCGTAATGGAAGTGGGATGGCACACTAGTAATGGTAGTGGGATGGTACACTAGTAATGGTAGTGGATGGTACACTACGTAATGGTAGTGGGATGGTACACTTAGTAATTGGTAGTGGGATGGTTAACTAGTAATGGATAGTAGGATGGTACACTAGTAATGGTAGTGGGATGGTACACTAGTAATGGTAGTGGATGGTACACAAGTAATGGTATAGTGGAATGGTACACTAGTAATGGTATGGATGGTACACTAGTAATGGTAGTGGGATGTACACTAGTAATGGTAGTGGGATGGTACACTAGTAAGTTAGTAGGATGGTACATAGTAATGGTAGTGGGATGGTACACTAGTAATGGTATGGGATGGTACACTAGTAAATGGTAGTAGGATGAGTACACATAGTAATGGTAGTGGGATGGTACACTAGCAATAGTAGTGGATGGTACACTAGTAATGGAGTGGATGGTGCACTAGTAAACTGGAGTGGGATGGCACACTATAATGTAGTGGATGTGTACACTAGAAATGGTAAGATGGTACACTAGTAATGGGAGTAGGATGGTACACTAGTAATGGTAGTGGATGGTACACTAGTAATGGTAGTGGGATGGCACAATAAATGGGAGTAGGATGGTACACTATTAATGGTAAATGGATGGTACACTAGTAATGTAGTAGGATTTGGGACACTAGAAATGGTAGTGATGGTACACTATAATGGTAGTAGGATGGGACACTAGTAATTAATGGATTGGTACACTAGTAATGGGTAGTTTGGATTTGGGTTTCACTAGTAATGGTAGTGGATGGGACACTAGTAATGGTAGTGGGATGGTCACTAGTAAAGGTAGTGTGATGGTACACTAGTAATGGTATGGATGGAAAACTAGTAATGGTATGATGGGGATACTATAATGGTAGTGGGATGGGTACACTAGTAAGGAAGTGGGATGGTAAAAGTAATTATGGTAGGGATGGTACACTAATATGGTAATAGGATGGTACACTAGAAATGGAAGTGGGGGGGTATACTAGTAATGGTAGTGGGATGGTACACTTGTAATGGTAATGGATGGTACACTATAAGGGTAGTGGGATGGTACACTAGTAATGGGAGTGGAAGGTACACTAGTAATGGTAGTGTATGGTAACTATAATGGTAGTTGGGAAAGGTACACTATAAGGTATGGGTGGTCACTAGAAATGGTAGTGAAAGGTCCCCTAGTAATGGTAAATGGGATGTGTAAAACCCAGTAAATGAGTGATGGTACACTAGTAATGGTAGTAGGATGTACAATAGTAATGGTAGTGGATGGTACACTAGTAATGGAGTGGATGGGGCACTAGTAATGGTAGTGGGGTTGTACACAGTAATGGTGTGATTTGGAAAACTAGTAATGGTAGTGGATGGTACACTATAAATGGTAGTGGGATGGTAATAGTAATTTGGGAGTAGGATGTACAATAGTAAGGTAGTTGGATGGTACACTAGTAATGGTAGTGGGAGGACACTATAATGTAGTTTGGATGGTACACTAGTAATGGTGTAGTATGGTACATCTTGTAAAGGAAGTAGATGGAATACTAGTACTATTAGTAGTATGGTACATTAGGTAATGTATGGAAATTACACTAGTAATGGTAGTAGATGGGTAACACCATAATGGTAGTAGGAATGTTACACTGTAATGGTTGGGAAGGTGCCACTAGTAATGGTAGTAAGGAGGTTAACAACTAGTAATGGTAGGAGTATGGATACTCTTTAATTCCAATTGGGATAGGTCACAGTAATGGTAGTGGGATGGTACCCTAGAAAATGTAGAGGATGGAACACTGCAAGGTAGTCAGTATGGTACACTACTAATGGTAGTGGAAGGTACACAATAATGTAGTTGAATGGTACACAAGTAATGAGTATGATGGAACACTATTAATTTCAGTGGTATGGTACACTATACTAGGCAAGTAGAATGGAGCACTATAATGGTAGTGGTATTGTTACACATAATGGTAAGAGGATTGTACACTCGTAATGGTAGTAGGATGGTACACTAGTAATGGAAGAGGATGGTACATAGTCAGGAGTAGGATGGTAAACTGTAATTGGGTAGTGGGTGGTGCACTACTAAGGTATGGGATGTTAGAACTAAAAATGGAGTGGGATGTTCATTAGTAATGGTTAGTGGAATGACAGTAGTAAAAGGTAGTAGGATGGTAAACAAGAATGAGGTAGTGGGATATGTGCACAACTAAAGGAAAGTGTCAGGGTAACTAGTAATGGTAAGTGGGAATGGTTACACTATAATGGTAGTGGGATGGTACACAATATGGTATGTGGATGTACACAGTAATGTTAGTGGGATGGTACTCTATAAAGTAGTGGGATGGTACATTAATGGTAGTGGAAGGTACACTAGTAATGTAGTGGGATGGAACACTAGTAATGTAAAAAAAAAAAAGAAGGAAGTTTACTGTTAGGGGGATTTCTGAATATGGCGTCCGAATTTCTTAGTGTTGTAGTGGTGGTGTAGGTGTTAATTAGTGAAAGGGGGGTGGTGGATTTAGTGTGGTGTATGTGTTATCATAGAAAGGGGGAGGTGTGTAGTGGTGGTGTAAGGTGGTTATTAGTGAAAGGGTGGTGGTTGTAGTCGGTCGTGGTGTAGGTGGTTTAATCAGTGAAAGTGAGTAAGTCAGTGGTTGTAGTGGTGGTGTAGGTGTATTAGAAAGGGGTGGTGGTCTTAGTGATGTGGTGAGTGGTTATTAGTGAAAGGGGGTGGTAGGGTTGTAGTGGTGTGTAGTGGTATTAGTGAACGGTGGTGGTTGTAGTGGAGGAGTAGGTGGTTATCATGAAAGGGGGTGTTGTTTGTAGTGTGGTGTAGGTTGTTTATTTAGTGAAAGGGGGAGGTGGTTTATGAGTGGTGAAGGTGGTTATTAGTGAAAGGGTGGGTGATGTAGTGGTTGTGTATTTGTTATCAGGAAAGGGGGTGGTGGATTTAGTGAGGTGTAGGAGTTATTGTGAATCGGGTTTTGGTGGGTGGGGGGGGGGGGGTGGTTGTAGTGTGAGAGCGCGTGAGTACGAGCGCGAGTCGACGGGTGTGTGAGTGAGAGTGAGAGTGGTGGTGTTAGGTGTTATTGTGAAGTGGTGGTGGTTGTAGTGGTGGTGTAGTGGTGTATTAGTGAAAAGAGGGTGGATGGGTGTAGTATATCTATGGTTGTACAGGTGGTACTCAGTGAATAGGGTGGTTGGTTTGTGGTTAGTGGTTTTTAGTGATAAGGGGGGTGTTTAGTGGTGGTTTTGGGGTTATTTGGTGATAGGGGGTGGTGTTGGTGGGTGGGTGATAGGTGGTGTTCATGAATGGGGGTGGTTTAGTGGTGGTGTGGTGGGTTGAGATTATCTGAGGGGTGTGCTGGTATGGTGGTGTTGTTTATGAGTGAAAGGGGTGGTGGTTGGTAGTGGTGGTGTAGGTTTCTACTATGATAGTGGTGGTGGTTGTAGTGGTGTTAGGTGTTATTCTAGTGAAAGCGGGGGGGGGTTGATGTGTGTCTAGTGGTTATCAAGCAAGGGTGTATAGTGTAGGGTGGTGTAGGTAGGTTATCAAGAAAGGGGGTGGTGTTGTAGTGGTGTGAGGTGGTTTATTAGTGAAAGGGGGTGTGGTGAGTGGATGCGGTTTAGTGGTTAATCATATAGGGGGTGGTGGTTGTAGTGTGTGTAGTGGTATCATGAAAGGGGGCGGTGGTTGTAGTGGTGGCGGTGTAGGTTGTTAACAGTTGAAAAGGGGGGTGGTGGTTGTAGTGTGGGTGATAAGTGGTTGTCAAGTGAGAAAGGGGTGGTGCGTTGTATGGTGGTGGTGTAGGGTTTATTTTATTATTAGGTTAAACCAATAGAAAAGGGGTGGTGGTTGTAGTGCGGTGGGTTGTAGGTTGTTAACATTGAAAGGGTGGAGGTTGTAGTGTGGTAGGTGTAGTGGTTAACAATGAAAGGGGTGGTGTGTTGTAGTGTGGTGTGTTGGTGGGTTAACATTGAAAGGGGTGTGGATGTATGGTGGCGGTGTAGGTTGTTTAACAGTGAAAGGGGTGGTGGTTTAGTGGGGTGATGTAGGTGGTTTCAGATGCGCGGGGGGCGGTGGTTTGTAGTGGTGTTGGTGTATGTGTTTAACAGTGAAAGGGGTGGTGTTGTATGTGGTGGTGTAAGGTGGTATCAGTGAAAGGGGTGGTGGTTTGTAAGTGTGGAGGTGGTA
This sequence comes from Cherax quadricarinatus, assembly GCF_026875155.1. Lineage (NCBI taxonomy): Eukaryota > Metazoa > Arthropoda > Malacostraca > Decapoda > Parastacidae > Cherax > Cherax quadricarinatus. The sequence goes on from NC_069409.1 coordinate 13,709,330, forward strand.
TGTGGTTAACAAGTGTAAGGGTGTGTAGGTTGTAGTGGTGGTGATGTAAGTGGATGTCAGTGAAAGGGGTGGTGGTTGTAAGTGGTGTGTGTAGGTGGAAAACCAGTGAAAGGGGATGGTGGTTGTAGAGGGGTGGTGTAGTGGTAACAGTGAAAGTTAGGGGTTGTAGTGGTGGTGTGTAGGTGGTTATCAGTGAAAGGGGTGGTGGTTTGTTTAGGTGGTGGTGTAGTGTTTAACCGTGAAAGGGGTGTTGTTGTAGTGGAGGTGGAGTTTAAGGTGGTAAACAGAGAAAGGGGTAGGTGGTTGTAGTGGAGTGGTGTAGGTGGTTAACATTGCAAGGAGTGGTGGTTGTAGTGTGGAGGTGTAGGTGTTAACATTGCAAGAGTGGTTGTTTAGTGGTGTGTTGTAGGTGGTTAACAGTGAAAGGAGTGGTGGTTGTAGTGGTGGTGGTGTAGGTGGTTAACAGTGAAAGGAGTGGTGGTTGTAGTGGTGGTGGTGTAGGTGGTTAACATGAACGAATTGTGGTTGTGTGTGAGGTGTAGGTGGTTTACAGTTGAAAGGAGTGGTGGATGTAGTGGTTGGTGGTGTATGTGGTAAACAGAGCCAGGAGTGGTGGTTGTAGTGTTGGTGGTGTAGGTGGTTAACATGAAAGGGGGGGTGGTGGTATGTAGTGGTGGTGGTGTAGGAGGTATAACAGTGAAGGAATGGGGTGGTTGTAGGTGTGGTGATCGGTGGTTAACAGTGCAAGGAGTTGGTGTTGTATGGTGGTGGTGCTATTTGTAAACATGCAAAGTAGTGGTGGTTTGTAGTGGAGTGGTGTAGTTGGTGTAACAGTGCAAGAGTGGTTTTTTAGTGGTAGGTGGTGTCGGTGGTTACATTGCGAGTGGTGGTATGTAGTGGTGGTGGTTGTAGTTGTTAACAGAGAAAGGAGTGGTGGTTGTATGGTGGAGGTGGAAGGTTGTTGAACAGTGAAAGGGGTGGTGGTTGTAGTTGGTGTGGTGGAGGTGGTTAACAGTGCAAGGAGTGTAGGTTGAAGTGGGTGTGGTGTAGAGTGTTAACAGTGAAAGGAGCGGTGGTTGTAGTTTGTGGTGGTGTAGGTGTTAACAGTGAAAGGGTATTGTTGTATGGTGGTGGTGTAGGTGTTAACAGTGGAAAGGAGTGTGTTGTAGTGGGGTGGTGTGTAGGTGGTTAACAGTGAAAGGAGAGGTGGTTTGTAGTGGTGGTGGTGTAGGTGGTTAACAGTGAAAGGGGTGGTGGTTGTAGTGGTGGTAGTGTAGGTGGTTAACAGTGCAAAGGAGTGGTGGTTGTCATGGTGGTGTGTAGGTGTTAACCAGTGAAAGGAGCGGTGGTTGTAGTTTGTGGTGGTTTAGGTGTTTAACAGTGAAAGGGGTAGTGGTAGTAGTGGCGGTGGTGAGAGGTTAACAGATGCAATGAGTGGTTGTTGTTAGTGGGAGGTGTAGTGGATCACAGTGCAAGGAGTGGTGTTGTAGTTGTGGTGGGTGTAGGTGGTTAACAGAGAAAGAGTGGTGGTTGTAGTGGTGGTGGAGTAGGAGGTGGAGAGCGCGCGTGTAAAGGGGTGGTTGTTGTAGTGGTGGAGGTGGAGGTGATAACCAGTGCAAGGAGTGGTGGTTGTAGTGTTGGTGGTGTAGGTGGTTAACAGTGCGAAAGGAGCGGTGTGTTGTAGTTGTGGTGGTGTAGGTGGATAATCGTGAAAGGGGTATTGTTGTAGGGTTGGTGGTGTAGGGTTGTTACAGTGCAAGGATGGTGGTTGTAGTGGTGGTGAGTAGGTGGATAACAGTGAAAGGAGTGGTGGTTGTAGTGTGTGGTGTAGGTGGATAATACATGACAGGTGGTGGTTGTAGTGGTGGGGTGTAGGTGTTATCAGTGCATGAGGAGTGGTGGTTGAAGTGGTGGTGTGTTGTAGGTGGTTAACAGTGCAAGTGTGGTGGTTGTAGTTGTGTGGTTGTAGGGTGGTTAACAGTGACAGGGGTGGTGTTGTAGTGGTGGTGGTGAAGTGGTTAACAGTGCAAGGAGAGTGGTTGTAGTGGTGGTTGTGTAGGTGTTAACAGTGCCCGGATGTGGTTGTAGTTGGTGGTGTAGTGGTTAACAGTAGAGAGTGGTGGTTGTAATTGGGGTGTGTAGGTGGTTAACATGAGCAAGGAGTGGTTGGTTTTAGTGTTGTTGGTGTATGTGGTTAACAGTGCAAGGAGGGTGGTTGTAGTGGTGGTGTGTGTAGGTGGTTAAAAGTGGCAAGGAGTGGTGGAGTGGTGAAATGGTGTTTGTAGGTGGTTAACAGTGCAAGAGCTGATGGTGGTTGTAGTGGTTGTGAGCCGAGGTTAACAGTGCAAGGTGTGGTGGTTGTAGTGGTTGGTGTAGTGGTTAACAAGTGCAAGGATGGGTGGTTGTATGAGGAGGTGGTGTAGGTTGTTAACAGTGCAAGGAGTGAGGTTGTATGGTGTGTGTAGGTGGTTAACAGTGCAAGGAGTGGTGGTTGTAGTGGTGGTGTTGTAGGTGGTTAACAGTGCAAGGAGTGGTGGTTGTAGTGGTGGTGGTGTAGGTGGTTCACAGTGCAAGGAGTGGTGGTTTTAGTGTTGGTGGTTTAGGTGGTTCAAACAGTGACAGGGTGGTGGTTGTATTGGTGGTGTTGTAGTGTTAACAGTGCAAGGAGTGGTGGTTTAGTGGTGGGTGTGTAGGTGGAAACAGTGGCAATGAGAGGAGGATGTTAGTGTTGGTGGAGTAGTTGGTTAACAGTGCCAGGAGTGGTGGGTTTAGTGGAGGTGGTGAAGGAGGTTAACAGTGAAAGAGTGGATGTTGTAGTGTTGGTGGTTAGGTGGTTAAACAGTGCACGGAGTGGTGGTTTGTAGTGGGTGGTGGTGTAGTGGTTAACAGTGACAGGGGTGGTGGTTGTAGTGGTGGTGTGTAGGGTGGTTAAAAGAAAGTGCAAGGAGTGGTGGTTGTAGTGTGGTGGTGTAGGTGTTAACAGTGGCAAGTAGTGTGTGTAGTGGTGGTTGGAGTATGTGGTTAACAGTGCAAGATTGTGGTTGTATTGTAGGGTGGTGTAAAGGTGTTTAACAGTGCAAGGAGTGGTGGTTGTATGTGGTGGTGTAGGGGTTACCAGTGCAAGGGCGTGGTGGTTGTAGTGTGGTGGTTATAGGTGGTTAACAGTGCAAGGAGTGGTGTTGTATTGGTGGTGGTGTAAGTGGTTAACAGAGCAAGGAGTGGGTGGTTGTAGTGGTGGTGTGTAGATGGTTTAACAGTGAAAGGAGTGGTGGATGTAGGGAGTTGTTTAGGTGGTTAACAGTGCACGGAGTGGTGTTGTAGTGGTGGTGAGTTAAGGTGGTTAAGCATGAAAGGAGTGGTGGTTTGTAGTGGTGGTGGTGTAGGGTTGTTAACAGTGCACGGAGTGGTGTTGAAGTTGGTGAGGTGTAAGGTGTTAACAGTGCAAGAGTGGTGGTTGTAGTGGTTGGTGGTGTAGGTGGTAACAGTGACAGGGTGGTGGTTTTGTAGTGGTGGTGTGTAGGTGTTAACAGTGCAAGGATGGTGTTTTGTATGTGGTGGTTGTGTAGTTTAACAGTGTCAAGGAGATTTTGATTGTAGTGGAGGAGGTGAAAGTGTTTAACAGTGCAAGGAAGTGTGTTGTATTGGTGGGTGGTGTAGGTGGTTAACAGTGCAATTAGTGTGTTGTAGTGTGTAGGAGGTTGTAAGGTGTATAACAGTTGCAATGAGTGGTGGTTGTCGTTTTGGGGTGTAGGTGGTTAACAGTGCAAGGAGTGGTGGTTGTAGTGGTGTGGTGTAGGTGGTTACCAAGCAAGGAGTGGTGGTTTGTAGTGTGGTGGTGTAGTGGTTTAACAGAGCAAGGAGTGGTGGTTGTATTGGTGTGTGAAGGTGGTTAACAGTGCAAGGAGTGGTGGTTGTAGTAGGTGTGGTGAGGTGGTTAACAGCAAGGGTGGTGTTTAGTGGCGGTGTTGAAGATTGTAACAGTGCAAGGAGTGGTGGTTGTAGTGGTGGTGTGTAGTGGTTAACAGTGCAATGAGTGGTGTTGTATGGTGTTAGGTGTTAAGGAGATTAACAGTGCAAGGAGTGGTGGTTGTATTGGTGGTGGGTGTAGGAGGTTAACAGTGCAAGGATGGTGGTTGTAGGGTTGTGGGTAGGTGGTTAACCGTGGCAGGAGTGGTGGTTGTAGTGGTGGTGTTGTAAGGTGGCTAACAGTCAAGGAGTGGTGGTTGTAGTGGTGGAGGTGTAGGGAGTTTACCATTCAGAGTGAGTGTGTGGTTGTATGGTGGTGTGTAGGTGTTATTCAAGTGCAAGTAGAGTGTGTTTGTAGTGGTTGGTGTGTAGGTGGTTTAACAGTGCAAGGATCGTGTTTGTAGATGGTGGTGTGTAGGAATGGTTAACAGATGAAAGGAGTGTGGTTGTAGTGGAGGTGTGTGAAGGTGGTTAACAAGTGCAAGGAGTGGTGGTTGTAGTGGTGGTGGTGTAGGTGGTTAACAGTGCAAGGAGTGGTGGTTGTAGTGGTGGTGGTGTAGGTGGTTAACAGTGCAAGGAGTGGTGGTTGTAGTGGTGGTGGTGTAGGTGGTTAACAGTGCAAGGAGTGGTTTTTTTGGTTTATGTAAGTGGGGGTGTAGGTGGTTAAAGTTGCAAGGAGTTGTGGTTAGTAGTGGTGGTGTGAAGGTGGTTAACCTCAAGTAGGTGTAATGAAGTGGTTGTGTGTAGGTGGTTAACATTGCAAGGATGGTGGTTGTAGTTGGTGGTTGGTGTAGGTGTTAACAGTGCCAGGATGGAGTTGTAGTGGTGTTGTTGTATGGTGGTTAACAGTTGCAAGGAATTGTAGGGTTGTAGTGTGGTGGATGTAGGGTAACAGTGCAATGGGGTGTTGTAAGTGGTGAGGTGGTGTAGTTTGTTAACAGTGCAATGCATGGTGGTTGTAGTGGAGGTGGTGTAGGTGGTTAACCTGAAAGGAGAGGGTGTAGTGTGTGGTGGTGAAGGTGGTTAACATGGCAAGTAGTGGATGGTTGTAGTGGTGGTGGTGTAGGTGGTAAACAGTGCAAGGTAGTGGAGGTTGTAGTGGTGGTGTTGTAGGTGGGTAAACATTGCAAGGAGTGTGGTAGTAGGGGTGGTGGAGATAGTGTTAACAGAGCAAAGGAGTGGGTGGATTGTAGTGTGGGGTTAAGGTGGTTAACAGTGCAATGAGTGGAGGTTGATAGTGGTGGAGGTGTAAGTTGGGTTAACAGTGCAAGATGGTTGTTGTAGTGGTGGTGGTTTAGGTGGATAACCATGCAAGAGTGGTGTTATAAGTGGTGGTGGTGTAGGTGGTTAACAGTGCAAGGAGTGGTGGTTGTAGTGGTGGTGGTGTAGGTGGTTAACAGTGCAAGGAGTGGTGGTTGTAGTGGTGGTGGTGTAGGTGGTTAACAGTGCAAGGAGTGGTGGTTGTAGTGGTGGTGGTGTAGGTGGTTAACAGTGCAAGGGGTGGTGGTTGATGTGGTGGTGGTGTAGGTGGTTAACAGTGCAAGAGTGTTGGATGATAGTGGAGGTTTGTGTAGGGGTTAACAGTGCAATGATGGTGGTTTGAAGTGGTGGTGGTGTAGGTGGTTAACAGTGCAAGGAGTGGTCGTTGTAGTGGTGGTGGTGTAGGTGGTTAACAGTGCAGGAGTGGTGGTGGGGGGGGGGGGGTGGGGGGGGGGGGGGGGAGGTTTTTTTGTTTTGTGTGGTGGGTGTGTGGGTTTGTGGGGGTTCTTTGTGTGAAGGTGAAATGGTGAGGGGCAGAGGGTTTGATAGTGGAGGGAGTTTGGGGGGGAGGGTGGGGGGGGGGTAGAGGGGGTGGGGTATGGATTGTGTTGGGTGGTTTGGTGGGTGGGAGGTGGTTAACAAGTGCAAGAGGTGTTGTAGGGGTGGTGGTGTATGTTAACAGTGCATGATGGTGGTTGTAGTGTGGTGGTGAGAGTTATCATTGCAAGATGGTGTTGTAGTGGTGGGTGTGTAGGTGTAACAGTGCAAGGAGTGTGGTTGTAGTGTGGTGGTTGTGTTAACAGTGAAAGGAGTGGTGGTTGTAGTGGTGGTGGTGTAAGGTGGTAACAGTGCAAGAGTAGTGGTTGTAGTGGTGGGGTGTAGTTGGGTTAACAGCAAGGAGTGGTGGTTTGTAGTTGGTGGTGGTGTAGGTGGTTAAACAGTGCAAGGAGTGGTGGTTGTAGAGGTTGTGGTGTAGAGGATAACAGTGGCAAGGAGTGTGGTTGAGTGGTGGTAGGTGTAGTGTTAAACAGTGCAAGGGGAGGTGGTTGTAGTGAGGTGGTGTAGGTGTTAACAGTGCAAGGATGGTGTTGTAGATGTGTGTGTGTAGGTGGTTTAACATGGCCTATGAGTGTGGGTTGTAGTGTTGGTGGAGTAGGTGGTTAACAGTGCAAGGGAGTGGTCGTTGTAGTGGTTGTGGTGTAGGTGGATAACAGTGCAAGGAGTGGTGGTGTAGGTGGTTAACAGTGAAGGAGTGGTGTATGTATGGTGTGTTGTATGTGGTTAACAGTTCAAGGAGTGTGGTATGTATGTGGATGGTGTATGGTTGTAAATTGCAAGGAGTGGTGTTTGTAGTGGTGTGGTGTAGGTGGTTATCAGTGCAAGGAGTGGTGGTTGTAGTGGTGGTGGTGTAGGTGGTTAACAGTGCAAGGATTCGTGGTTGTAGTGGTGGTGGTGTAGTGGTTAACAGTGCGCGCAGGATTTGTGTTTGTTAGTGGTGGTGGTGTAGGTGGTTAACAGTGCAAGGAGTAAGTGGTTTAAGCGGTGGTGGGTGTAGGTGGTTAACAGTGCAAGGAGTGGTGGTTGTAGTGGTGGTGGTGTAGGTGGTTAACAGTGCAAGGAGTGGTGGTTGTAGTGGTGGTGGTGTAGGTGGTTAACAGTGCAAGGAGTGGTGGTTGTAGTGGTGGTGGTGTAGGTGGTTAACAGTCAAGGAGTGGTGGTGTAGTGGAGGTGGTGTAGGTTGATAACAGTGCAATGATGGTGGTTTGTAGTGGTGGGTGGTGTAGAGAGGATAAACAGTTGGCCAAGAGAGTGAGTTGTAAGTGGTGGTGGTGTAGTGGTAAAACAGTGCACGGAGTGTGGTTTGTAGTGGAGGTGTTGTAGAGATAAAAACCGTGCAAGGAGTGGTGGTTGTATGGGTGTTGGGTGTAGGTGTTAACAGTGCAATTTGGTGGTTGTAGTGTGTGTGTAAGGTGGTTAACAGTGCAATGAGTGGTTGTGTAGTGGTGGTTGGAGTAGGTGTTAACAGTGAAAGGAGTGTGGTTGTAGTGGTGGTGGTGTAGGTGTTAACAGTGGAAAGGAGTGGGGTTGTAGGTGTGGGTGTAGGTGTTAACAGTGCAAGGAGTGGTGTTGTAGTGGGTGGTGGTGAAGGAGGATAACAGTGCAATGAGTGGTGGTTGTAGTGGTGGTGGTGTAGTGGTTACCAGTGCAAGAGTGGTGGTTGTAGTGTGGTGGTAGTAGTTGTTAACATTGCAATGAGTGTGTTGAAAGGTGTGTAGTAGTAGGATTAACAGTGCAGAGGAGTGGTGGTTTGTAGTGGAGGAAGTGTAAGGTGTTAACAGTGCAAGGAGTGGAGTTGAAGTGGAGGTGGTGTAGTGGTTAACAGTGCAAGGAGTGGTGGTTGTAGTGGTGGTTGTTGAAGGTGGTTAACAGTGCGTGCATAATGTGTTGGCAACACTATGTAATGAAGTGGATCAGCCTCAGCAGGAGGCTTCCCTGGTCGTGGTCAAACCGAGCGCAGCGCTGCGAGTGCAGGCTTCCCGGGTCGTGGTCAAACCTCCTCAGCAGCTGGGAGGCTATCCCGGTCCTCTTGTCAAACCGTCCACAGACTGGGAGCGTCCCCGGGACCCTGGTCAAACCGTCCACAGCTTGGAGGCTTTCCCGGTCCCTGACAAACCGTCCTCAGCTGGGAGGCTTCCCGGGTCGTGGTCAAACCGTCCTCAGCTGGGAGGCTTCCCGGGTCGTGGTCAAACCGTCCTCAGCTGTTAGGCTTCCCGGGTCCTGGTCAAACCGTCTACTATGGTTGAGTTTAAAAGATTTTGTTGTATTGGTGGAACTTGAAACCCGTGCAAGTGTGTCCAAAAAGCCACAGGCCGAGTGGTTAACGCATTGGCATCTGAGTCTTGAGGACTAATTTGCAATGAGTTCAAACCCCACCTGTTCCGTGATTTGCTTGCACTCATCCTGTTATCATTTCGCGATTCACGATGGCTCTAATAAGATTCATCCAATTAGGTAAATTTCTATTCACCATAATAGGGTTAGCAAGGGCCACCACTGAGACCACAAATGAAGGTTTTCACAGACGAACCCTATACCAGCGTGACTGTGTCGCAGTCTAGCTCAAGTCCCTTCAAAGTCGCCATCATGAGTCAAGATATCCTTAACCAGCCTCACTCTGGAAACAATACCATAATGTTGACGAGGTTACGAATCTTTTATTGTACCTACCGTAGTAGACTGAGGCGTAGTTTGGCTGGCTGACGTCCCAGATCCAGCCAGTCGTCTCTAAGACGTTGTTACTGACTGGAACACCTGCCTATGGGCAAGGATCACTTGCAATTACTTCTCCAACCTCCACTAACTACTGAAACTGTAGGTGATCTTCCCTACGACATTTCTAACTTCAATTATAGGGATTATTTAAATTAAATGGTTGGAATTTAGAGTAATGACCCTGGCTAGCTATGTAAAAACTAGGTACCCTTGTAGCCAGCTACGTTCCCCTCTCTAATTTCTCCTTATCTAATCCTTTTATCGTATTGATGATTCCTTATCTCCATCTGGCACTTATCACTGTACAATATCCAGGGTGCCGCGCCCCTCTATAATGTATGACGGGGAAAATAGACAGATTAAAATGATACGATCAGCAAGTGTCCAAATTACCGAGCTGGTACAGTGAAACACCCGACCTCGGCGCTGCTGAGGACGGTAATGATGATGGAACAGTGTTGCGGCTCCCTCAGCCTAGGATCCACACCTCAGCCTGGGATCCATACCTCAGCCTGGGATCCACACCTCAGCCTGGGATCCACACCTCAGCCAGGGAACCACACCTCAGCCAGGGATCTACACCTCAGCCACGGAGCCACACCTCAGCCCGAGATCCACACCTCAGCCAGGGATCCACACCACAGATATTCCCCTAACATATCTATCCAGCCATACCACTAGGCATAAGTTCCAGGCTCCTCTCCCTGCATAACACAGCACCGTTTGGCAGGACCATTGTCAGATCACATTTGAGAGAGAAAAGGCAAAGAAGGCCAGGAGGCAGAAAGGGGAGGGGGAGGAGAAGCATCAGTATTAGTAGTAGTAGTAGTAGTAGTATTGATAGTAATACTATTAGCAGCAGGATAGCAGTGGTAGTAGCAGAAATGTGGAAGCTGTAGTAGTAGTAGTAGTAGTACTGCTTCTACTACTAATAGTAGTAGGAGCAGTACTAGTACTAGTACTAGTAGTACCAGTAGTGAGAGAATTAGTAATAGTGGAAGCTTAAACGAACAAGAGAAAAGAGAACCGTTGTCCCACAAACGTTGGTAAACCCATGGAACACAAAACCCATGGAACACAAAATCTATGGAACATAAAACCCATGGAATACAAAACCCATGGAACACAAAATCCATGGAACACAAAACCCATGGAATACAAAACCCATGGAACACAAAACCCATGGAATACAAAACCCATGGAACATAAAACCCATAGGACAAAAAAAACACAGGGCAAAAAAAATCATGGAACAAAAATCCTATGTGACAAAAAACCCATGGGACAAAAACACAGAACAAAAAACCCATTGGCCAAAAACCCATGGGCCAAAAACCCATGGGCCAAAAACCCGTGGGCCAAAAACCCATGGGCCAAAAACCCATGGGCCAAAAACCCATGGGCCAAAAACCCATGGGCCAAAAACCCATGGGCCAAAAACCATGGGCCAAAACCG
>NC_069409.1:13719784-13849784 GCF_026875155.1 Cherax quadricarinatus
GTGGGGTGGTGTAGGGGTTAACAGTGAAGGGGGGGTGGTTGTAGTGGTGGTGGGTAGGTGGTTAACAGTGAAAGGGGGGGTGGTTGTATGGGGTGTGTATGGTTAACCGTGAAAGGGGTGGTGGTTGTATGGTGGTGGTGTAGGTGGACATTAAAAAGGATGGGGGTTTTTTAGTGGTGGGGGTAGGGTTAACAGTGCAAGGAGTGGTGGTTGAGGGGGGGTGTAGGTGGTTAACGTAAAAGGGGGGTGGTTTTGTGGTGGGGTTTGTGGTGGTTAACAGTGAAAGGAGTGGTGGTTGTAGTGGTGGGGGGTGTAGGGGTTAACAGTGACAGGGGTGGTGGTTGTAGGGGGGGGGTGTAGGGGGTTTTCATAAAAAGGGGGTGGTTGAGTGGGGGTGGTGTAGGTGGTTAACAGTCAGGGGGGGGTTTTTGTGGGGGGGTGGTGGTGCGGTGGTTAACAGGACAGGGGTGGTGGTTGTAGTGGGGTGTGAGGGGGGTTTTTCAGTGAAAAGGGTGGGGGGTTGTGTGGTGGTGGTGTAGGGGGTTTTAACAGTGAAAGGGGTGGGGGTTGTAGTGGTGGGGTGTAGGTTTTTAACGTGAAGGGGTGGTGGTTGTGTGGTGGTGGTGTAGGTGGTTAACGTGAAAGGGGTGGTTTGTAGTGGTGGGGGTGTAGGGGAACAGTAAAGGAGTGGGGGGTTGTAGTGGGGGTGTAGGTGGTTAACAGTGAAAGGAGTGGTGGTTGTAGTGGTGGTGGTGTAGGTGGTTAACAGTGAAAGGGGTGGTGGTTGTAGTGGTGGTGGTGTAGGTGGTTAACAGTGAAAGGAGTGGTGGTTGTAGTGGTGGTGGTGTAGGTGGTTAACAGTGCAAGGAGTGGTGGTTGTAGTGGTGGTGGTGTAGGTGGTTAACAGTGAAAGAGTGGTGGTTGTAGGGGTGGGGGGTGTGGGTTTGGTTAACAGTGCAAGGAGTGGGGGTTGTGTGGTGGGGGTTAGGTTGGAACAGTGCAGGGGTGGTGGTTGTAGTGGTGGTGGTGGTGCAGGGTTAACAGTGCGGGGGTGGTGGTTGTGGGTGGTGGTGTAGGTGTTTTCATAAAAAGGGGGGTGGTTGTGTGGTGGTGGTGTAGGGGGTTTAAATAGGAAAGGGGTGGGGTTTTGTAGGGGGGGTGGTGTAGGTGGTTAACGTGAAAAGGGGGGTGGTTGTAGTGGGTGGTGGGTGGGTGGTTAACCGTGAAAGGGGGGGGGGGGTTGTAGTGGTGGTGGTGTAGGGGGTTAACGTAAAAGGGGTGGTGGTTGTAGTGGGGGTGGTGTAGGTGGTAAGTAAAAGGAGTGGTGGTTGTGTGGTGGGGTGTGGGGGTTAAACAGTGCGGGGAGTGGGGGTTTTTTAGTGTGGTGGTGTAGGTGGTTAACAGTGCAAGGAGTGGGGGTTTGGTAGTGGTGGTGGTGTAGGGGGTTTAAACAGTGGCAAGGGGTGTGGTTGTATGATGGTGGTGTAGGGGTTAACGTGAAAGGGATGGTGGTTGTATGGGGTGGTGAGGGTTAACAGTGCAAGGGATGGGGGTTGTAGGGGTGGTGGTGTAGGTGGTTAACAGTGCAAGGAGTGGTGGTTGTAGTGGTGGTGGTGAGGGGTTCAGTGCTGGGAGGGGTGGTTGTGTGGTGTGGTTGTAGGGGTTTAACGTGCAAGGAGTGGTTTGTATGGTGGTGGTGTAGTGGTTAACAGTGCGGGGAGTGGGGGTTGAGTGGTGGTGGTGTGGGGTTATCAGTGCAAGGATGGTGGTTGTAGTGGTGGTGGTGTAGGGGTTTAACAGTGAAAGGAGTGGGGGTTGAGTGATGGGGTGTAGGGGTTTAACAGTGCAAGAGTGGGGTTTATGGTGGGGTGTAGATGGTTATCAGTGAAAGGGAGGGGGTTGAGGGTGGGGTGTAGGGGGTTAACAGGCAAGGATGGTGGGGGTGTAGGGGGTTTAAACAGTGCAAGGGGGTGGTTGAGGGGTGGGGGTGTAGGGGGTAACAGTGCAAGGTTGGGGGGTTGTAGGGGGGTTGTAGGGGTTTAAAGTGCAAGGATGGTGGTTTAGTGGTGGTGGTGAGGGGGTTAACAGTGCAAGGGGGTGGTGTAGTGGTGGGGGTGTAGGGGGTTAAAAATGCAAGGAGTGGGGGTTGTATGTGGGGGGTGTAGGGGGGTTAAACAGTGAAAGGAGTGGTGGTTGTAGTGGTGTAGGTGGTTAACAGTGCAAGGAGTGGTGGTTGTAGTGGTGGTGGTGTAGGTGGTTAACAGTGCAAGGAGTGGTGGTTTGTGGGTAGGTGGTTAACAGGCAAGGAGTGGTGGTTTTTTGGTGGTGGTGTAGGTGGTTAACGGCAAGGGGGGTGGTTGGTGGTGGTGGGGGGGGTTTAAAAGTAAAGGGGGTGGTTGTGGGTGGTGGTGTAGGGGGGTTAACAGTGCAAGGAGTGGGGGTTTTGTAGTGGTGGTGGTGTAGGTGGTTAACAGTGCAAGGAGTGGTGGTTGTAGTGGTGGTGGTGTAGGTGGTTAACAGTGCAAGGAGTGGGGGTTGTAGTGGGGTGGTGTAGGGGTTAACAGTGCGGAGTGGGGGGTTTGTGGTGGGGTGTGGGTGGTTAAAGTGAAAGGGGAGTGGGGGGTTGTAGTGGGGGTGGTGTAGGTGGTTAACAGGCAAGGATGGGGGTTGAGTGGTGGTGGGTAGGGGGTTTAAACGTGCGGGAGTGGTGGTTGAGTGGTGGGGGTGGGGTGGTTAACGTGAAAGGGATGGTGGTTGTAGTGGTGGGGTGTGGGGGTTTAACATGAAAGGAGTGGTGGTTGTAGGGGTTTGGTTGGGTGGGTGGAAACAGTGCAAGGATTTGGTGGTTGTATGGGGGGTGGGTAGGGGGGTTTAAACAGTGAAAGGGATGGGGTTTTGTGGGGTGGTGAGGTGGTTAACAGTGAAAGGAGTGGGGTTGTGTGGTGGGGGTGTGGGGGTTTAAACAGGAAAGGAGTGGGGTTGAGTGGTGGGGTGTGGGTGGTTAACAGTGCAAGGAGTGGGGGTTGTATGGGGGTGGTGTAGGTGGAAAAAACAGTGCAAGGGAGTGGTGGTTGTAGTGGTGGTGTGTAGGGGTTAACGTGCAAGGAGTGGTGGTTTAGTGGGGTGGTGTAGGTGGTTAACATGCAAGGAGTGGTGGTTTTAGGGGTGGGGGTGAGGGGGTTAAAACATGCAAGGGTGGGGGTTGTAGGAGGGTGGGAGGTGGTTAACGGGCCCAAAGGAGTGTGGTTGTAGGGGGTGGTGTAGGTGGTTAACAGTGCAAGGAGGGGTGGTTGTAGTGGTGGTGGGTGGTGGTTAAAGTGCAAGGAGTGGGGGTTTGTAGGGGTGGTGGGTAGGTGGTTAACGTGCAAGGAGGGTGGTTGTAGTGGTGGTGGTGTAGGGGGTTAACAGTCAAGGAGTGGGGGGGTGTAGGTGGTTAACATGAAAAGGATGGGGGTTTGTAGTGGTGGGGTGTGGTGGTTAACTTTTGAAGGAGTGGGGGTTGCGTGGGGTGGTGTAGGGGGTAACAGTGCAAGGAGTGGTGGTTGTAGGGGTGGGGGTGTAGGAGGTTAACAGTGCAAGGGTGGTTTTGTAGTGGTGGGGGTGAGGTGGTTAACAGTGCAAGGAGTGGTGGTTTTGATGGTGGGGGTGTAGGGGGTTTTAACATGCAAGGGTGGTGGTTGTAGTGGGGGTGGTTTAGGTGGAAACAGTGAAAGGAGGGGTGGTTTTTAGTGGTGGTGGTGAGGTGGTTAACAGTGAAAGGATGGTGGTTGTGTGGTGGGGGTAGGTGGTTAACAGTGCAAGGGTGGGGTTGTAGTGGTGGTGGTGTAGGGGTTAACAGTGCAAGGAGTGGGGGTTGAGTGGTGGGGGTGTGGGTGGTTAACAGTAAAGGAGTGGTGGTTGGTGGTGGGGGTTTGTGGGTTTGGTTAACGTGAAAGGAGGGGGGTTGTGTGGTGGTGTAGGTGGTTAAAATGCAAGGGTGGTGGTTGAGTGGGGGGGTGGTGGTTAACAGTGAAGGAGTTGTGGTTTTTGTGGTGGGGGTGTAGGGGGGTTAAAACAGTGAAAGGATGGTGGTTTAGTGGGGGTGGTTAGGGGGTTTAACAGTGCAAGGGTGGTGGTTGGGGTGGGGGTGTGGGGGTTTAACATGAAAGGAGTGGTGGTTGTATGGTGGTGGGTGTAGGGGGTTAACAGTGCAAGGAGTGGTGGTTGTAGTGGTTGGGTAGGTGGTTAACAGTGCAAAAGTGGAGGTTGTAGTGGTGGGTGTAGGTGGTTAACAGTGAAGGAGTGGTGGTTGTGTGGTGGTGGGTAGGTGGTTTAACAGTCAAGGAGTGTGGTTTTAGTGGTGGTGGGTAGGGGGTTTAACATGCAAGATTGTTGGTTGTAGGGTGGTGTGTAGGGGGTTAACAGTGCAAGGAAGGGGGTTGTAGTGGTGGGGGTGGGGGTTGGGTTAACAGTGCAAGGAGTGGTGGTTGTAGTGGTGGTGGTGTAGGGGGTTTAAAACAGTGCAAGGAGTGGAGGTTGTAGTGGGGGGTGGTGAGGGGTTAACAGGCAGGAGGGGTGGTTGTAGTGGGGGTGGTGTGGGTGGTTAACAGTGCAAGGAGTGGTGGTTGTGTGGTGGGTGGTTTTGGTGGTTAACAGTGCAAGGAGTTTGGTTGTAGGGGTGGGGGGTGTAGGGGGTTTAAACGTGAAAGGGAGTGGGGTTGTGTGGTGGGGTTAGGTGGTTAACAGGCAAGGAGTGGGGTTGTAGTGGTTGGTTGTAGGGGTTAACAGTGCAAGGAGTGGGGTTGTAGGGTGGTGGTGTAGGGGGGTTAAAACGTGAAAGGGAGTGGGGGTGTTGGGTGGTGGTGTGGTGGTTTAACGGCAAGGGAGTTTGTGTTGTGTGGTGGGGTTTGTAGGTGGTTAACGTGCAAGGAATGGTGGTTTTTGTGGTGGTGGTGTAGGTGGTTAACAGTGAAAGGGGAGGGGGGTTTAGTGGGGGGGTGTGGGTGGTTAACGTGCAAGGGGGGGTTGTAGTGGTGGTGGTGTAGGTGGTTAACAGTGAAAGGATGGGGTTGATGGTGGGGGTGGGTGGTGGTTAACGTGCAGGATGGGGGTTTTGTAGTGGTGGTGGTGTGGTGGTTAACGGGAAAGGAGTGGGGTTGTAGTGGTGGTGGTTTAGGTGGTAACGGGGAAAGGAGTGGGGTTGTAGGGTGGTGGTGTGGGTGGTTAAAGTGAAGGGTGGGGTTGTAGGGGGTGGTGGTTTTATTTTGGTTAACTGTGCGGAGTGGTGGTTGAGTGGTGGTGGTGAGGGGGTTTAACAGTGCAAGGAGTGGTGGTTGTAGTGGTGGTGGTGTAGGTGGTTAACAGTGCAAGGAGTGGTGGTTGTAGTGGTGGTGGTGTAGGTGGTTAACAGTGCAAGGAGTGGTGGTTGTAGTGGTGGTGGTGTAGGTGGTTAACTTGAAAGGGAGTGGTGGTTGTAGGTGGGGTTTTTGGTGGTTAAAAGTGCAAGGATGGTGGTTGTGTTTGGTGGTGTAGGTGGTTAACAGTGCAAGAGTGGGGGTTGTGGGTGGTGGTGTAGGGGGTTTAAACAGTGAAAGGGAGTGGGGGGTTTTTGTGGTGGTGGTGTAGGGGGTTTAACAGTGCAAGGAGTGGGGGTTTTTGTTGGGGGTGAGGTGGTTAACTGCAAGGAGGGGGGTTTGTGGGGGTGGTGGGTAGGGGGTTAACGTGAAAAGGGTGGTGGTTGTAGGGTGGGGTGTAGGTGGTTAACAGTGCAAGGAGTGGGGTTGTAGTGGTGGTGGTTTAGTGGAACAGTGAAGGGTGGGGGTTTTGTTGGGTGGGGGTGTAGGGGGTTAAACAGTGAAAGGAGTGGTGGTTGTGTGGTGGTGGTGTCGGTGGTTAAAGTGAAAGGGAGTTGTGGTTTAGTTTTTGGGGGTGAGGGGGTTAACAGTGCAAGGGTGGTGGTTTGTATGGTGGGGGTGTAGGTGGTTAACAGTGCAAGGAGTGGTGGTTGTAGTGGTGGTGGTGTAGGTGGTTAACAGTGCAAGGAGTGGTGGTTGTAGTGGTGGTGGTGTAGGTGGTTAACAGTGCAAGGAGTGGTGGTTGTAGTGGTGGTGGTGTAGGTGGTTAACAGTGCAAGGAGTGGTGGTTGTAGTGGTGGTGGTGTAGGGGGTTAACAGTGAAAGGATGGTGGTTGAGTGGGGGGTGGGGAGGGGGTTAACGTGAAAGGAGTGGTGGTTTAGTGGTGGTGGGTAGGGGGTTAAAACAGGGCAAGGGGGGGGGGTTTGTAGGGTGGTGGTGTAGGGGGTTAACAGTGCAAGGAATGGGGGTTGTAGTGGGGGGGTGTAGGTGGTTAACAGGCGGGAGTGGGGGTTTTTGGGGGTGGGGTGTAGGTGGTTAACAGTGCAAGGATGGTGGTTGAGGGGTGGTGGTGTAGGTGGTTAACAGTGCAAGGGTGGTGGTTGTGTGGTGGGGTGGGGGTAGTTAACATGCAAGGAGTGGGTTGTGTGGTGGTGGTGTGGGGGTTAACATTTTGAAAGGGGAGTGGGTGGTTGTGTGGTGGGGGTAGGTGGTACAGTGCAAGGGGGGTTTTTGTAGGGGGTGGTGGTGTAGGTGGTTAACGGAAGGGTTGTGGTTGTATGGTGGGGGTGTAGGTGGTTAACAGTGAAGGATGGTGGTTTTTTAGGGTGGTGGTGTGGGTGGTTAACGGCAGGAGGGGTGGTTGAGGGGTGGTGGTGTAGGTGGTTAACAGTGCAAGGAGGGGGTTTAGTGGTGGGGTGTGGGGGGTTTTAAACAGTCAAGGAATGGGGGGTTTGTATGGGGGGGGTGTAGGGGTTAAACAGTGCAAGGAGGGGGGGTGTAGTGGGGGGGTTTTGGGTGGTTAACAGTGCAAGGAGGGTGGTTGTAGTGGTGGTGGTGTGGGTTTTTAACGTGAAGGAGTGGGGTTGTAGGGGGGGGTTGGGGGTTAACATGCAAGGAGTGGTGGTTTGGAGGGTGGGTGGTGTTAACGGAAAGGGAGTGGGTGGTTGTAGTGGTGAGGTGGTTAACAGGAAAGGGAGTGGTGGTTGAGGGGTGTAGGTGGTTAACAGTGCAAGGGTGGTGGTTGTTTGGTGGTGGTAGGTGGTTAACAGTAAAAAGGAGTGGTGGGTAGTGGGGGTGGTGGGGTGGTTAAAAAGGCAAGGGAGTGGGGGTTGTATGGTGGGGTGTAGGGGTTTAACGGGAAAGGATGGTGGTTGTAGTTGGTGGGGTGTGGTGGTAAACGTGAAAGGAGTGGGGGTTGTTGGGTGGGGTGTGGTGGTTAACGTGCAAGGAGTGGGGGTTTGTAGTGGGGGTGGTGTGGTGGTTAACAGGAAAGGAGTGGGGTTTGTAGTGAGGTGGTGTGGGGGTTTAAAACAGTGAAAGGGAGTGGGGGTTTTGAGGGGTGGGGTGTAGGTGGTTAACAGGCAAGGGTGGTGGTTGTGTGGTGGTGGTTAGGTTTTAACAGTGAAAGGAGGGGTGGTTGTAGTGGTGGTGGTGTAGGTGGTTAACAGTGCAAGGAGTGGTGGTTGTGGTGGTGGTGGTGTAGGGGGTTTAAAATGGCAAGGAGGGTGGTTGTAGTGGTGGTGGTGTAGGTGGTTAACAGTGCAAGGAGTGGTGGTTGTAGTGGTGGTGGTGAGGTGGTTAACAGTGCAAGGAGTGGGGGTTTTAGTGGGGGTGGGTAGGTGGTTAACAGTGAAAGGGAGTGGGGGTTTGTAGTGGGGGTGGGTAGGGGGTTAACAGTGCAAGGAGTGGTGGTTGTAGTGGTGGTGGTGTAGGTGGTTAAAAGTGCAAGGAGTGGTGGTTGAGTGGTGGTGGTGTAGGTGGTTAACGTGCAAGGGTGGTGGTTGTAGTGGTGGGGTGAGGGGGTTTAACGTGCAAGGAGTGGGGGTTGTTGTGGGGTGGTGTAGGGG
The DNA here is from genome assembly GCF_026875155.1 of Cherax quadricarinatus. Taxonomy (NCBI): domain Eukaryota; kingdom Metazoa; phylum Arthropoda; class Malacostraca; order Decapoda; family Parastacidae; genus Cherax; species Cherax quadricarinatus. The sequence goes on from NC_069409.1 coordinate 13,727,686, forward strand.
GTTAACAGTGAAAGGGGAGTGGTGGTTGTGGGGGGTGGGTAGGTGGTTAACGTGCAAGGAGTGGGGGTTGTATGGTGGGGGTGTGGTGGTTAACGGTGAAGGAGGGGTGGTTTGTAGTGGTGGTGGTGTAGGTGGTTAACAGTGCAAGGAGTGGTGGTTGTAGTGGTGGTGGTGTAGGTGGTTAACAGTGCAAGGAGTGGTGGTTGTAGTGGTGGTGGTGTAGGTGGTTAACAGTGCAAGGAGTGGTGGTTGTAGTGGTGGTGGTGGTGTAGGTGGTTAACAGTAAGGAGTTTTTGGTTGTAGTGGTGGTGGTGTAGGTGGAACAGTGCAAGGAGTGGGGTTGTGTGGTGGTGGTGTAGGTTTTTTAACAGTGAAAGGATGGTGGTTTGTAGTGGTGGTGGTGTGGGTGGTTTAAACAGTGAAAAGGGGGGGTGGTTGTAGGGGTGGTGGTGAAGGTGGTTAACAGTGAAAGGAGGGTGGTTGTAGGGTGGTTGTAGGTGGTTAAAGTGCAAGGAGTGGAGGGTTTTGTAGTGGTGGTGGTGTAGGGGTTAACAGGCAAGGAGTGGTGGTTGTAGTGGTGGGGGTTTGTAGGTGGTTAACGTGCAAGATGGTGGTTGTATGGTGGGGGTGTGGGTGGAAACAGTGCAGGAGTTGTGGTTGGTGGGGTGGTGTAGGTGGTTAACGGAAAGGGAAAAGGGGGTTTGTAGTGGGGGTTGGTGTAGGTGGTTAACTGAAGGAGTGGTGGTTGGTGGGGGTGGTGAGGTGGTTAACAGGCAAGGGTGGTGGTTGTAGTGGTGGGGGTGTGGGTGGAAAACAGTGAAAGGGTGGTGGTTGTAGTGGTGGGGGTGTAGGGGTTTTAACAGTGCGGGAGTGGAGGTTGGGGGGGGGTTTGTAGGGGGAAAACAGTAAGGAGGGGTGGTTGTAGTGGGTGGTGTAGGGGGTTTAAACAGTGCAAGGAGGGGGGTTTGTAGTGGTGGGGGTTTTAGGGTTTAACATGAAGGAGTTGGGGTTGTAGTGGTGGGGGTGTAGGTGGTTAACATGAAAGGAATGGTGTTGTAGTGGTGGTGGGTTTTTTAGGTGGTTAACAGTGCAAGGAGTGGTGGTTTGTAGGTGGTGGTGTAGGGGGTTAACGTGAAAGGAGGGGGGTTTGTAGTGGTGGGGGGTGTAGGGGGTTTTAACAGTGAAAGGAATGGGGTTTGGGTAGTGGTGGGGGAGGGGGTTAACAGGAAAGGAGTGGGGGTTTGTAGGGGTGGTGGTGTAGGTTACAGTGCAAGGAGGGGGGTTTTTGTAGTGGGGGTGGTGAGGGGGTTTAACAGGCAGGATGGTGGTTGTAGTGGTGGTGGGTAGGTGGTTTAACTGCAAAGTGGTGGTTGTATGTGGTGGTGTGGGTGGTTAACAGTGAAAGGGAAAGGGGTGTTGTAGTGGTGGGGTGTAGGTGGTTAACAGTCAAGGAGTGGGGGTTTGTAGTGGTGGTGGTGTGGTGGTTAACAGTGCAAGGAGGGGGGTTGTGGGTGGGGGTTGTAGGTGGTTAACTTCAAGGATGGGGGTTGTATGGTGGGGGTGTAGGTGGTTTAAACTGTGCAAGGAGGGGTTTGGGTTGTAGTGGTGGGGGGTGTAGGGGGTTTTTAACAGGCAAGGGTGGTGGTTGTAGTGGTGGTGGTGAAAGGGGGGTTTAACGGGGCAAGGAGTGGGGTTGTAGTGGTGGTGGTGTAGGTGGTTAACGTGCAAGGAGTGGTGGTTTAGGGGGGGGTTGTGTGGGTGGTTAAAAGGCGGGAAAGTGGGGTTGTAGTGGTGTAGGGGGGTTTAAAACAGTGAAAGGAGTGGTGGTTGTAGTGGGGGGGGTGGTGTGGGGTTAACAGTGCAAGGAGTGGTGGTTGTATGGTGGTGGTGTAGGGGGTTAACAGTGCAAGGAGGGGTGGTTTGTGGGGTGGTGGTGTTAGGGGTTAACAGTGCAAGGAGGGGTTGGTTGTAGTGGGGGTGGGTAGGTGGTTAACAGTGCAAGGAGTGGGGGGTTGTTGGTGGGGGTTTGTAGGTGGTTAACAGTGCAAGGAGTGGTGGTTGTAGTGGTGGTGGTGGGGTGGTTACAGGCAAGGAGTGGGGGTTTGTAGTGTTGGGGTGTAGGGGTTAACAGGAAGGATGGGGGTTTGGTTTGGTGGTGGTGTAGGTGGTAACAGTGCAAGGAGTGGGTGGTTGTAGTGGTGGTGGGGTAGGTGGTTAACAGGCAAGGAGTGGTGGGGTTTGGTGGGGGGTAGGTGGTTAACGTCAAGAGGGGGGTTTGTAGGGGTGGGGTGTAGGGGGTTAACGTGGAAAGGAAAGTGGTGGTTGTAGTGGTGGTGGTGTAGGTGGTTAACAGTGCAAGGAGTGGGGGTTGTGTGGTGGGGTGTGGTGGGTTAACGTGAAAGGGGAGGGTTTTAGTGGTGGTGGTGTGGGTGGTTAAATGCAAGGGTGGGGTTGTAGGGTGGTGGTGTAGGGGGGTTTAACAGTGCAAGGATGGGGGTTTGTGTGGTGGGGTGTGGGTGGTTAACATGCAAGGAGTGTGTTGTAGTGGTGGTGGTGTAGGGGTTTAAAATGCAAGGAGTGGGGGGTTGTGTGAGGGGTTTTGTGGTGGTTAACAGTGCAAGGGTGGGGTTTTTTGTGGGGTGGTGGGTGGTTAACATCAAGGAGGGGGGTTGTAGGGGTGGGGGTAGGGGGTTTAAACAGGGAAAGGAGGGGTGGTTGTAGTGGTGGTGGGTGTAGGGGGTTTAAACAGTGAAGGGAGTGGTGGTTGTAGTGGTGGGGGTGTAGGTGGAAAACGGAAAAGGAGTTTGGTTGTAGTGGTGGTGGTGTAGGGGTTACAGTGAAGGGTGGGGTTGTAGTGGTGGTGGTGAGGTGGTTAACAGTGCAAGGATGGGGTTGTATGGGGGTGGTGTAGGTTTTTTTAACAGGAAAGGGAGTGGTGGTTGTGTGGTGGTGGTGTAGGGTTTAACAGTGAAAGGAGTGGGGGTTGTAGGGTGGGGGTGGGGGTTTAACGTGCAAGTGGTGGTTTAGTGGTGGTGGTGTAGGTGGTTACATGCAAGGAGTGGGGGTTTGTATGGTGGTGGTGTAGGTTTTTAACAGGCAAGGAGTGGGGGTTGTGGGTGGGGTGTGGTGGTTAAAGTGCAAGGAGTGGTGGTTGTGTGGTGGGGTGTAGGGGTTAAAAGTCAAGGGGGGGGTTGTAGTGGTGGGGGTGTAGGGGGTTTTAACGTGCAAGGATTGTGGTTGTAGTGGTGGTGGTGTAGGGGGGTTAAAGTGAAGGGATGGTGGTTGTAGGGGGTGGGGGTGAGGTGGTTAACGTCAAGGGTGGGGGTTTGTAGTGGTAGTTATAAGGTTTTTACAATGTTTTCTTCCCCAGACGTATTTGGGGTTGCAGCACTATTAATGAATGGATCAGCCTCACTGGGAGGCTTCCCGGGTCGGGTCAACCGTCCTCGGGGGGGGGGTTTCCCGGGGTTGGTCAAACCGTCCTCACTGGGAGGCTTCCCGGGTGTGGTAAAACCGCCTCAGCGGGAGGTTTCCGGGTCGTGGTAAAACCGTCCTCAGTGGGAGGTTTCCCGGTCGTGGTCAAACCGTCCCAGTGGGAGGTTCCCGGGTCGTGGGTCAAACCGTCCTCAGCGGGGGCCCCCGGGTCTGGCAAACCGTCCTCACTGGGAGGCTTCCCGGGGCGTGGTCAAACCGTCCTCAGCTTTTGGGTTTCCCGGGGTCCTGGTCAAACCGTCTACTATGGTTGATTTTAAAAAGATTTTTTTTTTGGGGGAAACTTGAAACCCGGCAAGTGTGCCCAAAAAGCCAAGGCCGAGGGGAAACGCTTGGATCTGAGTCTTGAGGACTAATTTGCAATGAGTTCAAACCCCACCTGTTCCGTGATTGCTTTCACTCTCCTTTATCATTTTGCGATTCACGATGGCTCAATAAGATTCATCCAATTTGGTAAATTTTTTATTCACCAAATAAAGGGTTAGAAGGGCCCCCACTGAGACCACAAATGAAGGGGTTTTTACAGACAACCCCCTACCCGCGTGACGTGTCGCGTCTGTCAAGTCCCTTTAAAGTCGCCATCAGGGGTCAAGATATCCTTTAACCCCCCTCCTCTGGAAAAAATACCTAATGTTGCGAGGTTACGAACTTTTATTGTACCTACCTTAGCTGAGGCGTAGTTTGGTGGTGACGCCCAGATCCCGCAGCGTCCTTTAAAACGTTTTTTACTGATGGGAAACCTGCCTATGGCAAAGGGCACTTGCAATTACTTCTCCCAACCCCCCTAATACTGAAACTGGAGGGGTCTTCCCTACGACATTTCTAAATTCAATTATAGGGATTATTTTTTTTAATGGTTGGAATTTAGAGTAATGACCCCGGGTAGCTATGTAAAAACAGGACCCTTGTGCCGTAGTTCCCTCTCTAATTTTCCTTTATCTAATCCTTTTTGTATTGATGATTCCTTTTCCATTGGCCCTTTTTCACTGTACAAAATTTTCCCGGGTGCCGCGCCCCCCTATAAAAGTATGACGGGGAAAATGACAGATTAAAATGATAGATCCAAATGTCCAAATTCCCAGTGGTCAGTGAAAACCCGACCCCGGCGCTGCTGAGGCGGTAAAGGGTGATGGAACATGTTGCGGCTCCCCCAGCCCCAGGGTCCACACCTCAGCCTGGGGTCCATACCTCAGCCTGGATCCAAACCCCCGCCTGGGATCCACACCTCGCCGGGGAACCCCCCCAGCCCGGGATCTACACCTCACCACGGAGCCACACCCCAGCCGAGATCCACACCTCAGCCCGGGATCCACACCACAGAATTCCCTAACATTCTATCCAGCCATACCTAGGGTAAGTTCCAGGTCCTTCCGCATAAACGACCGTTTGCGACCATTGTAGTCCCCTTTGAGAGAGAAAAGGGAAAGAAGGCCCGGAGGCAGAAAAGGGGGGGGGGAGGAGAACGTCAGTATTTGTAGTATAGTGTAGTAGTATGATAGTAATACTATTAGAGAGGATACATGGTGTGCAGAATGTGGAAGCTGATATAGTGTAGACTGCTTCACTACTAATATGTAGGAAACAGTACATACTAGTATAAATGTACCTAGTGAGAGAATTGTAATAGTGGAAGCTTTAAAAAACAAGAGAAAAGGGAAAACCCTTGTCCCCAAAAGTTGGAAACCATGGAAAAACAAAAACCATGGAAACAAAACCCATGGAACACAAAATCAAGGAAAACAAAACCCCTGGAACACAAAATCCATGGAACATAAAACCCCTGGAAAAAAAAACCCATGGAACAAAAACCCCTGGAACACAAAAAACAAGGAACACAAAACCCCCTGGAATACAAAACCCCGGAACACAAAACCCATGGAACACAAAACCCCTGGAAAACCCAAAACCCCTGGGGAAAACAAAAACCCCTGGAACAAAAACCCTGGGGCAAAAAAACACAGGGCAAAAAAAAAACATGGAACAAAAAAACCCATGTGACAAAAAACCCTGGGGGCAAAAACACAGAAAAAAAAAACCCATTGGGCCCAAAAACCCATGGGCCAAAAAACCCCTGGGCCAAAAAAACCGTGGGGCCCAAAAACCCCCTGGGCCAAAAACCCCTGGGCCAAAAACCCATGGGCCAAAAACCCGTGGGCCAAAAACCCATGGGCCAAAAACCCATGGGCCAAAAACCCGTGGGCCAAAAACCCATGGGCCAAAACAAGCTTAGGTGGAGGCAGTGGAGATGTGGTGTGTGAGGGCAATGTGAGGTGTAAATGTTATGCAGAGAATACGTAATGTGAAAATTAGGAGAAGTGGAGTTAGTAAAAGTGGAGTTAGTAAAAGTGGAGTTAGTAAAAGTGAAGTTAGTAAAAGTGGAGTTAGTAAAAGGAGTTGTAAAGTGGAGTTAGTAAAAGTGAAGTTAGTAAAAGTGGAGTTAGTAAAAGTGGAGTTAGTAAAAGTGAAGTTAGTAAAAGTGGAGTTAGTAAAAGTGAAGTTAGTTAAAAGTGGAGTTAGTAAAAGTGAAGTTAGTAAAGTGGGTTAGTAAAAGTGGAGTTAGTAAAAGTGGAGTTAGTAAAAGTGGAGTTAGTAAAAGTGGAGTTAGTAAAAGTGGAGTTAGTAAAAGTGGAGTTAGTAAAAGTGGAGTTAGTTTAAAAATGAAGTTAGTAAAAGTGGGTTAGTAAAAGTGGAGTTAGTAAAGTGGAGTTAGTAAAAGTGGGTTAGTAAAAGTGGAGTTAGTAAAAGTGGAGTTGTAAAAGGGAGTTAGTAAAAGTGGAGTTAGTAAAAGTGAAGTTAGTAAAAGTGGAGTTAGTAAAAGTGAGTTAGTAAAAGTGGAGTTGTAAAAGTGGAGTTAGTAAAGTGGAGTTAGTAAAAATGGAGTTAGTAAAAGTGGAGTTAGTAAAAGTGGAGTTAGTAAAAGTGGAGTTAGTAAAAGTGGAGTTAGTAAAAGTGGAGTTTGTAAAAGTGGGTTAGTAAAAGTGGAGTTAGTAAAAGTGGAGTAGTAAAAGTGGAGTTAGTAAAAATGGAGTTAGTTTAAAAATGGAGTTAGTAAAAGTGGAGTTAGTAAAAGTATTATCAAGAGAGCTGAAGAGGAGTTGTTGAGATGGTTCGGCCATGTAGAGAGGATGGAGAGTGTGTGAGTCAGTAGGGTGAGGAAGGTGGGGTAGGGGTCGGCCTAGGAAAGAGTGGAGGGAGGGGGAAAAGGAGGTTTTGTGTGTGAGGGGCTTAGACTTGTAGCAAGCGTGCGTGAGTGTGTTAGGAGCACGTAGAGACGGTTTTTTTTATGACTTGAGGTGCTGTTGGAGTGCAAGCACTTAACCAGTTAACAGGACTTGAGTCCTGACGGTGGGAAGTACACTGCCTGCACGCTGACGGTGGGAAGTACACTGCCTGCACGCTGACGGTGGGAAGTACACTGCCTGCACGATGACGGTGGGAAGTACACTGCCTGCACGCTGAGGGTGGGAAGTACACTGCCTGCACGCTGACGGTGGGAAGTACACTGCCTGCACGCTGACGGTGGGAAGTTCATGCCTGCACGTGACGGTGGAAGTACACTGCCTGCACGCTGACGGTGGGAAGTACACTACCTGTACACTGACGGTGGGAAGTACTCTGCCTGTACACTGACGGTGGGAAGTACACTACCTGTACACTGACGGTGGGAAGTACACTGCCTCTACACTGACGGAGGGAAGTACACTGCCTGTACACTGACGGTGGGAAGTACATACTGTAATGGGCGGTGGGAAGTACACTACCCGTACACTGACGGTGGGAAGTACTCTGCCTGTTTCACTGACGGTGGGAAAATACATACCCGTACACTGACGGTGGGAAGTACACTGCCCCTACACTGGGCGGAGGGAAAATTACACTGCCTGTACACTGACGGTGGGAAGTACATACCTGTACACTGACGGTGGGAAGTCACTGTCTGTACACTGACGGAGGGAAGTACACTGCCTGTACAGGGCGGAGGGGGAAATACACTTCCTGTACACTGACGGTGGGAAGTCACTAACTGTACACTGACGGTGGGGAAGTACACTACCTGTACACTGACGGTGGGAAGGGACACTACCTGTACACTGACGGTGGGAAGTACACTACCTGTACACTGACGGTGGGAAGTACACTACCTGTACACTGACGGAGGGAAGTACACTGCCTGTACACTGACGGTGGGAAGTACACTACCTGTACACTGACGGTGGGAAGTACACTACCTGTACACTGACGGGTGGGAGTACACTGCGGTACACTGACGGAGGGAAGTACACTACCTGTACACTGACGGTGGGAAGTACACTGCCTGTACACTGACGGAGGGAAGTACACTACCTGTACACTGACGGTGGGAAGTACACTAACTGTACACTGACGGTGGGAAGTACACTGACGGTGGGAAGTACACTTACCCGTACATGACGGTGCGAAGTACACTGCCTGTACACTGACGGAGGGAAGTACACTGCCTGTACACTGACGGTGGGAAGTACACTAACTGTACACTGACGGTGGGAAGTACACTACCTGTACACTGACGGTGGGAAGTACACTACCTGTACACTGACGGTGGGGGAAATACACTACCTGTACACTGACGGTGGGAAGTACACTACCTGTACACTGGCGGTGGGAAGTACAATACCTGTACCCCTGGGCGGTGGGAAGTACACTACCTGTACACTGACGGTGGGAAGTACACTACCTGTACACTGACGGTGGGAAGTACACTACCTGTACACTGACGGTGGGAAGTACACTACCTGTACACTGACGGTGGGAAGTACACTACCTGTTACAATGACGGTGGGAAGTACACTACCTTGTACACTGACGGTTGGAAGTACACTACCTGTGCACTGACGGTGGGAAGTACACTACCTGTACATGACGGTGGGAAGTACACTACCTGTACATGACGGTGGAAGTACACTACCTGTACACTGACGGTGGGAAGTACACTACTGTACACTGACGGTGGGAAGTTTCACTACCTGTACACTGACGGTGGGGAAGTACACTGCCTGTACCTGACGGTGGGAAGTTTCACTGCCCGTACACTGACGGTGGGAAGTACACTACCTGTACAACTGGGCGGTGGGAAGTACACTACTGTACACTGACCCGGGGGGAAGTACACTACTGTACACTGACGGTGGGAAAAATACACTACTGTACACTGACGGTGGAAGTACATGCCTGTACACTGACGGTGGGAAGTCCCCTACCTGTACACTGCGGTGGGAAGTTCACTACCTGTACACTGACGGTGGGAAGTACACTACCTGTACATGACCGTGTGAAGTACACTGCCTGTACACTGACGGTGGGAAGTACACTACCTGTACACTGACGGTGGGAAGTACACTACCTGTACACTGACGGTGTGAAGTACATGCCTTGTACACTGACGGTGGGAAGTACACTACCTGTACACTGACGGTGGGAAAGTACACTACCTGCACACCCGGCGGTGGGAAGTACACTACCTGTACACTGACGGTGGGAAGTACAATACCTGTACACTGACGGTGGGAACTACACTGCCTGTACACTGACGGTGGGAAGTACACTACCTGTACACTGACGGTGGGAAGTACACTACCTGTACACTGACGGTGGGAAGCACACTACCTGTACACTGACGGTGGGAAGTACACTACCTGTACACTGACGGTGGGAAGTACACTACCTGTACACTGACGGTGGGAAGTACACTACCTGTACACTGACGGTGGGAAGTACACTACCTGTACACTGACGGTGGGAAGTACACTACCTGTACACTGACGGTTGGAAGTACACTGCCTGTACACTAACGGTGGGAAGTACACTGCCTGTACACTGGGCGGTGGGAAGTACCTACCTGTTTCACTGACGGTGGGAAGTACACTACCTGTACACTGACGGTGGGAAGTACACTGCCTGTACACTGACGGTGGGAAGTACACTACCTGTACACTGACGGTGGGAAGTACACTACCTGTACACTGACGGTGGGAAGTACACTACCTGTACACTGACGGTGGGAAGTACACTGCCTGTACACTGACGGTGGGAAGTACACTACCTGTACACTGACGGTGGAAAGTACACTACCTGTACACTGACGGTGGGAAGTACACTACCTGTACACTGACGGTGTGAAGTACACTACCTGTACACTGACGGTGGGAAGTACACTACCTGTACACTGACGGTGGGAAGTACACTACCTGTACACTGACGGTGGGAAGTACACTACCTGTACACTGACGGTGGGAAGTACACTACCTGTACACTGACGGTGGGAAGTACACTACCTGTACACTGACGGTGGGAAGTTTCACTACCTGTACACTGACGGTGGGAGTACACTACCTGTACACTGACGGTGGGAAATTACACTACCTTTACACTGACGGTGTGAAGTTTCACTACCTGTACACTGACGGTGGGAGTTAACACTACCTTGTACACTGACGGTGGGAAGTCACTACATGTACACTGAAGGTGGGAAGTACATTACCGTACACTGACGGTGGGGAAGTACACTACCTGTACACTGCCGGTGGGAAGTAACTACCTGTACACTGATCGGTGGGAAGTACACTACCTGTTACACTGGGACTGTGGGAAGTACACTACCTGTGGGGGGCCCACTGACGGTGGGAAGTACCACTACCTGTACAATGACGGTGGAAGTTACACTACCTGTACACTGACGGTGGGAAGTACATACTGTACAACTGGACGGTGGGAAGTACAAATGCCTGTACACTGACGGTGGGATGTACACGTACTGTGGGACACGTTTTGGCAGAATTATGATTAAAACTGTTTCTTCTTCTTCGGAGTCCCTGCCTCGGTGGGATCACCCCTGCCTCGGTTGGGTCACCCTGCCTCGGTGGGTCACCCTGCCTCGGCTGGGTCACCCTGCCCTCGGTGGGTTCCCCCCCCCCAAAAAAAATAAACCCCCCCCCTGCCTCGTTGGGTCACACTACTTCGGTGGGTCACCCTGCCTCGGTGGGTCACCCTGCCTCGGTGGGTCACCTCCTGCCTCGGTGGGTCCGCCTGCCTAGGTGGGTCACACCTGCCTCGGTGGGTAACCCTGCCTCGGTGGGTTTTTTTTTTTCGGGGGGGTGGGGGCCCCTGCCTCGGTGGGTCACCCTGCCTCGGCGGGTTCACCCTGCCTCGGTGGGTCACCCTGCCTCGGTGGGTACCCTGCCTCGGTGTAGTCACCCTGCTCGGTGGGTCGCCCTGACTCGGTGGGAACCTGCCTCGGTGGGTCACCCTGCCCCTGGTGGGTCACCCTGCCTCGGTGGGTCACCCATGCCTCGGTGGGTAACCCTGCCTCGGTGGGTCTCTCCCTGCCTCGGTGGGGTCACCCTGACTCGGTGGTCGCCCTGCCTCGGTGGGTCACCCAGCTCCGGTGGGATAGGCCTCTGCCTCTGGTGGGTCACCGTCCATGCCTCGGATGGGTCGCCCTGCCTCGGTGGGTACGTGCCTCGGTGGGTTCGCCCTGCCTCGGTGGGTCACCCTGCCTCGGTGGGTCACCCTGCCCTCGGTGGGTCACCCTGCCTCGGTGGGTCACCCTCGCCTCTGTGGGTCTACTTGCCTCGTGGTCACCCTACTTCGGTGGGTCACCCTGCCGCGGTGGGTCACCCTGCTCGGGTGGTTCACCCTGCCTCGGTGGGTCGCCCTGCCTCGGTTGGGTCACCCCTGCCCTCGGTGGGTCGCCCCTGCTCGGGGGTCGCCCTGCCTCGGTGGGTCAACCTGCCTCGGTGGTCCATCGTGCACTGGTGGGTCACCCTGCCTCGGTGGGTCACATGCCTCGGTGGGTCACCCTTCATCGGTGGGTCGCCCTGCCTCGGTGGGTCACCGCCTCGGTGGGTCACCCTGCCTCCGGTGGGTCCACCCTGCCTCGGTGGTTCACCCTGCCTCGGTGGGTCACCCTTGCCTCGGTGGGTCACCCTGCCTCGGTGGGTCACCTTGCCTCGGTGGGTCGCCCTGCTCGGTGGGTCACCCTGCCTCGGTGGGTCGCCTGCCTCGGTGGGTCACCGTGCCTCGGGTGGGTCGCCCTGCTCGGTGGTCACCGTGCCTCGGTGGGTCGCCCTGCTCGGTCGGTCACCCTGCCTCGGTGGGTTCTCCCTGCACTCGGTGGAGTCACCCTGCCTCGGTGGGTCAACCTGCCTCGGTGGGTCTTCCTGCCTCGGTGGGTCTCCCTGCCTCGGTGGGTCACCCTGCTCGTGTGGGTCTCCTTGCCTCGGTGGGTCACCTTGCCTCGGTGGGTTCACCTTGCTCTGTGGGTCGCCCTGCCCGGTGGGTCACCTGCTCGGTGGGTCACCCTGCCTCGGTGGGTCACCCTGCCTCGGTGGGTCACTCTGCCTCGGTGGGTCACCTGCTCGGTGGGTCACCCTGCCTCGGTTGGGGCGTTTCACCTTGCATCGGTTGGGTTCAGCCTGCCTCGGTGGGTCACCTTGCACTCGGTGGGGTCACATTGCCTCGGTGGGTCTACCCTGCCTCGGTGGGGTCACCTTGCTCGGTGGGTCCCTTGTCTCGGTGGGGTCACCTTCCTCGGTGGGTCACCTTGCCTCGGTGGGGTCTACCCTGCCCTACGGTGGGTCACCTTGCCTCGGGGGTCACCTTGCCTCGGTGGGTCACCCTGACTCGGTGGGTCACTTGCCTCGGGTGGGTCCACCTTGCCTCGGTGGGGTCACCTTGCCTCGGTGGGTTTGTCACCTTGCCTCGGTGGGTCACCTTGCTCGGTGGGTCACCCTGCTCGGTGGGTCACCTTGCACTCTTGTGGGTCACCGTGCCTCAGGTGGGTCACCCTGGGCTCGGTGGGTCACCTTGCCTCTGTGGTCACCTTGCCTCGGTGGGTCACACCTGCATCGGTGGGTCACCCTGCCTCGGTGGGTCCCACCCTGCACTCGATGGGTCACCTTGCCTCGGTGGGTCACCCTTGCCTCGGTGGGTCAACCTGCCTCGATGGGGTCACCTTGCTCGGTGCAGTTCACCCCTGCCTCGATGGGTCACCTTGCCTCGGGGGTCCACCTTGCCTCGGTGGGTCACCCTGCCTCGGTGGGTCACCCTGCTGGTGGGTCACATTGCCTCGGTGGGTCACCTTTGCTCGGTGGGTCACCTTGCCTCGGTGGGTCCCACCCTGCCTCGGTGGGTCACCTTGCCTCGGGGGGTCACCCTGCCTCGGTGGGTCACCCTGCTCGGTGGGTCAAATTGCTCGGTGGGTCACCTTGCCTCGGTGGGTCTCCTTGCCTCGGTGGTCACCCTGCCTCGGTGGGTCACCCAACCTCGGTGGGTCACCCTGGCCGTCGGTGGAGGGGGAAGCGGACCGATGTGTTTATTAAGATTTATTTTTTTTCCATTTTGTTAACGTAAAAAAATAAATAATTTTGTACAAAAGAACCTTAGAAAACTTACCTAAACCTTATTATATCATGCGCAATTTTAATTTAGCCTAATCCAACTAAATATATTTTAGATAAGTTTGCAATAATTTAATAGTGAACCAATAGAGGAAGTTAAGCACTGGTGGACCACTAGAGGAAGTTAAGCACTGCTGGACCACTAGAGGAAGTTAAGCACTGGTGGACCACTAGAGGAAGTTACGCATGGTGGTCCACTAGAGAAAGTTTAAGCTCTGGTTGGACCACTAGCGGAAGTTAAGCACGGGTGGACCACTAGAGGAAGTTAAGCACTGGTGGACCACTAGAGGAAGTTAAGCACTGGTGGACCACTAGAGGAAGTTAAGCACTGGTGGACCACTAGAGGAAGTTAAGCACTGGTGGACCATATGAAGGAAGTTTAAGCCATGTGGACCACTAGAGAAAAGTTAAAGCACTGGGGACCATAGAGGAAGTTAGTTAGCACTGGTGGACCACTAGTGGAGTTTTAAGCACTGGTGGACCACTAGAGGAGTTAAGATCTGGTGGACAATTGAGGAAGTTAGCACTGAGTGGACACTAGACGAAGTTATGAACTGGTGACCATCGAGGAAGTTAAGCACTGAGTGGACCACTAGAAGAAGTTAAGAACTGGTGGACCACTAGAGAAAGTTAAGCACTGGTGGACCACTAGAGGAAGTTAAGCACTGGTGGACCACTAGAAGAAGTTAAGAACTGGTGGACCACTAGAGGAAGTTAAGCCTGGTGGAACCAATAGAGGATGTTAAGCACTGGTGGCCACTAGGAAAGTCGTAATCACGGCTGGACCATAGAAGGAAGTTAAGCACTGTGGACCACTAGAAGAGTTAAGAACTGGTGGACCACTAGAGGAAGTTAAGCACTGGTGGACCACTAGAAGAAGTTAAGCACTGGTGGACCACTAGAGAAAGTTAAGCACTGGTGGACCACTAGAGGAAGTTAAGCACTGGTGACACAGACGAAGTTAAGAACTGCGTGGACACTAGAGGAAGTTAAGCACTGGTGAGACCACTAGAGGAAAGTTAAGCCACTGTGGACACTAGAAGAAGTTAAGAAATGGTGGGACCACTAGAAGAAGTTAAGCGTGGTGGACCATAGAGGAAGTTAAGCATGCCCCCCCCCCCCGCCCCCCCCCCCCCCCCCCCCCCCCCCCCCACTCCCCCCCCGACCACTAGAGAGGAAGTTAATGCACTGGTGGGACCCACTAGAGGAAGTTAAGCACTGGTGGACCACTAGAAGAAGTTATGCAATGGTGGTCCACAAGAGGAAGTTAAGCACTGGTGGACCACTAGAGGAAGTTAAGCACTGGTGGACCACTAGAGCAAGTTAAGCACTGGTGGACCACTAGAAGTCTTAACAGTAACTGACAACTACTGGACCACAGGAGGAATGACTAGCACCAGTGGACCAATAGAAAAGGGGTTCTTCACCGGGGGTATCCATATCACTGGGGGTATGAGCACCATATAATTGGGGTATGAGCACCATATAATGGGGGGTATGAGCACCAAATAATGGGAGTATGAGCACTAAGTAATTGTTGGTATGAGCACCAAATAATAGGGGCATGAGCACTAAGTAATGGGGGTATGAGCACTAAGTAATGGGGGGTCTATGAGCACAAATAATTGGATTTGAACAGACCAAATAATGGGGGATATGAGCACCAAAAAAGGGGGATGGAGCACTAAAATGGAGGTGATGAGCACCAAATAATGGAGTGTATAGCAACAAATAATGGGTGTATGAGCACAAATAATGGGGGTATTTTTGGGGGGGGGGGGGGGGGGGGGGGGGGGGGGGGGGGGGGGGGGGGGGGGGGGGGGGGGGGGGGGTGTGTAACAAAAGGGGGGGGGGGGAGCACAAAAACAATCGGGGGTTGTGAACATCAAATAATAGTATGAGCACCATATAATGAGGTGTATGAGCACCAAATAATGGGAGTATGAGCACCAATAATGGGGTATGATCACTAATAATGGGGTTTGATCACCAAATAATGGGTAGTATGATCACCAAATTAATTGGGGTAGGCACCAAATACTGGGGTATGATCACCAAAATAATGGGTGTATGAGCACCAATAATGGGGTATGAGCACCAAATAATGGGGTATGATCACCAAATAATGGGTGTATGAGCACCAAATAAGGGTGTATGAGCACCAAATAATGAGGGTGATGAGCACCAATAATGGGGTGTATAAAGCACAAATATGGAGTATGAGCACCAATAATGCGGGGTTATTTGAGCACCAAATATGGACGGTATGAGCACCAAATTATTGAGGGTATGAGCACCAAATAATGAGAGTGTATATGAGCACCAAATAATGAGGGTATGAGCACCAAATAATGGGGTGTATAATCACCAAATAATGGAGGTTATGTGCACCATATAATTGAGGGTATGAGGCACAAATAATGAGGGTGAATAAGCACAAATATGGAGATATGAGACACAAATATTGGGGTATGAGCACAAATAAATGAGTGTATAGCACCAAAATATGGGGGTATGAGCACCAAATATGGGGTGTATAAGACCAAATAATGGAGGTCATGAGCACCAAAGATGGGGTATGAGCACCAATATATTGAGGTATGAGCACCAAATAAATGAGGGTATGAGCACCAAATAATGGGGTGTATAAGCACCAATTAATGGAGGTTATGAGCACAAATAATGGGGGTCTGAGCACCAAATAATGGAGGTATATGAGCACAAATAATGAGGGTATGAGCACCAAATAATGGGGGTATGTGCACCAATAATGGAGGTGTTAAGCACCAAAATAAATGGAAGTATGTGCACCAATATAAATGAGGGTATGAGCACAAATAATTAATGGTGTATAAGCACCAAAATATGGAGGTATGATCACAAATAATGGGGTATTTTGACACACAAATCATGGGGGTATGAGCACAAAATAATGGGGGTATGATCACCAAATAATGGGGGTTATGAGCACCAAATTAATGGGAGTATGAGCACAAATATTGGGGGTTGAGCACCAAAATAATGGGATTATGAGCACCAAATTATGGGGGTATGAGCACCCAATATGGGGGTATGTGCTCAAATAATGAGGGTTTGAACACCAAATATTGGGGGTATGAGCACCAAATTTGAGGGTATGAGCCACCAAATTATGGGGGTATGAGCACCAAATAATGAGGGTATTAGCACCAAATAAAGGGGGTATGAGCACCAAATAATGAGGGTATGAGCACCCAAATAATGGTGGGTATGATCACCAAATAATGGGGGTCTTGAACAAAAAATGGGGGTATGAGCAACAAAATAATGTGGGTTATGGCCAACAAATAATGGGGGTATGAGCACAAATTAATGAGCGGTATTAGCACCAATTAATGGGGGTATAGCACAATATGAGGGTCTATGAGCACCAAATAATGGGGGTATGATCACCAAATATTGGGGGTCAATGAGCAGCAAATAATTGGGTATGAAGCACCAAATAATGAGGGTATGGTGCATCCAAATAAATTGGGGGTATGATCACCAAATAATGGGGTATGAGCACCAAATAATGAGTGGTATGATCACCAAATAATGGGGGTATGAGCACCAAAATAATGGGAGTATGTGCAACAAATAATGGGGGTATGAGCACCCAATAATGGGATTATGAGCACCAAATAATGGGGGTATGTGCACCAATATGGGGGGGTATTGAGCACAAAATAATGTGGGTTTGATCACCAATATAATGGGGGTATGAGCACCAAATAATGAGGGTAACTATGGCAACAAATAATGGGGGTATGAGCACCAATTAATGAGGGTTTTAGCCACAAAATAATGGGGGTATGAAGCACCAAATAATGAAGGGTATGAGCACCAAATAATGGGGTAGATCACCAAATAATGGGGGGTATATGAGAGCACCATATAATGGGGGTCCATGAGCACCAAATAATGAGGTATGAGCACCAAATAATGGGGTGTTGAGCTCCAAATAATGAGGGTATTAGCACCAAATAATGGGGACGGTATGAGGCACCAAATAAATGATGGGTATTGGAAGCACCTAATAATGGGGGTATGATCACCAAATAATGGGGGTATGAGCACCAAATAATTGGGGTATGAGCACCAAATAATGAGGGTATGAGCACCAAATAATGGGGGTATGAGCACCAAATAATGGGGGTATGAGCACCAAATAATGGGGTATGAGCACCAAATAATGGGGGTATGAGCACCAAATAATGGGGGTATGAGCACCAAATAATGGGGGTATGAGCACCAAATAATGGGGTATGAGCACCAAATAATGGGGGTATGAGCACCAAATAATGGGGGTATGAGCACCAAATAATGGGGGTATGAGCACCAAATAATGGGGATATTGATCTCAATCTGTGATCAATTTTAAAACAAAGTTTTTAGAATAGACTAAATAATCAGCTGTTGTGTAAAGTACCTAACAGCACTGCTGAAGTTATTCTGGTACCTAACAACACTGCTGAAGTTATTCTGGTACCTAACAACACTGCTGAAGTTATTCTGGCACCTAACAGCACTGCTGAAGTTATTCTGGTACCTAACAGCACTGCTGAAGTTATTCTGGTACCTAACAACACTGCTGAAGTTATTCTGGTACCTAACAACACTGCTGAAGTTATTCTGGCACCTAACAGCACTGCTGAAGTTATTCTGGTACCTAACAGCACTGCTGAAGTTATTCTGGTACCTAACAACACTGCTGAAGTTATTCTGGTACCTAACAGCACTGCTGAAGTTATTCTGGCACCTAACAGCACTGCTGAAGTTATTCTGGTACCTAACAGCACTGCTGAAGTTATTCTGGTACCTAACAACACTGCTGAAGTTATTCTGGTACCTAACAGCACTGCTGAAGTTATTCTGGCACCTAACAGCACTGCTCAAGTTATTCTGGTACCTAACAGCACTGCTGAAGTTATTCTGGTACCTAACAACACTGCTGAAGTTATTTCTGGTACCTAACAGCACTGCTGAAGTTATTCTGGTACCTAACAACACTGCTGAAGTTATTCTGGTACCTAACAGCACTGCTGAAGTTATTCTGGCACCTAACAGCACTGCTCAAGTTATTCTGGTACCTAACAGCACTGCTGAAGTTATTCTGGTACCTAACAACACTGCTGAAGTTATTCTGGTACCTAACAGCACTGCTGAAGTTATTCTGGTACCTAACAGCACTGCTGAAGTTATTCTGGCACCTAACAGCACTGCTGAAGTTATTCTGGTACCTAACAACACTGCTGAAGTTATTCTGGTACCTAACAGCACTGCTGAAGTTATTCTGGTACCTAACAACACTGCTGAAGTTATTCTGGTACCTAACAGCACTGCTGAAGTTATTCTGGTACCTAACAGCACTGCTGAAGTTATTACTGGTACCTAACAGCACTGTTGAAGTTATTCTGGTACCTAACAGCACTGCTGAAGTTATTCTGGTACCTAACAGCACTGCTGAAGTTATTCTGGTACCTAACAGCACTGCTGAAGTTATTCTGGTACCTAACAGCACTGCTGAAGTTATTCTGGTACCTAACAGCACTGCTGAAGTTATTCTGGTACCTAACAGCACTGCTGAAGTTATTCTGTACCTAACAGCACTGCTGAAGTTATTCGGTACCTAACAGCACTGCTGAAGTTATTCTGGCACCTAACAGCACTGCTGAAGTTATTCTGGACCTAACAGCACTGCTGAAGTTATTCTGGTTACTAACAGCACTGCTGAAGTTATTCTGGTACCTAACAGCACTGCTGAAGTTATTCTGGTACCTAACAGCACTGCTGAAGTTATTCTGGTACCTAACAGCACTGCTGAAGTTATTCTGGTACCTAACAGCACTGCTGAAGTTATTCTGGTACCTAACAGCACTGCTGAAGTTATTCTGGTACCTAACAGCACTGCTGAAGTTATTCTGGCACCTAACAGCACTGCTGAAGTTATTCTGGTACCTAACAGCAGCTGTCTGAAAGTTATTCTGGTACCTAACAGCACTGCTGAAGTTATTCTGGTACCTAAACATGCACTGCTGAAGTTATTCTGGTACCTAACAGCACTGCTGAAGTTATTCTGGTACCTAACAGCACTGCTGAAGTTATTCTGGTACCTAACAGCACTGCTGAAGTTATTCTGGTACCTAACAGCACTGCTGAAGTTATTCTGGTACCTAACAGCACTGCTGAAGTTATTCTGGTACCTAACAGCACTGCTGAAGTTTATCTGGCACCTAACAGCACTGCTGAAGTTATTCTGGTACCTAACAGCACTGCTGAAGTTATTCTGGTACCTAACAGCACTGCTGAAGTTATTCTGGTACCTAACAGCACTGCTGAAGTTATTCTGGTACCTAACAGCACTGCTGAAGTTATTGTAGTACCTAACAGCACTGCTGAAGTTATTCTGGTACCTAACAGCACTGCTGAAATTATTCTGGTACCTAACAGCACTGCTGAAGTTATTCTGGTACCTAACAGCACTGCTGAAGTTATTCTGGTACCTAACAGCACTGTTGAAGTTATTCTGGTACCTAACAGCACTGCTGAAGTTATTCTGGTACCTAACAGCACTGCTGAGGTTATTCTGGTACCTAACAGCACTGCTGAAGTTATTCTGGTACCTAACAGCACTGTTGAAGTTATTCTGGTACCTTACAGCACTGCTGAAGTTATTCTGGTACCTAACAGCACTGCTGAAGTTATTCTAGTACTTAACAGCACTGCTGAAGTTATTCTGGTACCTAACAGCACTGCTCAAGTTATTCTGGTACCTAACAGCACTGCTGAAGTTATTCTGGTACCTAACAGCACTGCTGAAGTTATTCTGGTACCTAACAGCACTGCTGAAGTTATTCTAGGACCTAACAGCACTGCTGAAGTTATTCTGGTACCTAACAGCACTGCTGAAGTTATTCTGGTACCTAACAGCACTGCTGAAGTTATTCTAGTACTTAACAGCACTGCTGAAGTTATTCTGGTACCTAACAGCACTGCTGAAGTTATTCTAGTACCTAACAGCACTGCTGAAGTTATTCTGGTACCTAACAGCACTGTTGAATTTATTCTGGTACCTAACAGCACTGCTGAAGTTATTCTGGTACCTAACAGCACTGCTGAAGTTATTCTGGTACCTAACAGCACTGCTGAAGTTATTCTGGTACCTAACAGCACTGTTGAAGTTATTCTGGTACCTAACAGCACTGCTGAAGTTATTCTGGTACCTAACAGCACTGCTGAGGTTATTCTGGTACCTAACAGCACTGCTGAAGTTATTCTGGTACCTAACAGCACTGTTGAAGTTATTCTGGTACCTTACAGCACTGCTGAAGTTATTCTGGTACCTAACAGCACTGCTGAAGTTATTCTTGTACTTAACAGCACTGCTGAAGTTATTCTGGTACCTAACAACACTGCTCAAGTTATTCTGGTACCTAACAGCACTACTGAAGTTATTCTGGTACCTAACAGCACTGCTCAAGTTATTCTGGTACCTAACAGCACTGCTCAAGTTATTCTGGTACCTAACAGCACTGCTCAAGTTATTCTGATACCTAAGAGCACTGCTGAAGTTATTCTGGTACCTAACAGCACTGCTCAAGTTATTCTGGTACCTAACAGCACTGCTGAAGTTATTCTGGTACCTAACAGCACTGCTCAAGTTATTCTGGTACCTAACAGCACTGCTCAAGTTATTCTGGTACCTAACAGCACTGCTGAAATTATTCTGGCACCTAACAGCACTGCTGAAGTTATTCTAGTACTTAACAGCACTGCTGAAGTTATTCTGGTACCTAACAGCACTGCTCAAGTTATTCTGGTACCTAACACCACTACTGAAGTTATTCTGGTACCTAACAGCACTGCTCAAGTTATTCTGGTACCTAACAGCACTGCTCAAGTTATTCTGGTACCTAACAGCACTGCTCAAGTTATTCTGATACCTAAGAGCACTGCTGAAGTTATTCTGGTACCTAACAGCACTGCTCAAGTTATTCTGGTACCTAACAGCACTGCTCAAGTTATTCTGGTACCTAACAGCACTGCTGAAGTTATTCTGGTACCTAACAGCACTGCTCAAGTTATTCTGGTACCTAACAGCACTGCTCAAGTTATTCTGGTACCTAACAGCACTGCTGAAATTATTCTGGCACCTAACAGCACTGCTGAAGTTATTCTGGTACCTAACAGTACTGCTGAAGTTATTCTGGTACATAACAGCACTGCTGAAGTTATTCTGGTACCTTACAGCACTGCTGAAGTTATTCTGGTACCTAACAACACTGCTGAAGTTATTCTGGTACCTAACAGCCCTGCTGAAGTTATTCTGGTACCTAACAGCACTCCTGAACTTATTCTGGTACCTAACAGCACTGCTGAAGTTATTATGGTACCTAACAACACTGCTGAAGTTATTCTGGTACCTAACAGCACTGCTGAAGTTATTCTGGTACCTAACAGCACTGCTGAAGTTATTCTGGTACCTAGCAGCACTGCTGAAGTTATACTGGTACCTGACAGCGCTGCGGAAGTTATACTGGTACCTAATATCACTGATGTAGGTGATGATTTGCAGTCTGGTGAAGGAGGTACTGGAACATATTGGTGGTCTGTAATGGTAAGAAAGTTAGAAACCCTACACTAGAACAAGTGTGAGAAGCGAGGAGTCAGTGAAACCAGCTGACATTAGCCAGGTTTTCTCGGAGAGGCGCACCACAAAGCTGAATTAATCTGTCATGTAAGTTGGTGTAACAGAAGAGACTTCACCGTTTAGCAGTAATCAGCAGTCAGGCCAGGTAAGCTTGCCTGACCTCGCCTGGTACTTCATCACTGGTGGTAATTGAGCACTGTGTTTACTAGGCATTGTTTGCCATGAATCACCTGCTTGACAGGTGGACTTGCCATGGGGCAAGGCAACAGAGCCTTGAATTAATGTACGCCATGACACGCGCTCCTACTTAGCTGGAGTGAGATTATTGCGTACCATATTCCCTCCCCACAGCGAAGTGCACCGAATTCGTTATTTCTGTAGCGAAATTGATTGCTCAGACAGCAGGTCTCTCCAAAGAGGCTATGCGGGTGCTGTGTTGCTGTTGACGATAGCAGCAGGCTGTGAATGTGCTGTGTTGGTGTAAGGCAGCGTCGAGGCTGTGCAAGTGCTGTGTTTTTCTTAACGAGGACAGCAGCCAGGACGTGCAGGTGCTGTGTTGGTCTTAACGAGGACAGCAGCCAGGCTGTGCAGGTGTTGTGTTGGTCTTAACGAGGACAGCAGCCAGGCTGTGCAGGTGTTGTGTTGGTCTTAACGAAGACAGCAGCCAGGCTGTGCAGGTGTTGTGTTGGTCTTAACGAGGACAGCAGCCAGGCTGTGCAGGTGTTGTGTTGGTCTTAACGAGGACAGCAGCCAGGCTGTGCAGGTGTTGTGTTGGTCTTAACGAGGACAGCAGCCAGGCTGTGCAGGTGTTGTGTTGGTCTTAACGAAGACAGCAGCCAGGCTGTGCAGGTGTTGTGTTGGTCTTAACGAGGACAGCAGCCAGGCTGTGCAGGTGCTGTGTTGGTCTTAACGAAGACAGCAGCCAGGCTGTGCAGGTGTTGTGTTGGTCTTAACGAGGACAGCAGCCAGGCTGTGCAGGTGTTGTGTTGGTCTTAACGAAGACAGCAGCCAGGCTGTGCAGGTGCTGTGTTGGTCTTAACGAAGACAGCAACCAGGCTGTGCAGGTGCTGTGTTGGTCTTAACGAGGACACAGCCAGGCTGTGCAGTTACTGTGTTGGTCTTAACGAGGACAGCAACCAGGCTGTGCAGGTGCTGTGTTGGTCTTAACGAAGACAGCAGCCAGGCTGTGCAGGTGCTGTGTTGGTCTTAACGAAGACAGCAACCAGGCTGTGCAGGTGCTGTGTTGGTCTTAACGAGGACAGCAACCGGGCTGTGCAGGTGCTGTGTTGGTCTTAACGAGGACAGCAGCCAGGCTGTGCAGGTGTTGTGTTGGTCTTAACGAGGACAGCAGCCAGGCTGTGCAGGTGCTGTGTTGGTCTTAACGAGGACAGCAGCCAGGCTGTGCAGGTTTTTGTTTGGTCTTAACGAGGACAGCAGCCAGGCTGTGCAGGTGCTGTGTTGGTCTTAACGAGGACAGCAGCCAGGCTGTGCAGGTGTTGTGTTGGTCTTAACGAAGACAGAAGCCAGGCTGTGCAGGTGTTGTGTTGGTCTTAACGAGGACAGCAGCCAGGCTGTGCAGGTGCTGCGTTGGTCTTAAGGAGGGCACAGCCAGGCTGTGCAGTTACTGTGTTGGTCTTAACGAGGACAGCAGCCAGGCTGTGCAGGTGCTGTGTTGGTCTTGAGGACAGCAGTCAGGATGTGCAGGTGTTATGTTGGTCTTAACGAGGACAGCAGCCAGGCTGTGCAGGTGCTGCGTTGGTCTTAAGGAGGGCACAGCCAGGCTGTGCAGTTACTGTGTTGGTCTTAACGAGGACAGCAGCCAGGCTGTGCAGGTGCTGTGTTGGTCTTGAGGACAGCAGTCAGGATGTGCAGGTGTTATGTTGGTCTTAACGAGGACAGCAGCCAGGCTGTGCAGGTGCTGCGTTGGTCTTGAGGACAGCAGTCAGGATGTGCAGGTGTTATGTTGGTCTTAACGAGGACAGCAGCCAGGCTGTGCAGGTGCTGTGTTGGTCTTGAGGACAGCAGTCAGGATGTGCAGGTGTTATGTTGGTCTTAACGAGGACAGCAACCGGGCTGTGCAGGTGTTATGTTGGTCTTAACGAAGACAGCAACCGGGCTGTGCAGGTGCTGTGTTGGTCTTGAGGACAGCAGTCAGGATATGCAGGTGTTATGTTGGTCTTAACGAGGACAGCAGCCAGGCTGTGTGATACAGTAATGATCAGTGAGGTACTCTCTCACATACTAGTGTTTGTACTCCCTCCACTCTCATACATGATCACTCACAATCATCTGCCTCATAGTTGCTCTCTCTCTCTCTCTCTCTCTCTCTCTCTCTCTCTCTCTCTCTCTCTCTCTCTCTCTCTCTCTCTCTCTCTCTCTCTCTCTCTCTCTCTCTCTCTCTCTCTGTCTCTCTCGTGATTTCATTGATATATAGACTGCTGGTGAAGGCAGGTACATCATGCAGGATGAGGTTGAAATTAATCTCTGAGGCTCCATGACCACGAATGTCTCTGCATCAAGGATGACACGCTGAGTACTGCTGGGCACCTGGTGTTTAAGGATGGTGGTCCAGTTGGATAGAGTGACGCATACTGTGTTCAGTTCACACAGGGCTGGGCATGGGAACGCAGGATCGAGTCCTGGCCAAGCCGCAGTTCTCTTAATTATATTATATTATATATATATATATATATATATATATATATATATATATATATATATATATATATATATATATATATATATGTATGTATGATTGTTACCTCGTACGTGTGCACTGTTATTAATATACAGAAATCATTGTACTGTTCTATCTGTTGTCTAGATGTTTTATTTGGTTTAAAATGACAAATATCTAGTTATTTCGAGAACATGATATATATGCAAATTAGTCATGATTAATGACCGCTGATGAAAAGATATCCTTGAGTAGAGTTTAGATTAAATAAAGCTGCTGGTGACTACCCGTCTTGCTGTATAATAGCCGCATCTCTTCGAAAAAATCTATAGCAAGAAAAATTCTTAATTTTTAATGAACTGTCGGTGGTCAAAACCAACACAGCATTAACATTCATTGAGAAGATAAGTCCTTAAAGGTGTGAGGCGAGGCAGAGAGCGGTTCTTTGATTTACAGAATGACTTTAAGTGGTAAATTAGAGGGTAAATTGTTATCTTTTTGGTCTAGAAAGTGGAACACAAGAGCCATGAGAAGACACTGCGGTGAGGCGCTTGTGTCTCCATATATGAGCAGACTTTACAACTCACAAATGAATATAATAATGATATACAATATGAACAACTTGGTAAGTTAGACACGTGTACACCAGTGTGGTATCATTATTCCGAAACATATCGCCTGCACATCAGGCTTTCTCAGTTGAGTACAGACGAAGCAGCAGAAGTAGTAGGGATATAAGGATAATATTGCCTCAGAACTGCGTCTTCAAGGGTGATGGAATGTTTCTATCGTGTTTACATCACAGCTTCTGCTGCCTCCTCTGTACTCGACTGAAGAAGCCTACTGTGTAGGCGAAACGTTTCGGAATAAATATATTAACTGTTGCACAAGTGTCTTACTTATCAACTCACAAATGCCTGGGATAACGAGCAAGTACTGCTTTAGTACCTTTATATGCCGGGATTAATGGCCGCGTCCATATTGTCAACACGAGAATATTTCTGAACCAGGAAAAGAAGTTGAGAAACTATGTAGTGTAAGTGTAGTGTGTTAAGGTTGAGCAGCGAGTGAAGGTATGAATGTTGGTTAGTAGCAAGCAAACTATGTATGAAGGTGTTGGTCAGTAGCAAGCAAACTATGTATGAAGGTGTTAGTCAGTAGCAAGCAAACTATGTATGAAGGTGTTGGTTAGTAGCAAGCAAACTATGTATGAAGGTGTTGGTCAGTAGCAAGCAAACTACGTATGAAGGTGTTGGTTAGTAGCAAGAAAACTATGTATGAAGGTGTTGGTTAGTAGCAAGCAAACTATGTATGAAGGTGTTGGTTAATAGCAAGCAAACTATGTATGAAGGTGTTGGTTAATAGCAAGCAAACTATGTATGAAGGTGTTGGTTAATAGCAAGCAAACTATGTATGAAGGTGTTGTTAATAGCAAGCAAACTATGTATGTAGGTGTTGGTTAATAGCAAGCAAACTAGTATATAGGTGTTGGTTAATAGCAAGCAACTATGTATGAAGGTGTTGGTTAATAGCAAGCAAACTATGTATGAAGGTGTTAGTTAATAGCAAGCAAACTATGTATGAAGGTGTTGGTTAATAGCAAGCAAACTATGTATGAAGGTGTTGGTTAATAGCAAGCAAACTATGTATGAAGGTGTTGGTTTATAGCAAGCAAACTATGTATGAAGGTGTTGGTTATAGCAAGCAAACATAGTATGAAGGTGTTGGTTATAGCAAGCAAACTATGTATGAAGGTGTTGGTTAATAGCAAGCAAACTATGTATGAAGGTGTTGGTTAATAGCAAGCAAACTATGTATGAAGGTGTTGGTTAATAGCAAGCAAACTATGTATGAGGTGTTGGTTAATAGCAAGCAAACTATGTATGAAGGTGTTGGTTAATAGCAAGCAAACTATGTATGAAGGTGTTGGTTAATAGCAAGCAAACTATGTATGAAGGTGTTGGTTAATAGCAAGCAAACTATGCATGAAGGTGTTGGTCAGTAGCAAGCAAACTATGTATGAAGGTGTTGGTTAATAGCAAGCAAACTATGTATGAAGGTGTTGGTTAATAGCAAGCAAACTATGCATGAAGGTGTTGGTCAGTACCAAGCAAACTACATATGAAGGCAGGGGTAAGAATACCTTCAGTGATCGTAACTAATCTAGTAAATACTAGTACCCACAGTACCCACAGTACCCACAGTACCCACAGTACCCACAGTACCCACAGTACCCACAGTACCCACAGTACCCACAGTACCCACTGAGTCAAAAACAACATTTCTTTGATGGTTGCCTAAGATCACACAGACATAATACAACACACAGACATAATACAACACACAGACATAATACAACACACAGGCATAATACAACACACAGGACAAAATACAACACACAGACATAATACAACACACAGGCATAATACAACACACAGACATAATACAACACACAGACATAATACAACACACAGGCATAATACAACACACAGACATAATACAACACACAGACATAATAAACACACAGGCATAATACAACACACAGACATAATACAACACACAGACATAATACAACACACAGACATAATACAACACACGACATAATACAACACACAGACATAATACAACACACAGACATAATACAACACACAGACATAATACAAACACAGGCATAATACAACACACAGACATAATACAACACACAGACATGATACAACACACAGACATAATACAACACACAGACATAATACAACACAAAGACATAATACAACACACAGACATAATACAACACACAGACAATAATACAACACACAGACATAATACAACACACAGGCATAATACAACACACGACATAATACAAACACAGACATAATACAACACACAGACATAATACAACAGAAA
Source organism: Cherax quadricarinatus (assembly GCF_026875155.1). NCBI lineage: Eukaryota > Metazoa > Arthropoda > Malacostraca > Decapoda > Parastacidae > Cherax > Cherax quadricarinatus. The sequence continues at coordinate 13,754,861 of NC_069409.1, forward strand.
ATAAACACACGACATAATACAACACACAGATATAATACAACACACAGACATAATACAACACACGGACATAATACAACACACAGACATAATACAACCACAGACACAATACAACACACAGACATAATACAACACACAGACATAATACAACACACAGACATAATACAACACACAGACATAATACAACCAGAGACATAATACAACACACAGGCATAATACAACACACGGACATAATACAACACACAGGCATAATACAACACACAGACATAATACACCACACAGACATAAAACAACACACAGACATAATACAACACACAGACATAATACAACACACGGACATAATACAACACACAGACATAATACAAACACACAGGCATAATACAACACACAGGCATAATACAACACACGGACATAATACAACCACACATACATATACAACACACAGACATAATACAAACAAAGACATAATAAACACACAGACATAATACAACACACAGACATAATACAACACACAGACATAATACAACACACAGGCATAATACAACACACAGACATAATACAACACACAGACATAATACAACACACAGACATAATACAACACACAGACATAATACAACACACAGACATAATACAACACACAGATATAATACAACACACAGACATAATACAACACACGGACATAATACAACACACAGACATAATACAACACACAGACACAATACAACACACAGACATAATACAACACACAGACATAATACAACACACAGACATAATACAACACACAGACATAATACAACACAGAGACATAATACAACACACAGGCATTAATACAACACACGGACATAATACAACACACAGGCATAATACAACACACGACATAATACACCACACAGACATAAAACAACACACAGACATAATACAACACACAGACATAATACAACACACGGACATAATACAACACACAGACATAATACAACACACAGGATAATAAAACACACAGGCATAATACAACACACGGACATAATACAACACACAGACATAATACAACACAGGCATAATACAACACACAGACATAATACAACACACAGACATAATACAACACACAGACATAATACAACACACAGACATAATAAACACACAGGATAATACAACACACAGACATAATACAACACACAGACATAATACAACACACAGACATAATACAACACACAGACATAATACAACACACAGACATAATACAACACAGATAAATACAACACACAGACATAATACAACACACGGACATTAATACAACACACAGACATAATACAACACACAGACACAATACAACACACAGACATAATACAACACACAGAATAATACAACACACAGACATAATACAACACACAGACATAATACAACACACAGACATAATACAACACACAGGCATAATACAACACACGGACATAATACAACACACAGGCATAATACAACACACAGACATAATACACCACACAGACATAAAACAACACACGACATAATACAACACACAGACATAATACAACACACGGACATAATACAACACACAGACATAATACAACACACAGGCATAATACAACACACAGGCATAATACAACACACGGACATAATACAACACACAGACATATACAACACACAGGCATAATACAACACACAGACATAATACAACACACAGCATAATACAACACACAGACATAATACAACACACAGACATAAAACAACACACACATAATACAACACACAGGACATAATACAACACACAGACATAATACACCACACAGACATAATACAACACACAGACATAATACAACACACAGAATAATACAACACACGGACATAATACAACACACAGGCATAATACAACACACAGACATAATACAACACAAAGACATAATACAACACACAGACATAATACAACACACAGACATAATACAACACACAGGCATAATACAACACACGGACATAATACAACACACAGGCATATACAACACACAGACATAATCCACCACACAGACATAATACAACACACAGACATAATACAACACACAGACATATACAACACACGGACATAATACAACACACAGGCATAATACACCACAGACTAATACAATACACGACATAATACAACACACAGACATAATACAACACACAGACATAATACAACACACAGACATAATACAACACACAGACATAATACAACACACAGGACATAATACAACACCGGCTATACAACAACGGACATAATACAACACACAGGCAATAATCACACACACAGACATAATACACCACACAGACATAATACAACACACAGACATAATACAACACAAGACATAATACAACACACGGACATAATACAACACACAGGCATAATACAACACACAGACATAATACAACACACAGACATAATACAACACACAGAAATATACAACACACAGACATAATACAACACACAGACATAATAACAACACACAGACATAATACAACCACAGACATAATACAAACACACAGACATAATACAACACACAGACATAATACAACACACAGACATAATACAACACACAGACATAATACAACACGCAGACATAATACAACACACAGACATAATACAAACACAGACATAATACAACACACAGACAAATACAACACACATACGTAAACAACACACAGACATAATACAACACACAGACATAATACAACACACAGACATAATACAACACACAGACATAATACAACACACAGGCATAATACAACACACAGGCATAATACAACACACAGACATAATACAATCACAAGACATAATACAACACACAGCATAATACAAACACACCGGCATAATGCAACACACTGGCATAATACAACACACAGACATAATACAACACACAGACATAATACAACACACAGGCATATATAAACACACAGGCATAATACAACACACAGCATAATGCAACACACAGACATAATACAACACACAGACATAATACAACACACAGACATAATACAACACAGACATAATACAACACACAGACATAATACAACACACAGACATAATACAACACACAGACATAATACAACACACAGCATAATACAACACACAGACATAATACAACACACAGACATAATACAACACATAGGCATAATGCCAACACAAAGGACATAATACAACACCAGACATAATACAACACACAGGCATAATACAACACACGGCATAATACAACACACTGCATAATACAACACACAGGCATAATACAACACACAGGAAATACAACACCAGAAATACACACACAGACATAATACAACACACAGACATAATACAACACACAGGCATAATACAACACACGGGATAATACAACACACTGGCATAATACAACACACAGACATAATAAACACACAGACATAATACAAAACAGACTAACAACACGCATAATACAACACACTGGCATAATACAACACACAGACATAATACAACACACAGACATAATACACACACAGCATAATAAAACACACTGGCATAATACACACACAGAATAATACAACACACAGACATAATACAACACACAGACATAATACAACACAGACATAATACAAACACGGACATAATACAACACACAGACATAATACAACACACAGACATAATACAACACACAGACATAATACAACACACAGACATAATACAACACACAGACATAATACAACACACAGACATAATACAACACACAGACATAATACAACACACAGGACATAATACAACACACGGGACATAATGCAAACACACAGGCATAATACAACACACAGACATAATACAAACACACAGACATAATACAACACATAGGCATAATACAACACCGACATAATACAAACACAGACATAATACAAACACACAGACATAATACAACACACAGACATAATACAACACACAGACATAATACAACACACAGGACATAATACAACACACAGGACATAATACAACACACAGACATAATACAACACACGGACATAATACAACACACAGACATAATACACACACAGACATAATACAACACACAGACATAATACAACACACGGACATAATACAACACACAGACATAATACAAACAGACATAATACAACACACAGACATAATACAACACACAGACATAATACAACACACAGACATAATACAACACACAGACATAATACAACACACAGACATAATACAACACACAGACATAATACAACACACAGACATAATACAACACACAGACATAATACAACACACAGACATAATACAACACACAGACATAATACAACACACAGACATAATACAACACACAGACATAATACAACATACAGGACATAATACAACACACGACATAATACACACACAGACATAATACAACACACAGACATAATACAACACACATCATAATACAACACACAGACATAATACAACACACAGACATAATACAACACACAGACATAATACAAACACCAGACATAATACAACACACAGACATAATACAACACACAGACATAATACAACCACAACAGACATAATACAACACACAGACATAATACAACACACAGACATAATACAACACACAGACATAATACAACACACAGACATAATACAACACACAGACATAATACAACACACAGACATAATTCAACACACAGACATAATACAACACACAGACAAATACAACACACAGACATAATACAACACACAGACATAATACAACACACAGACATAATACAACACACAGACATAATACAACACACAGACATAATACAACACACAGACATAATACAACACACAGACATAATACAACACACAGACATAATACAACACACAGACATAATACAACACACAGACATAATACAACACACAGACATAATACAACACACAGACATAATACAACACACATGGGAATATTTTGAAATATGTGGCAAGTTAAATTTCAGGAATATATATAATGACTGTAAGAAATAATACAGTTGAATGTGATTTGTAAAGTGTCCTAATTAATAATGTTTGGCTGTGTTAAGGCAGTACATAAAGTACAGACTTAATGCCAGAGAAAAGTGTAAGTGGTGAGGAGCAGGTGACTGGTACCTTGTCACTCTGCTCTCACCAGTACCAGTACCATGTCACTCTGCTCTCACCAGTACCAGTACCATGTCACTCTGCTCTCACCAGTACCAGTACCATGTCACTCTGCTCTCACCAGTACCAGTACCATGTCACTCTGCTCTCACCAATACCAATACCATGTTGTTAGGTAAGACACTCTGCTCTCACCAATACCAATACCATGTCACTCTGCTCTCACAACAGACAGTACCGATGTCAACATGCTCTCACCATACCAGTACCATGTCACTCTGCGTCTCACCAGTACCAATACCATGTCACTCTGCTCTCACCAGTACCAGTACCATGTCACTCTGCTCTCACCAATACCAATACCATGTCACTCTGCTCTCACCAATACCAATACCATGGTTTAGGAAGAATATTCTGCATTAGCTGATTAGAGAAGAATTCGGGAACCTTCGTTAATATTTGACACTGTAAGAAATAATACACATATAACCCGGACACTGGACGCTCTTGTCTGACTTGGTAATGGTGTGGCTAGTTAATGGTGTGGCTAGTTAATGGTGTGGCTGGTTAATGGTGTGGCTGGTTAATGGTGTGGCTGGTTAATGGTGTGGCTGGTTAATGGTGTGGCTAGTTAATGGTGTGGCTAGTTAATGGTGTGGCTAGTTAATGGTGTGGCTAGTTAATGGTGTGGCTAGTTAATGGTGTGGCTAGTTAATGGTGTGGCTAGTTAATGGTGTGGCTAGTTAATGGTGTGGCTAGTTAATGGTGTGGCTAGTTAATGGTGTGGCTATTAATGGTGTGGCTAGTTAATGGTGTGGCTAGTTAATGGTGTGGCTAGTTAATGGTGTGGCTAGTTAATGGTGTGGCTGGTTAATGGTGTGGCTAGTTAATGGTGTGGCTAGTTAATGGTGTGGCTAGTTAATGGTGTGGCTAGTTTTTAATGGTGTGGCTAGTTAATGTGTGGCTAGTTAATGGTGTGGCTAGTTAATGTGTGGCTAGTTAATGGTGTAATGGTGGCTGGTTAATGTGTGGCAGGTTAATGGTGTGGCTGTTAATGGTTGGCTAGTTAATGGTGTGGCTGTTAATGGTGTGGCTGGTTATGGTGTGGCTAGGGTTAATGGTGTGGCTAGTTAATGGTGTGGCTAGTTAATGGTGTGGCTGGTTAATGGTGTGGCTAGTTAATGGTGTGGCTAGTTAATGGTGTGGCTAGTTAATGGTGTGGCTAGTTAATGGTGTGGCTAGTTAATGGTGTGGCTGGTTAATGGTGTGGCTAGTTAATGGTGTGGCTAGTTAATGGTGTGGCTAGTTAATGGTGTGGCTAGTTAATGGTGTGGCTAGTTAATGGTGTGGCTAGTTAATGGTGTGACTGTTAATGGTGATGACTAGTTAATGTGTGGCTAGTTAATTGTGTGCTAGTTAATGGTGTGATAGTTAATGGTGTGACTAGTTAATGGTGTGACTAGTTAATGGTGTGGCTAGTTAATGGTGTGGCTAGTTAATGGTGTGAATAGTTAATGGTGTGATTAGTTAATGGTGTGGCTAGTTAATGGTGTGACTAGTTAATGGTGTGACTAGTTAATGGTGTGACTAGTTAATGGTGTGGCTAGTTAATGGTGTGACTAGTTAATGGTGTGACTAATTAATGGTGTGGCTAGTTAATGGTGTGACTAGTTAATGGTGTGACATAATTAATTTGGTGTGACTAGTTAATGTGTGACTAATTAATGGTGTGACTAGTTAATGGTGTGACTAATTAATGTGTGGCTAGTTAATGGTGTGACTAATTAATGGTGTGGCTAGTTAATGGTGTGACTAATTAATGGTGTGGCTAGTTAATGGTGTGACTAATTAATGGTGTGGCTAGTTAATGGTGTGACTAATTAATGGTGTGGCTAGTTAATTGTGTGACTAGTTAATAGTATGGATAGTTAATGTATTTATTTAACCTATTTTTAAAACTACTCAATATTTTAGCTTCTATGACGGTTGCGGGTAATTTGTGAAAAAATGTTCTCCAGGAGGAGGGTATCAGCCCCTTTCAGCCCTCTGAGGGACTCAGCCCTCCAGAGGGGCTGATGGCATCTTTCTTCTGCAGCAACACTTTAATTGAAAGTATATGACCGTGTGTCATGGTCATGCGACTTCTTTGCAAGAGATAAATGTTGAAACCAATGTGAATTGACGAGAGCAATTAATCTCTGTACCACAACAGGAAAGGTACAGGGAAACTTCTACCTCAGGTGGGACATAATGAACTCTCAGTATAACTTTTGTTGAAGTTTAGCAAGGAAGGCAAATCTGCTTGTATCAGCGAATCCTTTATGTAGAGAGATGGTGACGGCAGCGGCGGCTGGAGTGGGACAGGGGTGATTAGATTAACTCTGTCAGGGAAAACATTAACGCCGGGATAACGATCGCGTTTTTTGTGCATAAAAGAATCTCAAAGGACACAGCAAAATACTTACAGAGAAGTGAGGACATCTTCTTTAGTGATGTGACTGAACCATAGACAAATCTTAATGAACGGTGTAAACAACGAGTGTTGTGAATTTCCCAACGGAGTGGAAGACAGTGGGACATTCTTAGAACACGTCTGCTTCCATCAAAACAGCGGATAACCGGGTGCAACTACAGGTCAGCTACAAATACCCAGTACATTTGATAAACATGTCATGGGTAGGTCGGCTGTGCAACAGATATCCAATTCATGTCTTATTTGACGGTACCATTACCCGGTGACTCGAGGGCCATCGAGCCCACACCAGTACGTAATTTCAGCAATCAGTTTCTGAGATATGCTGAAAAACACCCCTTAAGGGTAATTATACTTATACCACTAACATCGGCAGCTCCAAGAACTTTCTGGAAGTGGCTGTAGAACAGTATTGTGGTCAGCAAGTTAAGCCCCATTACAGTTCACTTATTATGTGACTTTCCTTGTTTGTATGCTAACCTCCATATAATTTGTGTATTGTTCCAGTTAGGGTATTGTGCCTTTTTACTCTTTCCTATATATAATCAGCGGAAGACGAGCATCTGTCTCATACCATCGCTGTCAACGTGTGCAGGATGAGACACATTGACAGTATAGCAATCATTGCCTCCTGGAGGTTTAACCTCAAAACCTTTCAGAGAAAAACCTAATGTCAATGCAGTTTAAATTCAGTTCACCTTAGAAGTTAGCAGATCACTTTTTATGTATGTAATAAAATGTAAAAAGTACAACTTCTGGCCCGTGGGTTGATTTGTTGTGGTCCAGGAGCACTCACATTGATTTGCTGAATTTTCTTTATATACGACGCTGAGATTATGTGAAATATTACGTTATTAGACTGACAGTGTTACAGTAGAGTGAGAATCCCAGTCCATGACCACGATTAGTACTTAGTAGCTGTGTCTCATGGCTTCTGTGAGGAAAGGGTATAATGTGAGGCGGCGTTATGAGACACTGCACAGCTCACAGTATGACCAATATGTGGGGGAAATCTCATAGTAATATTCTCATGAACCTAAGAAGCAAATATCGTAAACAGAAGAAGGTGCTGAGTAATTGTGGGAAACTTCAAAGATCGAGTCTTACAGCATCATGTGGAGTTGTTATGATGCTGGTGAAATAGGGAATCGATTTAGAGATGGAGAATTTATAAAGGAATGTGCAGTGAAAATGGCACAAGTGTTTTGGGGAGAAAAAGTGACCAGAAAATTTCGAAGTGTCATTATCTTATCAAACAGTTGCAAGAAGAGTAAATGAACTTAATGACCAAGTTTCTTAACAACTGAAAGATATAATGAAACCCTGAAAATACCCTGAAAATACTTTTCATTGGCTGTAGACAAGAGTACAGACATTAGTGACACAAGACAGTTGATCATATTCACATGTACTCTAGATGTAGGTGTTTTATGACACTTGAAGAACTATTGGAGATACAACCCTTGAATAATGGTACAAGAGGTTCAGATATATTATGCTGATCTCGAGTCAGTTGTCAATGAATATGGAGGATTTGAAAAGTGTTGCTGTGTTGTAGCAGATGGTGCGAGACCCATGACCGGCAGTAATGTGGCGTTAGTTGGCTTGCTGAAGGAAAATAGAGCTGTGTAGTGTATGCAGTGTAGTGTATCACACTACACTGCATTATTTATCAAGAAGCATTACGTGGCAAAGTATTACAGATGACTGATATCATGTAGAGTGTTGTCAGTACAGTGAATTTAATCAGAGGCGGTAATAAGTCATAGAGACAGAAAATTCATATCTTTCCTAGAGGAACTGAATGCAGAATTCAATAATCTACCACTGTGATCAAGATCAGGTGGCTGAGTGCTGGAAAAATGGTTACAGCATTTCTTTCTTTACTCTTCGGAAAGATACAAAGGTGTACCAAACTCAGCTGTAAGATAAAGATTATCTTTGCACCCTTGAGTTCCTAAAAGACACGACAGCCAACTTGTGCTGGATCAGAGCTTACAAGGCAATTAACATAATATTTCTTAGCCATTTTGGACACCATTTATTGTCAAGCTGCAGTTCTTGAGTGTGACTTTAAGAAATAATGATCTCACACACTTTGCTTCATGTCGTGAACTCATGGCACATGGTATCGAGTCAGACTTTTTATGTTTTGTCAGGAAATTTGAAATTTTGTCTAGTGAGTTTGAGAAAAGATTTAGAGACTGAAAAACTGAAACCCAATCTCCTTTTATTTAACAACCCCATGGAAGTTCATGAGGAGACACAGCTGCCAGAACTTCAGCTTGAACTCTGTGAACTTCAGTCTGACCTACTGTTGCTTACAAAGAAAAATGCAGCTCACGATGAGACAAGTCCCGGAGCTAAGGTTAGTGTTCTTCGAGAAATTTAACTGAATCTGATGACATTAAAGATAAGAAAAACTAGAGGTGACATAATAACGCACAAAATAATAAGAGGAATTAATGAGGTAGACAGGAACAGATTTTGTCTAGATGCAGGAAACAGGAAGACGAGGGCACAGCTGGAAGTTAAACACAGATGAGACACAGAGATGTTAGAGGCATTTCTTCAGTCGTATTGGCTAGTCAGAAAGTGGGACGACCCGAGCAGTGGAGAAAGAGAGACAAGATCTATACATGGATTTAGAGAGAGTTACGATACGGATCTTGAAGCCAGAAAAGAGTAAATCCAATAGTGGTCAGCGACGAGGAGGGACCAGGAACTGAAACTCGACTCATCTCCCACAAAGAGATGAGCACATACTGGTGAGTACACACACACACACACACACATAGTTCCACAAATGACACTTGTGCAAAAGCGGGAGGATCAGGCAGGTATAACAGGGAAGGTACCGCAATGGATCAAGAGAATACCTGATAGAAAGGCATCAGCGAGTCATGGTACGCGACGAAGTGTCACAGTGGGCGCCTGTGACGAGCTGGGTTCCACAGGGGTCAGTCGTAGGACCAATGGTGTTTCTAGTATATGTGAATGACATGACAGAAGGAATAGACTCAAAAGTGTCCCTGTTTGCAGACGATATGAAGTTAATGATGAGAATTAAATCGGAAGATCAGGAGGACTACAAAGGGATCTGGACAGGCCGCAGGCCTGGTCCAGTAACTGGCTCCTGGAATTCGACCCCACCAAGTGCAAAGTCATTAAGATCGGTGAAGGGCACAAAAGACCCCCAGACGAAGTACAGTCTAGGGGGCTAGAGACTACAAACCTCACTCAAGGAAAAGGATCTTGGGGTGAGTATAATACCGAGCACATCTCCGGAGGCGCACATCAGCCAAATAACTGCTGCAGCATACAGACGACTAGCAAACCTAAGAGTAGCATTCTGAAGTCTCAGTAAGGAGTCGTTCAGGACTCTGTACACCGTGTACGTCAGGTCCATATTGGAGTATGCAGCACCAGTTTGGAACCCACACCTGGGAAATACATCAGGAAATTAGAAAAAGTGCAAAGGTTTGCAGTGAGACCAGTCCCAGAGCTAAGGGGTGTGTCCTACCAGGAAAGGTTAAGGGAAATCGACCTGACGACACTGGAGGACAGGAGGGACAGGAGAGACCTGATAACGACATATAAAATACCGAGAGGAATCAACAAGGTGGACAGAGACAGGATGTTTCACAGATGAGACATATCAACAAGGGGACACAGTTGGAAATTGAAGACTCAGATGAATCACAGGGATGTTAGGAAGTATTTCTTCAGTCATAGAGTTGTCAGGAATAGTCAGTGGAGTTGTCAGTGGAATAGTCTGGAAAGTGATGTAGTGGAGACAGGATCCATACATAGCTTTAAGAAGAGGTATGATAAAGCTCATGGAGCAGGGAGAGTGACCTAGTAGAGACAGTGAAGAGGTGGAACCAGGAACTGAGACTCGACCCCTGCAACCCCAATTAGGTGAGTACACACAAACACACACACACACACACACACACACACACACACACACACAGACACACACACACACACACACACACACACACACACACACACACACACACACACACACACACACACACACACACACACACACACACACACACACAGAGGACCCTGTACACCGTGTACTTTAGGCCCATATTGGAGTATGCGGCACCAGTTTGGAGCCCACACCTAGCCAAGCACGTAAAGAAACTAGAGAAAGTACAAAGGTTTCCAACAAGACTAGTTCCAGAGCTAAGAGGTATGTCCTACGAGGAGAGGTTAGGGGAAATCAACCTGACGACACTGGAGGACAGGAGAGATAGGGGGGACATGATAACGACATACAAAATACTGAGAGGAATTGACAAGGTGGACAAAGACAGGATGTTCCAGAGATGGGACACAGTAACAAGGGGACACAGTTGGAAGCTGAAGACACAGATGAATCACAGGGATGTTAGGAAGTATTTCTTCAGCCACAGAGTAGTCAGTAAGTGGAATAGTTTGGGAAGCGATGTAGTGGAGGCAGGATCCATACATAGCTTTAAGCAGAGGTATGATAAAGCTCACGGTTCAGGGAGAGTGACCTAGTAGCGACCATTGAAGAGGCTGGGCCAGGAGCTTGGACTCGACCCCTGCAACCTCAACTAGGTGAGTACAACTAAGTAAGTACAACACACACACACAACACACACAACACACACACAACACACACAACACACACAACTCACACAACACACACAACACACACACACAACAACACACACAACACACACACAACACACACACACAACACACACAACACACACACAACACACACAACACACACACAACTCACACAACACACGCAACACACACATCACACACAACACACACAACACACACAACACACACACAACACACAACACAACACACACACACAACACACACAACACACACAACACACAAACACACACACATCACACACACACACACACAACACACACACACACACACACAACATACAATACACACACAACACACACACAACACACACACAACACACACACAACACACACACACACAACATACAACACACACACAACACAACACACAACACACACACAACACACACACACACACACACAACATACAACACACACACAACACACACAACACACAACACACACACACACACAACACATACACACACAACACACACAACACACACACAACACACACACAACACATACACACACAACACACACAACACACACACAACACACACACTCCTCTTCCCCCTCACTCACCCCCTGAGACGCACTGCAGCATCCAACAAGGCGACAACCTCCGTCAACAAGAGAGTGCTGAGAGGGGTCGGCCTTCCTGCCACCATCACCAAACCTCTATCACGATAACCCATATAAGCCGCTGAACCTCTGATGCTGACCACACACTAGCCATCCTACGATGCTAATAAGAAGCAAGAAGGTGCTATGAACCCTTCAGGGCGCGAGAGCTACTTCGTGATAAAATAAACCACGCAATCAATAAACCTTCTCCGCGCCACTATGCATAAGTTAGCAATCTATCTGTTGGTTTATCGACCATTCTTTATGGTGGCTCGGCGATTTGCACGAATTTTATGAGTATTTGCCTCCTCAGTCCTGCCTTCCGTAGGTACACTTACCGAGAAAAAACTGCCCTAATTTCTCATAAACAACTTAAACATCCCGACTCATGCCCTGAGTAGGTGCTGGTGTAGTGAGTAGGTGCTGGTGTAGTGAGTAGGTGCTGGTGTAGTGTGTAGGTGCTGGTGTAGTGTGTAGGTGCTGGTGTAGGGTGTAGGTGCTGGTGTAGTGTGTAGGTGCTGGTGTAGTGTGTAGGTGCTGGTGTAGTGTGTAGGTGCTGGTGTAGTGAGTAGGTGCTGGTGTAGTGTGTAGGTGCTGGTGTAGGGTGTAGGTGCTGGTGTAGTTGTGTAGGTGCGGTGTAGTGTGTAGGTGCTGGTGTAGTGTGTAGGTGCTGGTGTAGTGAGTAGGTGCTGGTGTAGTGTGTAGGTGCTGGTGTAGTGTGTAGGTGCTGGTGTAGTGTGTAGGTGCTGGTGTAGTGAGTAGGTGCTGGTGTAGTGTGTAGGTGCTGTGTAGTGTGTAGGTGCTGGTGTAGTCAGTAGATGCTGGTGTAGTGAGTAGGTGCTGGCGTAGTGTGTAGGTGCTGGTGTAGTGTGTAGGTGCTGGCGTAGTGTGTAGGTCCTGGTGTAGTGTGTAGGTGCTGGCGTAGTGTGTAGGTCCTGGTGTAGTGTGTAGTTGCTGGCGTAGTGTGTAGGTCCTGGCGTAGTGTGTAGGTCCTGGTGTAGTGTGTTGGTGCTGGCGTAGTGTGTAGGTCCTGGTGTAGTGTGTAGGTCCTGGTGTAGTGTGTTGGTGCTGGCGTAGTGTGTAGGTCCTGGTGTAGTGTGTAGGTGCTGGCGTAGTGTGTAGGTCCTGGCGTAGTGTGTAGGTCCTGGTGACGTGTACTTAGTCAGTGGTGACGTGTACTTAGTTGAGTGTCAGTGGTGACGTGTACTTAGTTGAATGGTGACGTGTACTTAGCTCTGTGAAGACGTGTTTGTGTGCTCTCTGTGAATCTGAACCAGGATGCCCTCTCTTGAGCAGCTTTACCAGCAGCTGAGAGAAGAACTCAGAGTTGCTAAACTGGAGATACGGCGATTAACGGAGGAGAACAAGAGGATTCGTAGTAATCCTCCTGTTGTGAGTCCCCAGGTTAAGAGGGGAGCTTGGTCAGTGGTCGGGCAACATGGAACCAAGCTGAAGCTTAAGAAAACGGTTGGAGAGGCAGAAACAACGAGAAACCAGAAGACTGCCGTGGAAACTTCCAACTCATTCTCGGTGCTACCTGACGAATGTGAGTGTTCTACTGGGAATGCCACAACGAGCACCAAGGAAGCATTGGCAGACGTGAGTGAGACATCCCTAGAAACCCCAACGAAGACCATCGAGAACGTCATGACGAATTCTACAAGTGGTGTAATGCTACCTGGCGAATGTGAGTCAACTACTCGGAGCATCACTACGGACGACGCCAAGGAAGGTAAAAACATTGTTGTTGTTGGGGATAGCCAGATTAGGTACATGGATAGGGCATTCTGTTTGAAGGATAGGAGTAGGAGGCACAGAGTGTGTTTTCCTGGGGCTGGGATGAAGGATATTGTTAGCCGTCTGGATGACATCATGAGAGGTAATGGGAGCAATCCTATTATCTGTCTCAGTGCTGGAGGCAACGATGTTGGCAGACGTAGGAGTGAGGACCTGATTAGCAGGTATAGGTCAGCAATAGAGATCATTAGGAAGAAGGGTGGGAAACCTGTCATATGTGGCATTTTGCCAAGGAGAGGAGTTGGAAATGAATGGTTGTCCAGAGCAATTGGTGTCAATTGCTGGCTGGACAAATACTGTAAGGAAAATGCGGTAACATTCATTGACAACTGGGACCTCTTCTATGGCAGAAATGACATGTATGCCAGGGATGGTGTTCACTTGTCTAGGTGTGGGGTGGGAGCACTGGCCAACGCAGTGGAGGGAGCTGTTAGGTCTTTAAACTAGGAATAGTTAGTGGTATGGGTTTTGGCGGGAAAACTGTGAAGTCGCAGGGTAGTAACATGAGTACTAGGAGAACTAGTAATAGGCAAAATGAGGAGGATATTGGAAAGCCAGTGGCACTAATTGACAATGACAGTAATAGGTTTAGTGGAATAACAGAAAGGAGCAGGAAGGGTAAAGAGATAGGAGGGTCATTAAATATTTATTACACAAATAGTCGCAGTGCTAGGAATAAGATGGACGAGTTGAGACTAGTTGCTAGTGCAGGTAACATAGATGTATTTGCCATTACTGAGACGTGGTTTAATTCAAAAAGTCGGGAACATGCCTGCAGAATGTCACATTCAGGGTTTTAAATTGTTCCAAGTAGATAGAAGTATCGGGAAGGGGTGGGGGTGGCATTGTATGTCCGAGATCGCTTGAACTGTTGCATAAAAACGGGTATTAAGTCTGAAGTAACACATACAGAGTCTGTTTGGATAGAATTTTCAGAGGGGCATGAAAAATTAATTTTAGGTGTGATATACCGTCCCCCAAATTTAGATAGGGACCAAGGGAGACTACTATGGGAGGAAATTGTTTAGGGCCACAAGGCACGATAATGTAGTAATTCTAGGAGACTTTAACTTTAGTCATATTGATTGGAATTTCTTGACTGGGAATTTAGAATCATACGATTTCTTAGAAGTAGTTCAGGATTGTTTTTTGAAGCAGTTTGTGACAGAACCTACAAGGGGTAATAACCTGCTTGACTTAGTTCTGGCAAACAATGAATCCCTTGTTAATAATTTAGAAGTCTCAGAGGAACTGGGTGCTAGCGACCACAAATCAATTACATGTAGAATTGAATGGAAGTATGATAGTAGGGATAACTCAGTAACAGTCCCAGATTTTCGCTTAGCAGATTACGATGGGCTTAGAGAACACTTATCATCTGTTGACTGGGGTAACGAAGAGAGCTATCAATATGAGTTTTCTGAACACAATACATGCTGCTCAAAGAACGTTTATCCCTTATAAGGAAATTAGATCAAATAGAAATGACCCAAAATGGATGAATAATAGGCTGAAATATCTACTAGGGCATAAGAAAGGAATTTATAGGCATATCAAAAGAGGCGAGGGTCATCTTATGAATCAGTATATTGACATTAAGAGGGACATTAAAAAGGGGATAAGAAAAGCTAAAAGGGACTATGAAATTAAAGTTGCTAGGGATTCTAAAACTAACCCAAAAAGTTTTTTCCAGGTCTATAGAACAAAAGTCAGAGATAAGATAGGTCCCCTTAAAAATAACTATGGGCATCTTACTGACAAAGAGAATGAAATGTGCTCGATTTTAAATAATTATTTTCTCTCGGTTTTTAAACAGGAAGACACTAATAATATTCCGGTAATTAATTTTATAGTGGATCAGAAGAAGATAAATTATGTAACATCACAGTCACTAGTGAAATGGTTGTGAAGCAGATAGACAGACTGAAGCAAATAAGTCACCGGGTCCTGATGAGGTTTTTTCAAGGGTTCTAAAGGAATGCAAAATGGAAGTCTGTGAACCATTAACTAATATTTTTAATTTATCTCTTCAAACAGGTGCAGTGTCTGATATGTGGAAGATGGCTAATGTAATTCCTATTTTTAAAACAGGGGACAAGTCGTTACCGTCAAATTACCGCCCAATAAGCCTGACCTCAATTGTAGGCAAATTACTAGAGTCAATTATAGCTGAGATTATAAGAAGCCATCTCGATAAGCATAGCTTGATTAATGATACTCAGCATGGATTCACAAGAGGCCGATCTTGTCTAACTAATTTATTAACTTTCTTCAGTAAAGCTTTTGAGGCTGTTGACCACGATAAAGAATTTGATATTATTTACTTAGATTTTAGTAAGGCATTTGATAGAGTTCCGCACCAAAGACTGTTGAAGAAAGTAGCAGCTCATGGCATTGGGGGAAGGGTGCTCTCGTGGATCGAATCATGGCTCACAGACAGGAAGCAAAGAGTGTCCATAAATGGGGTTAAATCCGAGTGGGGATCAGTAACAAGTGGCGTTCCACAGGGATCGGTCTTGGGCCCGTTGTTGTTTATAATATATATCAATGATCTTGATGAAGGAATTACTAGTGATATGAGCAAATTCGCCGATGACACGAAGATAGGTAGGATAATTGATTCAAACGTAGATGTTAGGGAACTTCAGGAGGATTTAGACAAACTCTACTCTTGGTCAGAAAAGTGGCAGATGCAGTTCAATGTAGATAAATGCAAGGTTCTGAAGCTCGGGAGTGTCCATAACCCTAGCACTTATAAGTTAAATAATGTAGAACTTAACCATACAGATTGCGAAAAGGACTTGGGGGTTATGGTAAGCAGCAACCTTAAACCAAGACAGCAATGCCTAAGCGTACGTAATAAGGCAAATAGATTACTGGATTTATATCAAGAAGTGTAAGCAACAGAAGTCCAGAGGTCATACTGCAGCTTTATACATCATTAGTAAGGCCTCACCTAGATTATGCAGTTCAATTCTGGTCTCCATATTACAGAATGGACATAAATTCGTTAGAAAACATTCAGCGTAGGATGACTAAATTAATACATAGCATTAGATATCTTCCTTATGAAGAAAGATTGAAGACTCTTAAGTTACATTCACTTGTTAGACGAAGAATGAGGGGAGACCTGATCGAAGTGTATAAGTGGAAGATAGGTATTAAAAAAGGGGATATTAACAAGGTCTTGAGGATATCTCTCCAAGAGAGAACCCGCAATAATGGATTTAAATTAGATAAGTTTAGATTTAGAAAGGACATAGGAAAGTATTGGTTTGGAAATAGGGTAGTAGATGAGTGGAACAGTCTACCTAGTTGGGTTATTGAGGCTAGGACTTTGGGTAGTTTCAAATTTAGGTTGGATAAATACATGAGTGGGATGGGTTGGATTTGAGTGGGACTTGCACATCAGAGCTTATTTCTTGGGTAGCATTGAAAATTGGGTAGGTCAAATGTTTGTTAGTGGGATGAATTGTAAAGGACCTGCCTAGTATGGGCCAACAGGCCTGCTGCAGTGTTCCTCCTTTCTTATGTTCTTATGTTCTTATGGTGTAGTGTGTTGGTGCTGGCGTAGTGTGTAGGTCCTGGTGTAGTGTGTTGGTGCTGGCGTAGTGTGTAGGTCCTGGTGTGAACATCAAAATGGTATAAAATACCGACAGGTTGTTAGGTAAGACACATATGCAACAGTTAGACAACTTTATTCCGAAACGTTTCGCCTACACAGTACAGAGATTGTTCCTGACTATGGAACTGAACTTCTCCAGGCCGAGGGACTGACAACCTCAAATTCTACGACTTTAAGGGTGATGGACTGATTACATCGTCTTCACATCTCTACTGTTCCTGCCTACTTTCTGTATTCGACTGAGGAAGCCTACTGTGTAGGCGAAACGTTTCGGAATAAAGTTGTCTAACTGTTGCATATGTGTCTTACCTAACAGGTCCTGGTGTAGTGTGTAGGTGCTGGCGTAGTGTGTAGGTCCTGGTGTAGTGTGTAGGTGCTGGCGTAGTGTGTAGGTGCTGGTGTAGTGTGTAGGTCCAGGTGTAGTGTGTAGGTGCTGGCGAAGTGTGTAGGTCCTGGTGTAGTGTGTAGGTCCTGGTGTAGTGTGTATGTCCTGTTGTAGTGTGTAGGTCCTGGTGTAGTGTGTATGTCCTGGTGTAGTGTGTAGGTCCTGCTGCAATGTGTAGGTCCTGGTGTAGTGTGTAGGTCCTGGTGTAGTGTGTAGGTCCTGGTGTAGTGTGTAGGTCCTGGTGTAGTGTGTCGGTCCTGGTGTAGTGTGTAGGTCCTGGTGTAGTGTGTAGGTCCTGGTGTAGTGTGTAGGTCCTGGTGTAGTGTGTAGGTCCTGGTGTAGTGTGTAGGTCCTGGTGTAGTGTGTAGGTCCTGGTTGTGTCTTGCTCGGTAAAAGGACCAGTACTGTTACTGGTGTATGTGAGTGACTTGCCAGACCAGACTGAGTCAGATACATCACTTTACTAACGATGTAAAACTAATAAGGAGAATTAAAAACAGTGAGGATAAGTTTAACCTACAAATGGATCAGGAAAAACTGCAAGATTGGTAAGATAAATGAATACATAAATTCATCCCAATTAAATGGGTTTTTATCAAGATTGAGGAAAGGATAAGTACACCAGACACAGAGTACAGTCTCGGGGGACAAAGACTGCAAACTTTATTAAGAGAGAAAGGTCTGTGGGTGATCACAGTGCCGAGCATATCGCTGTAGCCACACCGAAGCTGAATAACTTTTCTCTTCAGTGCTCGTTTGGCAAATCAAAGAGTCGTTTAATACCCTCTATGTAACTCATCAGGCCAACATGGAACCCACACCTTTGTAAAGCATGTTAAAACACTGGAGAAAGTGCTGAGATATGCAACGAGACTGGTTCCTGAATTAAGAGTTATATGCTGTGAGAAGAGGCTGGATGACCCGAACCTGATGACATTAGAGGAAAGTTAAACCAAGGAAGACTTGATAGCATCATATATAATACTGAAGAGAATTCATAGGACAGACAGTCATAGAGTAAGAGGAGATAAACGGCAACATTTAGGAAGCATAGTTGCAAGTTCAAGCCACAGTTGAGTCATAGTGATGTCAAGAACCATTTCTTCAGCCTCAGGGAAGTCAGGAAGTGGAAGAGGTTTTGACGAAGATATGGTGGATGCAAGAGACATATATAATTTTGAGAATAGTTAGGACAGGTCTCACGAGACTTGAGTGACAGCATCTGGCAAGCTGAGAGACGGGACCATGAGCTGAGACTCATACTGTCATACATGAGATTCACACTATCATACATGGGACTCGTACTGTCATACATGGGACTTGTACTGTCATACATGGGACTTGTACTGTCATACATGAGACTTGTACTTTCATACATGAGACTTGTACTGCTATACATGGGATTCGTACTGTTATACATGGGACTTGTACTGTCATACATGGGACTCGTACTGTCATACATGGGACTCGTACTCTCATACATGGGACTCGTACTCTCATACATGGGACTCGTACTGTCACACATGGGACTCGTACTGTCATACATGGGACTCGTACTGTCATACATGGACTCGTACTGTCATACATGGGACTCGTACTGTCATACATGGAACGACTCCATCGATGTACTGTCACACATGGGACTCGTACTGTCATACATGGAACTCGTACTGTCATACATGGGACTCGTACTGTCATACATGGGACTCGTACTGTCATACATGGGACTCACACTGTCATACACGGTTCAACAATGACTTCATTTAGATAACTTGTCCATGTAGCGATGTCATTTCCAGGACGCCACACAGCAGCGCACATCACCGAGATTATTCAACATACCAACTTCAAAAACTCATTTGATATCATGTGATAATAGTGCCAATATTGTCAAAAGAACTAAACGGACAGGATACAACAGTCTGCCATGATTTTTATCTTCACTTCAACTGGTTATCCATGATTGTATTCTGAGAAATTAATAAAAGACATTACTGTGAACCTCTTCAGTTTCTCTCCTCTAGCCTGCAGTAAACTAGAGGCTCTTCAAGAATAAAATGAACTACAACACTCCAAGTTCAAACAATGTCTGCCTACTCACTGGAATAACACTTAATGTATTACTTAAATAAAATATCCCTATCATCAGTTGATGGAAGTAGATAGAATCTTATTGACAAGTGATCTACTGTGTTTAAAATATTTCACAAAACAGTTAAATGTTATTGTGAAATTATTGGGTCTCAAATACCGTCCTCAGATATAATGTTTGAAACATTTCTTTAACAATGATGTGAGTGATCCAAGAGTCCTTTAACTATGGCCGATACCAAGCTCAGTACCAGGCCTAGCACCAAAGCTCACACCACGAAAAGTGCCAGAACTTACACCAAACCCAGCACCAGAACCCGCAATAAGTCCAGCTCCAGAACCCACAATAAGTTTAGCAATAGAACCCACTCCAACCCTGTACCAAAACCAGGCCAGGCCCTGTACTAAAACCCTGGACAGGGCCTGTACCAAAACCCACACCCGAGCCCACGCTAGGCCCTGCACCAGAACCATCAGCAAGCCTTCCAAAGTAGAAGTCAGGCGAGAGTGTCTGCCGAAGAATCGTGGCATGGCAGGTGAAAACTGACTCAGAAAACAAAGATATACACTGGCCCCTCCAGAAAGAGTGTTCTAACAGTAATAACAATAAACTGATGACCGAGCTCAACAGTCACTAAATGATAATAGTCTTATATGACATCGTAACTTCACGTGGAAGACCAACATTCCTCAAGGAACTTTCACACTAGGTGTAAGTTATGGTTATAGGCACTTTCAGGAGGGCGTCATAACTTTACAGTGGGTGTCGAAGGCTCACCTGGGAATCGTAATTTTCAAAAGGGCGTCATAATTTACAATGAGCGGCGGAGGCTCACCTGGAAATCGTAACTTTCAAGAGGGAGTCATAACTTCACAAGGGATAGGGGAGGCTCATCCTAGTAATCGTAACTCACACACCAGAAGCTTCAGCTCGTCATAGTATCTCATAAGGCAGTTGAGGAAGTCAAAAGTTGTTCATAACTCCCATAAGATAAGATAAGATTTCGTTCGGATTTTTAACCCCGGAGGGTTAGCCACCCAGGATAAGCCATAACCCAAGAAAGTCAGTGCGTCATCGAGGACTGTCTAACTTATTTCCATTGGGGTCCTTAATCTTGTCCCCCAGGATGCGACCCACACCAGTCGACTAACACCCAGGTACCTATTTGCTGCTAGGTGAACAGGACAACAGGTGTAAGGAAACGTGTCGAAATGTTTCCACCCACCGGGAATCGAACCCGGGCCCTCCGTGTGTGAAGCGGGAGCTTTAGCCACCAGGCCACCGGGCCACCACCATCTTATGAACCACCAGGCCCTCTTACCCTGTCCACTCTAGTTGTAATAATTACTACATGTATCTCGGTTGCTGTACGATCCAAGACAGAGAGGTATCCCCGTAGTCCATAAGCTCAACCCCCTCTACCTCAATGCAAGTACACGTTTATACATGTTTGTATATGAATTAACAGATGGATGGACGAGGGAGTTGAACCACGGTCCGTAAATTAACAACCCTACGCTCTACCATCTAGGATAATCCAGGACTCTAATAGGAAGGATTCGGAGGTAATACTGTGTTACATTTCGCCAGAGGCACCAACTGTAACCGAACTGAACTCCTTCCCTCGGCCTAGTGTCCTTTCTTAAACAGGTACAGGTAAAATTCTGGAAACCAAAATAGCCCAACATAGTCAGGACAGGGTGGGAGTCGAATACTATCTTGAACCACGTTAGTTCCTGTAATTACCCACCGGAATGGGATGCTGCCCAGATTATTATACCAAACAGTTCTGTCATGGAAAGAAACATAATCGAATCTTTTTTCATGAAACATGAAAGGAATGCAGTATATAACTCAAATTATGGGTTATACAAGTTCGATAGCTATCTAGTATAGTCTATTATACACAATCTTGAACAACAATGCTATACAAAATCACAGGATTGTTCATTATGCCAGGTAGTTTCATTATGGATTGGTGACGCCCGATCAGTGTCTACGCACCAATACTTCATACTACGTGAGTTGTAAATGGTTATATAACCGTTTAGCTGTTACTGTATCACACAGTGACAGGTAAACAAGATTACAGGATAACATAGGTAGGTACCAAAACAGGCACAATACTATGACTTTGTAAATGGTCCAAGACAGACCAAAACGTCATCGTAAGCTCCTCTCTCCTATGTGCGGGTTATCTGCATAACATAAGTAGGGGTTAAAGGATATTAGTAGAAATTTGGATCATAGAAATGTTATCAGAAAGGTATAGAAGATTCCCAAGGAAGGCATATTAACCGACACTGAACAGGATAGTAGACACTGTTTACTAAGAGATACATCTAAGTGCCCCTGGGAACATTTGAATACCCCAGAGGAGGATATTTAAATGGACAAAGAACATATTTGTTTCTTCTTTTAATTAAAAAGGTTACGCAGAATAATAGCAAAAGAAAAGTGTTATCTCAAATCACATGACCTGTTACAAGCGGCTTGATAAAGCTTGGGGCTGGCTATTATATCTTCTAATTTCATACCTGACATTTCAGAAACCATCCTACCCCATATGGGGAGTAGGGGGATGGTGGTGGTGTGGGGGGTTGCACCGACCGTTGGCTACATTCTGAGAGAAGCTGCGGCCGGTGACACACCCGCAATACACTACTCTGAGAAAACTCCCCCTGCTTTAGTCGCTCCCTTGCAACATTGCATAGCTCCTGATGACGCACTGAGAAGCGTGAAAGTACTTTAACTAAAAAGTTTCACCCCCGTGGCTTGTCTTGCATATATAATATATATATATATACATATACATATTATATATATATATATATATATATTATATATATATATATATATATATATATATATATATATATATATATATATATATATATATATATATATATATATCCACAGGCTAGACATAAAGAGAGAGATGAGACTGAAAGTTTTTCTTGCAAATACCTGGATCTTCGAAAGAGAAATGAATACATATATTTGTTTCTCTCTAGCTAGAAGTACATAGAGTTGAAGTGAGAGTCACAGAGAGAGTGGAGAAGCAGACAGCTGTTCTCTGAGGTATTAACACACATTTCCCAGTCCATCAGATATGGACCGCACCTTCCCGTCTGCGTGACAAGCACCAAACTATCGGTTTAGACTGAGGGAAGATCGCCTTTACCGCTACACTTTATCTGTTTCTTGCCTCCATACCTCAGCCACTCCTCCAGTCTCTCTCTCTCTTCTCCCTCAACATCCTACCACAATCTTCTAAACATTTCCTTCTATCTGCCTCTCCGCTTCTTAGCTCCTTGGCATCTTCCTCCATTTCTCCATTCTTTTCTTTTGCCGGACAGTATTTAAGGCAGTTTTCCCATCCCTGGAATATCAGAGAGTGGTGCTTTAGTGTTCTCTCTGGGTCCTCTGCTGATTTACACACAATTTATGTGAGATACGAGATAAAGAGGAACCGAGACGGGGCTTTCTGAGGACCAAAGGCGTCATTTTGCTACGAGGATCCGGTCGCTGATAGAGAAAATCACAGAGGCGAGGCAGAGCCGTCTCAGCTGCACATGCTTAGTGGTGATGAATGGGCTGAGCTGTTGTACAGGTTGTACAATGGTGGTGGTCAGAACCACTTGCCTGGCTCACAGTTCCTTCACTCTGGCGGTCTACAAGTCTGTTGAGTGTATCTGCTGAACTTTGGACTGGTTCTGTATGTTGGTAGTGATATGTGGGAGGAAACGTCAGCCTAGTTGTGCACAGGTGTGGTAGAAGTATTTTGTGATGCCTAGCTTACACTGGCTTACACTGGCTTACACTGGCTTACACTGGCTTACACTGACTTACACTGACTTACACTGACTTACACTGGCTTACACTGGCTTACACTGACTTACACTGACTTACACTGGCTTACACTGACTTACAATTTGACTTACACTGACTTACCACTGACTTACACTGACTTACACTGGCTTACACTGACTTACACTGACTTACACTGACTTACACTGACTTACACTGACTTACACTGACTTACACTGACTTACACTGGCTTACATTGACTTACACTGGCTTACACTGACTTACACTGACTTACACTGACTTACACTGACTTACACTGACTTACACTGGCTTACACTGACTTACACTGGCTTACACTGACTTACACTGGCTGACACTGACTTACACTGACTTACACTGACTTACACTGGCTTACACTGGCTTACACTGACTTACACTGACTTACACTGACTTACACTCTCTTACACTGACTTACACTGACTTACACTGTCTTACACTGACTTACACTGACTTACACTGACTTACACTGACTTACACTGACTTACACTGGCTTACACTGACTTACACTGACTTACACTGACTTACACTGACTTACACTGACTTACACTGACTTACACTGACTTACACTAGCTTACACTGACTTACACTGACTTACACTGACTTACACTGACTTACACTGACTTACACTGACTTACACTGACTTACACTGGCTTACACTGACTTACACTGGCTTACACTGACTTACACTGACTTACACTGACTTACACTGGCCTACACTGACTTACACTGACTTACACTGACTTACACTGACTTACACTGACTTACACTGACTTACACTGGCTTACACTGACTTACACTGACTTACACTGACTTACACTGGCTTACACTGGCTTACACTGACTTACACTGGCTTACACTGGCCTATGAGCCTAGATCAACATGTACAACTACAATCGTAGGGAAGAATGCTTTACAATAATGAACTAGAGTTGCCCATTAACCTGGTGGTAACACCAAGTAAAATCCAATCTTAGCTCAATAAAATATTAAATAAAGCAAGACAGAGTCCTGTAAAGTAAAAGGACACAAGTGCAACTAATGTGACATTTATTGTGGCAACGTCTCGCTCTCCAGGAGCTTTATCAGCTTTATCAATGGCTTGATAAAGCTCCTGGAGAGCGAAACGTTGCCACAATAAATGTCACATTAGTTGCACTAGTGTCCTTTTACTTTACATATTATTACAAGACAGAGTCCTGCTGTCTTTACTCAGTACACATATAAATCACTAACAGCTTCAAGACATAGTGTGAACCTTGACCAAATATTCAATCAAATCAAACAATGGAAGACACAGAGCATACAGATAAACAAGGGTGAAGGAGAAGACAGGAGGATGAGAGAGAAGAGAGAAAAACAAGGAAGAACACATGAGAATGAGGTAAAGAAGAGGATACCACCACACGGTGTATACCCCGTGTTCTCACCTGCTGGATACCACCACACGGTGTATACCCCGTGTTCTCACCTGCTGGATACCACCACACGGGGTATACCCCGTGTTCTCACCTGCTGGATACCACCACACGGGGTATACCCCGTGTTCTCACCTGCTGGATACCACCACACGGTGCATACTCCGTGTTATCACCTGCTGGATGCCACCACTTGGTGTATACCCCGTGTTCTCACCTGCTGGATACCATCACACGGTGTATACCCCGTGTTCTCACCTGCTGGATACCACCACACGGTGTATAACCCTTGTTCTCACCTTCTGGATACCACCACACGGTGCATACCCCGTGTTATCACCTGCTGGATACCACCACACGGTGCATACCCCGTGTTCTCACCTGCTGGATACCACCACACGGTGTATACCTCGTGTCCTCACCTGCTGGATACCACCACACGGTGCATACCCCGTGTTCTCACCTGCTGGATACCACCACACGGTGTATACCCCGTGTTCTCACCTGCTGGATACCACCACACGGTGTATACCCCGTGTTCTCACCTGCTGGATACCACCACACGGTGTATACCCTGTGTTCTCACCTGCTGGATACCACCACACGGTGTATACCCCGTGTTCTCACCTGCTGGATACCACCACACGGTGTATACCCCGTGTTCTCACCTGCTGGATACCACCACACGGTGTATACCCCGTGTTCTCACCTGCTGGATACCACCACACGGTGTATACCCCGTGTTCTCACCTCCTGGATATCACCACACGGTGCATATCCCGTGTTCTCACCTGCTGGATACCACCACACGGTGTATACCCCGTGTTCTCACCTGCTGGATACCACCACACGGTGTATACCCCGTGTTCTCACCTGCTGGATACCACCACACGGTGTATACCCCGTGTTCTCACCTGCTGGATACCACCACACGGTGTATACCCCGTGTTCTCACCTGTTGGATACCACCACACGGTATATACCCCGTGTTCTCACCTACTGGATACCACCACACGGTGCATAGCCCGTGTTCTCACCTACTGGATACCACCACACGGTATATACCCCGTGTTCTCACCTGCTGGATACCACCACACGGTGTATACCCCGTGTTCTCACCTCCTGGATATCACCACACGGTGCATACCCCGTGTTCTCACCTGCTGGATACCACCACACGGTGTATACCCCGTCTTCTCATCTGCTGGATACCACCACACGGTGTATACCCCGTGTTCTCACCTGCTGGATACCACCACACGGTGTATACCCCGTCTTCTCATCTGCTGGATACCACCACACGGTGTATACCCCGTGTTCTCACCTGCTGGATACCACCACACGGTGTATACCCCGTCTTCTCATCTGCTGGATACCACCACACGGTGTATACCCCGTGTTCTCACCTGCTGGATGTGAAATATCTCATCAACATCTGGTATGTTGCAGCACAGACAACATATTACATATCTGATCTTCATGTTGCATCATATTCGTGTTATGTTGCCACTGTTGTTGCTCGTGTTATGTTGCCACTGTTGTTGCTCGTGTTATGTTGCCACTGTTGTTGCCCGTGTTATGTTGCCACTGTTGTTGCTTGTGTTATGTTGCCACTGTTGTTGCTCGTGTTATGTTGCCACTGTTGTTGCTTGTGTTATGTTGCCACTGTTGTTGCTCGTGTTATGTTGCCACTGTTGTTGCTTGTGTTATGTTGCCACTGTTGTTGCTTGTGTTATGTTGCCACTGTTGTTGCTCGTGTTATGTTGCCACTGTTGTTGCTTGTGTTATGTTGCCACTGTTGTTGCTCGTGTTATGTTGCCACTGTTGTTGCTCGTGTTATGTTGCCACTGTTGTTGCTCGTGTTATGTTGCCACTGTTGTTGCCCGTGTTATGTTGCCACTGTTGTTGCTTGTGTTATGTTGCCACTGTTGTTGCTTGTGTTATGTTGCCACTGTTGTTGCTTGTGTTATGTTGCCACTGTTGTTGCTTGTGTTATGTTGCCACTGTTGTTGCTTGTGTTATGTTGCCACTGTTGTTGCTCGTGTTATGTTGCCACTGTTGTTGCTCGTGTTATGTTGCCACTGTTGTTGCTTGTGTTATGTTGCCACTGTTGTTGCTCGTGTTATGTTGCCACTGTTGTTGCTTGTGTTATGTTGCCACTGTTGTTGCTTGTGTTATGTTGCCACTGTTGTTGCTCGTGTTATGTTGCCACTGTTGTTGCTTCCTCTGCAACAATTCAGGGTTTTTCTTTAAAATTAAGTTAACTGTATTCTAATGCAGAGGTAGGATGCAGAGAGTGCTAGGTAGGATGCAGTGTGTGCTAGGAAGGATGCAGAGAGTGCTAGGAAGGATGCAGTGTGTGCTAGGAAGGATGCAGAGAGTGCTAGGAAGGATGCAGAGAGTACTAGGTAGGATGCAGAGAGTGCTAGGAAGGATGCAGAGAGTGCTAGGAAGGATGCAGAGAGTGCTAGGAAGGATGCAGAGAGTACTAGGTAGGATGCAGAGAGTGCTAGGTAGGATGCAGAGAGTGCTAGGAAGGATGCAGAGAGTGCTAGGAAGGATGCAGAGAGTACTAGGTAGGATGCAGAGAGTGCTAGGAAGGATGCAGAGAGTGCTAGGAAGGATGCAGAGAGTGCTAGGAAGGATGCAGAGAGTACTAGGTAGGATGCAGAGAGTGCTAGGTAGGATGCAGAGAGTGCTAGGAAGGATGCAGAGAGTGCTAGGAAGGATGCAGAGAGTACTAGGTAGGATGCAGAGAGTGCTAGGAAGGATGCAGAGAGTGCTAGGAAGGATGCAGAGAGTACTAGGTAGGATGCAGAGAGTGCTAGGAAGGATGCAGAGAGTGCTAGGAAGGATGCAGAGAGTGCTAGGAAGGATGCAGAGAGTACTAGGTAGGATGCAGAGAGTGCTAGGTAGGATGCAGAGAGTGCTAGGAAGGATGCAGAGAGTGCTAGGAAGGATGCAGAGAGTGCTAGGAAGGATGCAGAGAGTACTAGGTAGGATGCAGAGAGTGCTAGGAAGGATGCAGAGAGTGCTAGGAAGGATGCAGAGAGTGCTAGGAAGGATGCAGAGAGTGCTAGGAAGGATGCAGAGAGTGCTAGGAAGGATGCAGAGAGTACTAGGTAGGATGCAGAGAGTGCTAGGAAGGATGCAGAGAGTACTAGGTAGGATGCAGAGAGTGCTAGGAAGGATGCAGAGAGTACTAGGTAGGATGCAGAGAGTGCTAAGAAGGATGCAGAGAGTGCTAGGAAGGATGCAGAGAGTGCTAGGAAGGATGCAGAGAGTACTAGGTAGGATGCAGAGAGTGCTAGGAAGGATGCAGAGAGTACTAGGTAGGATGCAGGAGAGTGCTAGGAAGGATGCAGAGAGTACTAGGTAGGATGCAGAGAGTGCTAAGAAGGATGCAGAGAGTGCTAGGAAGGATGCAGAGAGTGCTAGGAAGGATGCAGAGAGTACTAGGTAGGATGCAGAGAGTGCTAGGTAGGATGCAGAGAGTGCTAGGAAGGATGCAGAAAGTACTAGGTAGGATGCAGAGAGTGCTAGCTAGGATGCAGAGAGTGCTAGGTAGGATGCAGAGAGTGCTAGGAAGGATGCAGAGAGTGCTAGGAAGGATGCAGTGTGTGCTAGGAAGGATGCAGAGAGTACTAGGTAGGATGCAGAGAGTGCTAGGAAGGATGCAGAGAGTACTAGGTAGGATGCAGAGAGTGCTAAGAAGGATGCAGAGAGTGCTAGGAAGGATGCAGAGAGTGCTAGGAAGGATGCAGAGAGTACTAGGTAGGATGCAGAGCGTGCTAGGAAGGATGCAGAGAGTACTAGGTAGGATGCAGAGAGTGCTAGGAAGGATGCAGAGAGTACTAGGTAGGATGCAGAGAGTGCTAAGAAGGATGCAGAAGTGCTAGGAAGGATGCAGAGAGTGCTAGGAAGGATGCAGAGAGTACTAGGTAGGATGCAGAGAGTGCTAGGAAGGATGCAGAGAGTACTAGGTAGGATGCAGAGAGTGCTAGGAAGGATGCAGAGAGTACTAGGTAGGATGCAGAGAGTGCTAAGAAGGATGCAGAGAGTGCTAGGAAGGATGCAGAGAGTGCTAGGAAGGATGCAGAGAGTACTAGGTAGGATGCAGAGAGTGCTAGGTAGGATGCAGAGAGTGCTAGGAAGGATGCAGAAAGTACTAGGTAGGATGCAGAGAGTGCTAGCTAGGATGCAGAGAGTGCTAGGTAGGATGCAGAGAGTGCTAGGAAGGATGCAGTGAGTGCTAGGAAGGATGCAGAGAGTGCTAGGAAGGATGCAGAGAGTACTAGGTAGGATGCAGAGAGTGCTAGGAAGGATGCACAGAGTGCTAGGAAGGATGCAGAGAGTGCTAGGTAGGATGCAGAGAGTGCTAGGAAGGATGCAGAGAGTGCTAGGAAGGATGCAGAGAGTGCTAGGTAGGATGCAGTGTGTGCCAGGTAGGATGCAGTGTGTGCTAGGTAGGATGCAGTGTGTGCTAGGTAGGATGCAGTGTGTGCTAGGTACGATGCAGTGTGTGCTAGGTAGGATGCAGTGTGTGCTAGGAAGGATGCAGTGTGTGCTAGGTAGGATGCAGTGTGTGCTAGGAAGGATGCAGTGTGTGCTAGGAAGGATGCAGTGTGTGCTAGGTAGGATGCAGTGTGTGCTAGGAAGGATGCAGTGTGTGCTAGGTAGGATGCAGTGTGTGCTAGGTAGGATGCAGTGTATGCTAGGTAGGATGCAGTGTGTGCTAGGTAGGATGCAGTGTCTGCTAGGTAGGATGCAGTGTGTGCTAGGTAGGATGCAGTGTGTGTTAGGTAGGATGCAGTGTGCGCTAGGTAGGATGCTTTTGTTAGGAAGGATGCATTTTGTTAGGAAGGGTGCGGTGTGCTACGTAGAATGCAGTGTGTGTAGGAGGATGAGTGGGGTATTTTGGGTGCAGTGTGTCTAGGTAGGGTGCGTGTGTGTAGGAAGGAGCTTGGGTGCTAGGGAGGATGCAGTTGTGCTAGGCAGGATGCAGTTTTTGCTAGTTAGGGATGCAGTTTTTTGCTGGAGGTGGGTTGTGTAGTTTGGATCAGTGTGTTGGTGGAGAGGGTTTTGCTAGGTAGGAGCAGTGGTGCTAGGAAGGATGCATGTGTGCTAGTAGGATGCAGGTTGTGTAGGAGGATGAGTGGTGCTAGGAAGGAAAAGCGTGTTTTGCTAGGTAGGAGCGGTTTTGCTAGGTAGGATGCAGTGTGGCTAGGAAGGATGCAGTGTGTGTCTAGGTAGGAGCAGGTTGTGCAAAGGTAGGGTCGTGTGGTAGGAAGGTGCGTGTGTGTATAGGTGCAGTGTCTGTTGTTAGGACGTGTTTGTAGGTAGGGTGCGGGTTTTGCTATGTGGATGCAGTGTGTGCTAGGAGGATGCAGTTGTGTGGTAGGATGCAGTGTCTGCTAGTTAGGATGCAGTGTGTCTAGGGAGGATGCGGGTTTTGCTGGGGAGGGGCGTGGTGTAGGAAAGGGTGCGTTGTGTTGGGAGGATGAGTGTGTGTAGGAAGGATCGTGTGTGGGAAGGAAGCGTGTGTGCTAGGAAGGATGCTGTGGTAGGTAGGATGAAATCATTTTATGATTTGAAGTTTGTTATAATTTTTCGGTACCCCCAAACCTTTTCCCTTAACCCCCACCATGAGCAATAAACGCAGGGTGATTTTCATGACTTTGATAGGAAAAGGGCGCCTTATAGCCGGGAACATGCAGTAAAAATCCCAGTAGTGTGAACTGAACGTTGGGGGGTTTAAAAATTTTTTGCAAGAGAAAACAGAGAGAGAGGAAGGAGTGAAAATTTAAAGATGGAAAATAGACTGAGGGACTGCAACCTCAATCTATTTCCCCAAATTGATGGACAGACACACATCATTCACAACTACACCCGTGCCTCTGTTTGATGAGGAAGTCTACTGGTAACGGAAAATTTCCCAAAAACGAACACAGTAACCTGTTCTCAAGTGTCTTTAAATACAGAGTATTTTTTAAAAGTTTCAATGTAAGACTGAAACCTGAGGTCCCTATCCAGGGTTAGCCATGTTTTATACTGCTACCAGGGTAGACCACCCGTGTTATACTGCATCCCCGGGGAGACCACCCGTGTTTAATGCATCCCAGGGGAGCCACCGTCTTATATGCTATCCCAGGGTAGACCACCTGTGTTATATGCTATCCCCGGGGGAAACCCCCTTTTATACGCTATCCAGGGGGACCCCCAAATGTTATACTGCTATCCCAGGGGACCACCAGTGTTATACTGCTATCCAGGGTAGCCACAGTTTTTACTGCTATCCCCCGGGGAGACCACCCCGTGTTTTATGCATCCCGGGTAGACCACTTGTTATACTATCCCCGGGGGGAAAACCCCAGTGTTATACTGATCCCGGGTGACAAACCTGTGTTATACTGCTATCCCAGGGTAGACCCCGTGTTATACTGTTCCCGGGTAGACCCCAGTGGTTATACGCTATCCCCAGGGGGAGACCCCCGTTTTATACTGCTTCCCAGGGTAGACCCTGTGTTATCTGAAACCCAGGGTGACCACCTGTGTTTTTATGCTATCCCAGGGTAACCACCAGTGTTATACATCCCAGGGGTTTTACCACCCGTTTATACTGCTTTCCCCGGGTAGACCCCTGTGTTATATGCTATCCAGGGTGACCACCGTGTTAACTATCCCAGGGTAGAACACCTGTGTTATACTGCTATCCCAGGGTAGACCACCGTGTTTTATGCTATCCCCCGGGTAGACCACCAGTGTTTATCTATCCCAAGGGGAGACCACCTGTGTTATATGCTATCCCAGGGGGACCCCCAGTGTTTTATGCATCCAGGGTAGACCCCCCTGTGTTATACGTATTTCCCGGGTAGACCCCCAGTGTTATATGCTATCCCAGGTAGACCCACCCTGTGTTAACTGCTATCCCAGGGTAGCCACAGTGTTTACTGCTTCCCCGGGTGACCACCGTGTTATACTGATCCAGGGGAAAACCACCTGTTTATACTTGGGTTTTAACCCCCGTGTTATCTGCTATCCCGGGTAGACCCCCTTGTTATATACCCGGGTAGCCCCCAGGTTTACTGCTACCCAGTTGACCCCCCGTGTTTTTACTATCCCAGGGGAGCCCTTGGGTTTTTTAATACCCAGGGTAGACCACAGTTTTATTGCATCCCCGGGAGACCACCTGTGTTAACGCTATCCGGGTAGACCACCGTGTTATACGACCAGGGTGACCACCCGTGTTTTTATGCATCCCGGGTGACCACCGTGTTTTAGCTATCCCCGGGGGACCACCTGTTATGCTATCCCGGGAGACCCCCCATGTTTATGCTTCCCAGGTAGACACCTTGTTATACTGCATCCCAGGGTGACCCCGTGTTTACTGCTATCCCAGGGTAACCTCAGTGTTTTAGCTATCCCAGGGTAACCACCGTGTTTTACTGCTATCCCGGGTAGACCAACAGTGTTATACTGTTTTCCCAGGTGACCACCTGTGTTTATGCTACCCAGGGAGACCCAGTGTTAA
This sequence comes from Cherax quadricarinatus, assembly GCF_026875155.1. NCBI lineage: Eukaryota > Metazoa > Arthropoda > Malacostraca > Decapoda > Parastacidae > Cherax > Cherax quadricarinatus. The sequence continues at coordinate 13,788,426 of NC_069409.1, forward strand.
CTGCTTCCCAGGGTAACCACCTGTGTTTTTACGCATCCAGGGTAGACCCCGTTGGGTTTACATCCCAGGGTAGACCACCAGTGTTATATGCTATCCCCGGGTAGACCACCTGTGTTAACTATCCCCGGGTAGACCACCAGTGTTTCTGCATCCCCGGGTAGCCACTGTGTTTTTATTCCCCGGGGAGACCACCCTTTTTCTATCCCAGGGGAACCCGGTTATATGCTATCCCAGGGAGCCACCCGTGTTTTTCCTATCCCGGGTAACCACCCTGTGTTATATGCTATCCCAGGGTAACCCCCTGTGTTTAATGCTTCCCCGGGTAGACCACAGTGTTTTTACTGCTTCCCCGGGTGACCACCGTTTTTAACGTATCCCGGGGAACCCCCAGGTTTTACTGTATCCCCGGGTAGCCACCGTTTTATGCTTCCCGGGGAGCCCCCTGTGTTATAGCTATCCCCGGGTGACCATCAGTTTATAGCTATCCCCCGGGTAGCCCCAGTGTTAACTGCTATCCCGGGGAGCCCCAGTGTTATACTGCTACCCGGGTAGACCACCTGTGTTATACTGCTACCCCCGGTGACCCCTGTGTTATACTTATCCCAGGGTAGCCACCGTGTTTACTGCTATCAGGGTGACCACCCTTTTTATACTGCTATCCCAGGGTAGCCACCTGGTTTTTGCTACCCAGGGTAACAACCCGTGTTATCTGTATCCCCGGGTAGACCCCCAGTGTTTTAAAAAGCTTCCCCGGGTAAACCACCAGTGTTATACTGCTTCCCAGGGTAAAACCCTGTGTTATTCTGCATCCCAGGGTAGACCACTTTTATACTGCTTCCCAGGGAGACCACCTGTTATATGCTATCCCAGGGGAACCCGATGTTTTTACTGTATCCCAGGGGGACCCCTTGTTATACTGCATCCCCGGGTTGACCATCGTGTTATCGTATCCAGGGGAGAACCCCCTGTTTTCTGCTTCCCAGGGTGAACCAGTGTTATACTGCTTCCCAGGGTAGACCACCGGTTACCTGCTATCCCAGGGTGCCCCCAGTGTTATACTGCATCCCAGGGTAGGGCCCCCAGTGTTATACTGCTATTCCGGGTAGACCACCTTGTTTTTCTGCATCTAGGGTAGACCACCTTGTTTACTGCTTCCAGGGTGAAACCAGGTTATACTGCCCCCAGGGGAGACCCCCCTGTTTACTGCTTCCCCGGGTAGACCACCCGTGTTTTACGCATCCCCGGGGGGACCATCTGTTTTTTTAATGCTATCCCAGGGTAATCACCAGTGTTTTAAATGCATCCCCGGGTAGACCACCCGGTTTTACTGCTATCCCCAGGTAGACCCCTGTTTTACTCTATCCCAGGGGAGACACCGTGTTATACGCTATCCCAGGGTTTTGCCACCTGTGTTTTACTGTATCCCAGGGGGAGACCCTGCGTTATACGCTATTCCCCGGGGAGACCCCCAGTGTTATATGTATCCCCGGGTGACCCCCTGTGTTTTACTATCCCAGGTAGACCACCGTGTTTAGCTATCCAGGGTAGACCACCTGTGTTAAACTATCCAGGGTAGACCACCCGTGTTATACTTTTCCCCGGGTAGACCACCATTTTATACTGCTATCCAGGGGACCACCCGGTTTCTGCTATCCAGGGTAGACCCCTTGTTATATGCTATCCCAGGGAAAAACCTGGTTATACTGCATCCCCGGTAGACCCCGGTTTTATGCATCCAGGGGAGCCACCCTTTTATACTGTATCCCCCGGGTAAACCACCAGGTTTTGCTTCCCGGTAGCCCCCTGTGTTATAATGTATCCCGGGTAGACCACCGTGTTATACTGCATCCCCGGGTTTAACCCAAGTGTTTACTGCTTCCCCGGGGGACCACCAGTGTTTACTGCTATCCCGGGGAGCCTCAGTTTTATAGCTATCCCAGGTAGACCCCCGTGTTATACTGCTATCCCCCGGGTAACCACCCGTGTTATAATGCTAACCCGGGTAGACCCCAGTGTTATATGTACCAGGGTGCCACCTGTGTTAACTGCTATTTCCCCCGGGGGACACCTGTGTTATATGCTATCCCAGGGTAGAAACCTGTGTTATACGCTATCCCCCGGGGGAGACCCCCAGTGTTTTACTGCTTCCCAGGGTAGACCACCAGTGTTTTTGTATCCCCGGGGAGAACCCCCTGTGTTTTTCCTTTTTCCAGGGTAGACCACTTGTTATTCGCTATCCCCGGGTAAAACCCTTTTTATAGCTACCCGGTAGACCACCAGTGTTATACTGCTATCCCAGGGTAGACCACCTGTGTTATACTGCTATCCCAGGGTAGACCACCAGTGTTATACTGCTATCCCAGGGTAGACCACCAGTGTTATACTGCTATCCCAGGGTAGACCACCAGTGTTATACCGCTATCCCAGGGTAGACCACCTGTGTTACACTGCTATTTCCCCGGGGAGACCATCATTTTTTACTGCTATCCCAGGGTAGGCCACGTGTTATATGCATCCAGGGTAGAACCCCCCTGTGTTATATGTTTTCTGGGTAACCACGGGTTTTTATGCTATCCCCGGGTAGCCCAGGTTTTAAACTGCTTCCCAGGGTAACCCCCATGTTTTAATTCTATCCCAGGGTGGCCACCTGTGTTTTTTAAATGCTATCCCAGGGGAGACCATCAGTGTTTACTGCTATCCCAGGGGAGTCACAGTGTTATCTGCTATCCCCGGGTGACCACCAGTGTTATACGCTACCAGGGTAGACCCCCTGTTTTACATCTATCCCAGGGTAGCCACCCTGTTATACGCTATCCCCGGGTAGACCACCTGTGTTTTTCTGCCCTTCCCCGGGTAACCCCCTGCGTTTTACGCTATCCCAGGGGAGACCACCTGTTTTATGCTATCCCGGGGGACCCCTGGTTATACTGCACCCAGGGAGACCCCCAGTGTTATACGCTTCCAGGGAAGATCACCCGTGTTATATGCATCCCAGGTAGACCCCAGGGGTTTTTTACTGCTATCCCAGGGTAGCCACCAGTGTTATACTGCATCCCCGGGTAAAAAACCACCTGTGTTTTTTACTGCTTCCCCCGGGGAACCACCCGGTTATACTGCTATTCCCCGGGAGCCCCCCGGAACTGTATCCCCCGGGGAGACCCCAGTGTTATAGCTATCCCAGGGTAGACCACAGTGGGTTTTACTGCTATCCCCGGGTAGACCCCCAGTGTTATACTTTCTATCCCCAAGGGTGACCACCCGTTTATACTGCTATCCCGGTAGACCACCAGTGATATGCTATCCAGGGAACCACCAGTGTTTTACTTTCTATCCCGGGGAGCCACCGTGTTATACTGCATCCCAGGGGACCCCCTGATTTATACTCTATCCCCGGGGAGCCCAGTGTTTATGCTATCCCCGGGTTTAGACCCCCCTGTGTTTTACTTTTCCCCGGGGAGACCACCTGTGTTTTGCTATCCCCGGGTGGACCCCAGTGTTAACTGTTCCCGGGGAGACCCCCTTTTTTACTACTACCCAGGGTAGACCACCGTGTTAATGCTATCCCCCGGGTAACCACCCGGTTTACATCCCCGGGGAGACCACGGTTACTGCTATCCCAGGGTAACCACCGTGTTATATGCTATCCAGGGTGACCCCAGTGTTAATGCTATCCCGGGTAGGGCCACCTGGTTTACTGCTATCCCCGGGTAGACCCCATGTTATACTGCATCCCAGGGTAGACCCCATGTTTTAATGCTATCCCCGGGTAGCCCCCTGTGTTTTACTATCCCGGGTAGACCACCTTGTTTAGCTATCCAGGGTAGACCACCAGTTTTATACTGCTACCCCGGGTAAACACCTGTGTTTATGCTATCCCAGGGTGACCACCTGTGTTATACTATCCCAGGGTAGACCACCCCTTTAATGCTATCCCAGGGTAGAACCAGTGTTATACGCATCCCCGGGAAAACCACGTGTTATACTGCTATCCCAGGGGGACCACCCGTGTTTTACGATCCCAGGGTAGACTACCTGTGTTATACGGCATCCCAGGGTAGACCCCCTGTGTTATACTTTTCCGGGAGACACCCGTGTTTTAAAAGCTATCCCGGGGGAGACCCCATGTTTACTGCTCCGGGGAGACCCCCAGTGTTATACTGCTATCCCCGGGGAGACCTCCCGGGTTATCTTCCCAGGGTAGACCCCCCGTTTATACTTTTCTATCCCCGGGTAGACCCCCGGGGTTTTTAAATATCCCCCGGGTTTAACCACCTGGTTATAAGCCTGTCCCAGGGTAGACCACCAGTTTTATTTCTGATCCCAGGGTAGACCCCCAGGTTTTAGTATCCCCGGGTAGACCCCGTGTTATATGCTATCCCAGGGTAGACCACCTTGTTTTTCATCCCCCGGGTAGACCACCCGTGTTATCTGCTATCCAGGGTAGGCCACCAGTGTTTTATGCTATCCCCGGGGAGGGGCCCCAGTTTCAAAACTGCTTTCCAGGGTAGCCCCCAGTGTTATACTGCTATCCCAGGGAGCCACCAGTGTTATACTGCTATCCCAGGGAGCAACCGTGTTTTATAATGTATCCCAGGGGAAACCACAGTGTTATAGCTATCCCGGGTAGCCACCTGTGTTTAATGCTATCCCCAGGGGGGACCCCCAGTGTTTTACTGCATCCCCGGGTAACCACCAGTGTTAAATGCATCCCAGGGGAGACCACCAGTGTTATTTGATCCCAGGGTGACTACCCGTGTTTACGGCTATCCCAGGGTAACCACCTGTTTTATACTAACCGGGTAGACACTGGTTTTACTGTTCCGGGTAACCACCCGTGTTTTTTGTATCCCAGGGGAGACCACCAGTGTTTCTGCTATCCCCGGGTAAACCCCCAGGTTATACTCTATCCCCGGGTAAAACCCCCTGTTAATGCTACCCGGGTTTTGACCACCTGTGTTTTACTTCCCAGGGTAGACCACCCGTGTTATACTCTGTCCCAGGGGAGACCACCCAGTTTTATACTCTATCCCCCGGGTGACCACCCGTGTTAACGTATCCCCCGGGGGAGACCACCGTGTTTACTGCATCCCCGGGTAGACCACTGTGTTATAACCCCGGGTAGACCACCGTTTATTGCTATCCCAGGGTAGCACCTGTTTACTGCTATCCCAGGGTAGACCCCCAGTGCTTACGCTATCCCAGGGAAAAACCACCAGTGTTATACTGCTATCCAGGGGAGACCCCCGTGTTATACTGCTATCCAGGGTAGACAACCCGTGTTTTTACTGCTATCCCAGGAAGACCACCAGTGTTTTACGCTATCCCAGGGTAGACCACCCGTGTTTTACTGCTATCCCGGGTTGACCCCCAGGTTTTTTACTGCAAACCCAGGGTAGACCACCATGTTTACTGCTATCCCCGGGTAGACCACCATGTTTTAAATGTATCCCGGGGGGCCACCGTGATCTGCTATCCCAGGGTAGATCCCATGTTATACTGCTACCCAGGGGAGACCACCAGGTTTACTGCTATCCCAGGGTGACCCCGTGTTATACTGCTATCCCCGGGTAGACACCTTTTATATGGGAACACAGGGTGCCACCATGTTATAATGCTATCCCGGGTAGCCACCCCGTGTTATCTGCTATCCCGGGTAGACCCCCTGCGTTTATGCTTTCCCGGGGAACCACCTGTGTTTTACTGTATCCCGGGTAGACCACCAGTTTATACTTTTCCCAGGGGGGCCCCCATGTTTTTTGCTTCCCCGGGAACCAAGTGTTTACTGTATCCCAGGGTAGACCCCCAGTGTTATACTGCTATCCCGGTAGACCCCCCCAGTGTTTATCTACCCCCGGTAGACCCCCAGTGTTATTGCTTCCCCCGGGAGACCACCAGGTTATACTGTATCCCGGGTAACCACCATTTTTAATGCTATTCCCCGGGTAGACCCCATGTTATACTGCTTATCCCAGGGGGGACCCCCGTGTTATACTGCTATCCCAGGGTGACCACCTGTGTTTATGTTATCCCGGGTAGACCACCAGTGTTATATGCTACCCCGGGTAGACCCCCTGTGTTATATGCTTCCAGGGGAGACCCCAGGGTTTTAAATGCTATCCCGGTAGACCACCTTGTTTACTGCTACCCAGGGGAGACCACCGTGTTTTTTTTTGCTATCCCCGGGTAGCCACCCGCGTTAAAACTGTTTATACCCGGGTAGACCACCTGTGTTATAATGCTATCCAGGGGAGACCACCTGGTTTACCTTCCCAGGGTAGACCAAACCTGTTTATATGCATCCCCCGGGTAGACCCCATTTTTATCTGCTACCCCCGGTAGAACCAGTGTTTCACTGCATCCCCGGGTAGACCACCTGTTTTTACTGTATCCCGGGGAGAAAACCTGTGTTACACTGCTATCCCGGGGAACCACAGTGTTTTATGCTATCCCAGGGGAGACCACCGTGTTTTAAATGCTATCCCAGGGGGCCACCCGTTTTATCGTATCCCGGGTAAACCACCAGTGTTATACTGCTATCCCAGGGAGACCACCTGTTATACGCTACCAGGGTAGACCACCATGTTTTTCTGCTTCCGGGTAGACCACCCGTGTTTACTGCTATCCCCGGGTAGCCCCCCAGTGTTATATGCTTCCAAGGGTAGACCCCCGTGTTATCTGCTATCCCGGGGAGACCACCTGGTTATATGCTATCCAGGGTAGACCACCAGTGTTTATGCTATCCCAGGGTGACCCCAGTGTTTCTGCTTCCCAGGGTAGCCCCAGGTTATACTGCTATCCCCGGGTAGACACCCGGTTATACTGCTTCCCCGGGGAGACCACCGTGTTATACTCTTCCAGGGGAGACCACCGTGTTATACTGCTATCCCCGGGGGACCACCAGGTTTTTTCTGCTACCCAGGGTAGCCACCTCGTTTACTGTTATACCCCGGTAGACCCCAGTGTTTTACTGCTACCCAGGGAGACACCCCGCGTTATACTGTTATACCAGGGTAGACCCCCCGTGTTATACTGCTATCTCAGGGGAGACCCCTGCTTATACTGCTTCCCAGGGTAAAACCCCGGTTTTATGCTATCCCCAGGGAAAAAACCCCGCGTTTTACTGCATCCCAGGGTAAAACCACCCGTGTTAAACTGCTATCCCGGGGTAGACCCCCAGGTTTTACTGCTACCCAGGGGACCACCTGTGTTTTTTCGCTTTCCCAGGGGGACCACCCTGTTATCTGCTATCCCAGGGTAGACCACCAGGTTATACAGCTATCCCCGGGGGACCCCGTGTTAATGCTATCCCCGGGTAGACCACCTGTGTTTTTGCTTACCGGGTTTGACCCCCTGTGTTAAATGCTATCCCGGGGTAACAACCCGTGTTTACGCTATCCCCGGGGGGACCACCCCGTGTTTAAAATGCTTCCCCGGGGGAGATACAGTGTCATACTGCTTTCCCCGGTGACCCCCCTGCGTTTTACTGCTATCCCAGGGGAGAACCCTGCGTTTTAAATGCTATCCCCGGGTAGACCCCCGTGTTATACTGCTATCCAGGGTAACCCCTGCGTTTTTACTGCTATCCCCGGGTAGCTACCTCTTTACTGATCCCGGGTAACCCTGCGTTATATGCTATCCCCGGGTAGACCACCATGTTATACTGCATCCCAGGGTAGACCACCTGCGTATACTGTATCCAAGGGAAGCCCCCTGCGTTTATGCTATCCCCCGGGTAGACCACCCCGCGTTATACTGCTATCCCAGGGTAGACCCCTGCGTTTTCTGCTATCCCCGGGGAGACCCCCTGCGTTATTGCTATCCCAGGGTTTTGACCACCTGCGTTTTTGTAAAACCCCGATAGACCACCATGTTATCTGTATCCCAAAGGGGGGAACCCAGTGTTATATGCATCCAGGGTAGACACCCTTATTGCTATCCCAGGGAGACCACTGTTTTTAAAATGCAAACCCGGGGTAACCCCCGTGTTAACTGCTTTAAAACCAGGGGAAAAACCTGTGTTATACTGTATTCAGGGGGCCCCCGTGTTATAATGCATCCCCAAGGTAAGACCACCAGTGTTATACTGCTATCCCCGGGGACCCCAGTGTTATACGATTTTCCCGGGTGCCCCCATGATTGCATTCCCGGGTACAATGTTATACTGCACCCGGTAGACCACCAGGGTTTTACGCTACCCAAGGTAGACCCCCCAGTGTTATATGCTATCCAGGGAAGAAAACCCCCTTGTAAAATGCTATTAGGGGGACCCCCCAGTGTTATACTGCTATACAGATAGACCACCAGTGTTATACTGCTTCCCCGGGTAGATCCCTACGGTATACTGCTAACCCCCGGGTGACCCCAGTGTTTATACGCATCCCGGGAGCCACCCGTGTTATCTGTATCCCAGGGTGACCCCGTGGGTTTTACTGCTAACACAGCTAGCCCCCAGTTTAAAAACGAAAACCCGGGGAGACCCCTATTTTCGATAACCCCCGGGTGTCATGGTTTTATACTGATAACCCCGGGTAACCCCTGGGGATTACACGCTAACCAGGGGAACCACCGGTAAATTTTTCTGATAAACCCGGGGGGAAAACCGGTATTATACTGATAACTCAGGGTGGACCACTGGTATTAAACTGATAACCCCGGGTAGACACCGTATTGTATGATAACCCAGGGGAGACCACCTGTATTTTTCTGATAAAACAGGGTGACCCCGGTATAACTTGAAACCTTGGGTAGAAAACCCCTGGTATTTTTGAAACCCAGGGAGCCAACGGTTTATACGATAAACCCCGGGTAGACCCCGGTAAATTCTGAAACCCAGGGGGACCACTGGGATTTTATGATAACCCAGGGTACACCCCCCGGTTTTTTACTGAAAAACCCCGGGTAGACCCGGTAAATTTGAAACCCAGGGTAGCCACTGGTATTTATTGAAAACCAGGGTAGACCACCGGTATTAAACTGAAACCCAGGGTAGACCACCCCGGGATTTAAACTGATAACCCGGGTAAACCCCGGTATAAACTAAAAACCCAGGGTAACCCGGTATTAAATGATAACCCAGGGTAGACCCGGTTTTAAATGATAAAACCCGGGTAGACCACCGGTATTAAACTAAAAACCAGGGGAGACCCCCGGTTTAAAAATGAAACCCAGGGAGACACGGTTTAAATAATAACCCGGGGGAGCCACCGGTATTAAACTGATAACCCCCGGGGAACACCGGATTTAAATGATAACAGGGTAGACCACCCCGGATTTTACTGATACCCAGGGGAGCCCCCGGGATTATACTTAAAACCAGGGTTAACCCCGGATTTAAAAAAGATAAAACCCCGGGGAGACCACCCGGGATTAAACTGATAACCCCGGGTTTGACCCCGGTTTACGATAACCCAGGGGAGACCCCTGGTATTAACTGATAACCCAGGGAGATCACCCGGTATTAAATGAAACCCCCGGGTTTACGGTATTAAAATGATAACCCCAGGAAGACCACTGGCCCTTTTAAAAGATAACCCCGGGTGACCACGGTATTTTTCTGATAACCCAGAGTAGACCCCCGGTTTTTATTGGAAACCAGGGTAGACCAGTTTTTTAAATGAAACCCAGGGGAGACCCCCGGGATTAAATGATAACCCCGGGGAGACCCCGGTATTAAACTGATAAAACCCAGGGGAGACCACCGGTATTAAATGATAACCCAGGGTAACCACTGGTATTATACCGATAACCAGGGGGAGACCCCCGTTATTTTAATGATAACCCCGGGTATCCCCCGGATTTTACTGATAAAAACCCGGGGATACCCGGAATTAAACTGATAACCCGGGTAGACCACTGGTATTATACCCATAAACCCCGGGTTTGACCACGGGTATTATCCCATAACCCCGGGGAGACCCCCGGTATTAAAAGATAACCCCGGGTAGACCACCGGGACCCTTTTGATAACCCAGGGTAGACCCCCGGTATTATACCGATAACCCGGGAGACCCCGTTTAAACTGATATCCCGGTAGATTTCTGGGATTAACTGATAACCCAGGGTAGGCCATGGTATTAATGATAACCCAGGGTAACCACCTGATTATATTGATAAAAACCCGGGTAGACCCCCGGTATTTAAAAGATAAACCCCGGGTAGACCACCTGTTTATATGAAAACCCAGGGGAAAACCTGTATTTACTGAAAACCAGGGTAGACCCCTGTATTATACTGAAAAACCCGGGTAGGCCTGGTATTATTTAAAAATCAGGGTAGACCCCGGTTTTACTGATAACCAGGGTGCCACCCTTTTTATACGAAAACCCCGGGTAGACCACCGGTATTAAATGATAAACCCCGGGTAGACCACCCTATTTAAACTGTAACCCAGGGGAGCCCCTGATTAAACTGATAACCCAGGGTGACCCCGGGTTTTAAAACTGTTCCCCCGGGTGACCCGGTATTAAACGATAAACCAGGGGAATCACCGGTATTAAATGTAACCGGGGAGACCACCTGTATTAAACTGATAACCCCGGGGGAATCCCGGTTTAAAAAATGATAAACCCCGGGTAGATTATGGTATTAAAAATGTAAAAACCCGGGAGATTACTGGGATAAAAAAGATAACCCCGGGGTATCCAGGTATTATATGATAACCCCCTGGTTACCACTGGTTTTACTAAACCCGGGGGAGACCCCCGTTTATACTATAAAACCCCGGGTAGCCCCGGGATTATACTGAACCCAGGGTAGCCATTGGGACGTATGAAACCCGGGTTTTGCCACCGGTATTTTAAAATTTATAACCAGGGTAGACCACCGGATTATTGATAAACCCCGGGTAACCCGGGATTAAAAATGAAACCCAGGGTAGAACCCGGTATTTATGATAACCCAGGGTAGTCACGGTTTTTTCTGTAATCCAGGGGAGACCCCGGGATTAATGATAACCCAGGGTGACCACGGTATTTTAAATGATAATCAGGGTAGACCCCTGGATTATACTGATAACCCCGGGTAGACCACCGGGATTAAACGATAAAACCCCGGGTGATTACTGGTAAAAGTTCCCAAAGGGTGAAGGTTTTAAAAATAACCCCCGGTAGGGCAGGAAAACAAACCCCGGGAGATCCCGGTAATAGATAAAAGGGTGAAACCCCGGAATAAAAACCCAGGGTCAAACCCCAATTGTAGATCCCCCGGTCCCGTTTTAAAAAATTTAAAACAAATGAAAGGGAAAGGGGGGAAAAGGGGAAAGGATTGGATTTTGGGGAAATAGAACTGGTAATGAAAACTTGGGGGGAGGGAGAAAAGGGGTTTGGGGGATTTTGGGGCCCCGGAGGAAGGTTTTGGGGAAAAAAAGGTGGGAAGGGTTTTGGGGTGGTGGGCTTAGGAGGATAGTTTGGGGTAAAGGTTTGGGGATTTGGTGAGGGGGATAAGGGGGTTTTTGGGAAAATGAGGGGGGGAGGGGTTAGGAGGATGCGGGGTTTTAGGGAGGGGGGAGGAGATTTTTAAAAAGATTTAGGGGAAGGGGGTTTAAAGGGGATGGGGGAGGTGGGTAGGGGTGAGGGGAAAAAGGGAAAAAAGGGGGCGGGGAGGGAAAAGAGGGGTTGGAAAGGGCAGAAGGGTGAGGGGATGGGGGAAAAAATATTGGTGGGAAAAAGGGGTGTGGGGAGGAGGTGCAGTGTGCAGTGAGGTTGGGGGGGGTTGGGGGGTTTTGGGGGAATGCAGGGTTTTGGGGTGAGGGTTGGAGGGTTTTTGGGAGGTTTTCAGGGGGTGGGGGGAAGGTTTTGGAGGGGAGGTGTTTAAAAGGGTGCAGGGTGCTTAAAGGGGCAGGGTGTAAAGGATGAGGGGTAGGGTGGGGGGTGTGGAGGGGGGTTTGCTGGGGTGCGGGGTTGGAAGGGTGCGGGTTTTAAAAAGGGGGGGGGGTAGGTTTGGTGGAAGGTTGGGGGTTTGGTTTGGGTTCAGTGTTGTGGAGGGTGCGGTTGGTAGGGGGATGAGGTTTGCTAAAGGGGTGGTGGGGTTTAGGAAAGGGTGCAGTTTGGCTTGGTAGGATGAGTTTTTGTAGGGGAAAGGGGGTTTGGCCCGGGGGTTGTGTAGGGGTTTGGTGGGGGAAAAAAGGGGGTTGGTGTAGGTGCAGGGGGTAGGAGGTGTCATTTTTGGAAGGGGGGTTTTTAGGGGACATTTTAATTGGGAAAAAAGATGTTTTTGGTTTGTAGGAAAACCCCCAAGGAAATGGTTTTTAAAAAAGGGGGGGAATTTTGTTTAAAATTTTAAGGGGAACCCCCAGGGAAAAGGGTTTGGAGTTGGGTTTATTTTGGAAAAAAGGAGGGGAAATTTTTTAAAAATGTGGGGCGAAAATCATTTTTTCCCCCGGGGGGCAGGGCCCCCCTTTAATCATTTTTTGTAAAAGGGTTCTTTTTTAAAAAAGGGCGTTTCAAATTTAAATGAAATAGGGTTTTTTAATAAAGCCCCTTTTTCCCAAAGGGGGGCAGTTGTTATATGCTTGGGGGAAACCTTTTTTTTTCCAAACCTTTATGGGTGTGAAGCTGGGTGATGAATGTTGCAGGAGGGAAGGGCTGGGGAGTGGAGATGTCATGTCTGGGGCAATGGTGTGGTGTGAATTTATGCAGAGAACTCGTAGTTTGGAAGTTAGGAGGAGGTGCGGATTTACCAAAACTGTTGTCCAGAGGGCTGAGGAAGGGTTGTTGGGTGGTTCGGACATGTAGAGAGAATGGAGCGAAACAGATGACTTCAAGAGTGTATCAGTCTGTAGTGGAAGGAAGGCGGGTAGGAGGTCGGCCTAGGAAAGGTTGCAGGAGGGGGTACAGGAGGTTTTGTGTGCGAGGGGCTTGGACTTCCAGCGGGCATGCGTGAGCGTGTTGATAGGAGTGAATGAAGACAAATGGTTTCTAATACTTGACGTGCTGTTGGAGTGTGAGCAAAGTAACATTTATGAAGGGGTTCAGGGAAACCGGCAGGCCGGAGTTGAGTCCTGGAGATGGGAAGTACAGTGCCTGCACTCTGAAGGAGGGGTGTTAATGTTGCAGTTTAAAAACTGTAGTGTAAAGCACCCTTCTGGCAAGACAGTGATGGAGTGAATGATGGTGAAAGTTTTTCTTTTTCGGGCCACCCTGCCTTGGTGGGCCAGCACTTGTGTGTGTGTGCCAGCACTTGTGTGTGTGTGTGCCAGCACTTGTGTGTGTGTGCCAGCACTTGTGTGTGTGTGCCAGCACTTGTGTGTGTGTGCCAGCACTTGTGTGTGTGTGTGCCAGCACTTGTGTGTGTGTCCCAGCACTTGTGTGTGTGTCCCCGCACTTGTTTGTGTGTCCCAGCACTTGTGTGTGTGTGCCAGCACTTGTGTGTGTGTGTGCCAGCACTTGTGTGCGTGCCAGCACTTGTGTGTGTGTGTGCCAGCACTTGTGTGTGTGTGTGTGTGCCAGCTCTTGTTTGCGTGCCTGCACTTGTGTGTGTGTGCCAGCACTAGTGTGTGTGTGTGTATGCCAGCACCTGTGTGTGTGTGTGTGCCAGCATTTGTGTGTGTGCCAGCACTTGTGTGTGTGTGTGTGCCAGTACTTGTGTGTGTGTGCCAGCACTTGTGTGTGTGTGTGCCAGTACTTGTGTGTGTGTGCCAGCACTTGTGTGTGTGCCAGCACTTGTGTGTGTGTGTGCCAGCACTTGTGTGCGTGCCAGCACTTGTGTGTGTGTGTGCCAGCACTTGTGTGTGTGTGTGTGTGCCAGCTCTTGTTTGCGTGCCAGCACTTGTGTGTGTGTGCCAGCACTAGTGTGTGTGTGTGTGGGCCAGCACTTGTGTGTGTGTGTGTGCCAGCACTTGTGTGTGTGCCAGCACTTGTGTGTGTGTGTGTGCCAGTACTTGTATGTGTGTGCCAGCACTTGTGTGTGTGTTTGCCAGCACTTGTGTGTGTGTGCCAGCACTTGTGTGTGTGCCAGCACTTGTGTGTGTGCCAGCACTTGTGTGTGTGTGCCAGCACTTGTGTGTGCGTGCCAGCATTTGTGTGTGTGTTCCAGCACTTGTGTGTGTGTGTGCCAGCACTTGTGTGTGTGTGCCAGCACTTGTGTGTGTGTGTGTGCCAGCACTTGTGTGTGTGTGCCAGCACTAGTGTGTGTGTGTGCCAGCACTTTGTGTGTGTGTGCCAGCATTTGTGTGTGTGTGCCAGCACTTGTGTGTGTGTGCCAGCACTTGTGTGTGTGTGCCAGCACTTGTGTGTGTATGTGCCAGTACTTGTGTGTGTGTGCCAGCACTAGTGTGTGCTCGCTAGTATTTCGGAGTGTATGCCAGCACTTGTGTGTGTGTGCACTTGTGTGTGTGCCAGCACTTGTGTGTGTGTGCACTTGTGTGTGTGCCAGCACTTGTGTGTGTGTGTCAGCACTTGTGTCCGTGTGCCAGCACTTGTGTGTGTGTGTGTCAGCACTTGTGTGTGCGCGCCAGCACTTGTGTGTGCGCGCCAGCACTTGTGTCGTGTGCCAGCACGTGTGTGTGCTTGTGCCAGCACTTGTGTGTGTGTGTGTGTGTGCCAGAAATTGTGAGTGTATGCCAGCACATGTGTATGTGTGTATTGTTGAGTGTATGCCAGCATTTGTGTATGTGTGTATTGTGAGTGTATACCAGCACTTGTGTATGTGTGTATTGTGAGTGTATACCAGCACTTGTGTATAATCGTTTTGTGAGTGTATGCCAGCATTTGTGTATGTGTGTATTGTGAGTGTATACTAGCACTTGTGTATAATCGTATTGTGAGTGTATGCCAGCATTTGTGTATGGGAGTGTTGTGATCGTGTGTGAAAGCGTGTGTACGCATTGTGATCGTGTGTGAAAGCGTGTGTACGCATTGTGATCTTGTGTGAAAGCGTTTGTACGCATTGTGATCGTGTGTGAAAGCGTGTGTAAGCATTGTGATAATTGTCTGTGATTGTTTGTGTGTACGTATGATAATGGTGTAAGTGCGTGCAAGTGCATGTGTGTACGTATTATAATGAGTGTATACATATGCGTACATTGCGTGTGTGCTAGTATTATATATATATCTATATCTATTATATATCTTTATATATATATATTATATATTTATATATATATATATATATATATATAAATATATATTATATAATGCTGGTGTGTGTGAAACACACTGTGTATATACACTGTGTATTACACTGCTACACTATGTTTACAAACACAAAAACGTACACATAGCCGTGTAATTTATTGTACGAGTTGTATAACGTGATGTATATGTGCGTATAAACACATGTGTCTGAATGTTTATATATCTATATATATATTACCACTGATCTCTGTGGCAAAAATCAGACAAATTACGCTGGTTAGGGTTGATAATTTTTTGAGTTCGTTTTGGTTACTAGTGATGCTCTTGTTGTTGTGGAATATTTTAAAAGGATATTTTGGAAAAGACTTATTAGGGAATATTCAAATTTATTTAAAAACAAAAAACACCATAGGAAAAACTTAGACATACTTGAAATATTATGTTACATGAAAATATTGGTTTTTAAATATAGGTTACACAACCACACAAACCACACACCCACACACACCAACACACCCACCCCACACACACACACAACACTACACCTCGAGAATTAACACGGTAACAATGGTTATCCAGTAATTAGGTATGTATGTTCACGAGGTTAAACATTATGGCACTGTAGCCTAGCATCGTTATTTTTCTTGTGCCCTGCACGGAGTTAGCCAGGTGACTCACTGTGTTTTGTGACCAGGGACTGCACTGTGTTTTTGTGTACCGGTAATGCGCTGGGGGTTTTGGTACCCATGACTGCAGCTGTGTTATTGTGTACCCAGGTACGCAGTTTGTTCTGTGTACCAGGTGACTGCAGCTGTGTTTGTTAGCCGGGTTCTGCAGCTGTTTAGTGTACCGGGTGACTGCAGCGTTACGTTCCCCCGGTTACTCAGCTTTTTCCCCTGAAGCCGGGTGACTGCACTGTTATGGTACCGGGTCGCAGCTTTTATTTTAGAGGTGTGCAGTTGTTATGTTACCCAGGTGATTTTCGCTGTTTATTGTAGCCGGTGCTGCGCTGTTTAGTGTACCAGGGGGACTGCGCTGTTTACTTTTGAGCCAGGTGACTGCAGCTGTTATGTGGCCGGGTGACTGCAGCTGTTTTACTGTGACCAGGTGACGCAGCTGTTATGTGTACCCGGGTGACGCAGCTGTTTATTGTGTAGCCAGGTGCTGCAGTTTTGTTATTGTAGCCGGGTACTGAGCTGTTTTTGTGTAGCCAGGTGACCAGCGTTTCTGTGTAGCCGGGTGACGCAGCTTTTTTTATGTGTAGCCAGTGACTCGCTGATTACTGTGTAGCCAGGTACTGCAGCGATTTGTGTCCGGTGACTGCAGTTTAAAACTGTGACCAGGGTGACTGCGTGTTTTTTGTGACCAGGTACTGCACTGTATTACTGTGTACCGGGTGACGACTTATTACTTGTAGCCAGGTACTGCAGCTGTATTATGGGTGCCGGGTGACTGAGCTGATTCTGTTACCCAGGTGCTGCGCCTTATTTGTGTAGCCGGTACTGCAGCGAAATTATGTGTACCGGTGACCAGCTGATTACTGTGTCCAGGTGACTGCGCTGAATTAAATTGTGAGCCAGGGGGCTGCAGCTGATTATGTGACCCAGGTGACTCGTGATTACTGTGTGCCAGGTGACTGCAGCTGTTTTAAATGTGTAGCCGGGTGACGAGCTGTATTATGTGTACCATGACTGCAGTTTTTATGTTACCAGGTGACGAGCTGTATTATGTGTACCAGGTGACGCAGCTGATTTTTGTGTAGCCGGGTGACTGCAGCTGTATTTTGGTACCCAGGTGACTGCACTGTATTACTTGAGCCAGGTGACTCAGCTGATTATTGTGTGGGCCGGGTGATGCAGCTGATTATTGTGTAGCCAGGTGCTCGCTGAATTGTGTGCCGGCCCAGTTTATTTTGGTACCAGGTGACTGCAGCTGTATTATGTTACCAGGACTGAGCTGTATTATTGTGTAGCCGGTGACTGCAGCTGATTTTGTGTAGCCAGTGAGGCAGCTGATTACTGTTAGCCGGGTGACTGCAGCTGATTACTGTGACCGGGGTGACTGCAGTGTATTATTTGTCCAGGTGACTGCAGCGTTTTATTGGTACCCAGGTGACGCAGCTGTTTTATTGTGTAGCCGGTGACTCAGCTGTATTATTGTGTACCAGGTGACTGCAGCTGTATTACGTGTAGCCAGGTGTGCGCTGTTTTATTGTTAGCCAGGTCTGCGCTGAAAATTCTGTGTACCCCATGACTGCAGCTGTATTACTCTCACATTTGGTTTTTTAACTCGGGGTAATTTCAACAAAAATTAAACCCCTAGCCCACCCTTTATGCGGTGTCTATCAAATTAGAAAGTTGATACACACTGACAGTGCACAGTCCTGGCGCACCGCGGTTATTTGTTATTTTCACGGTTTGTTGACACCCAAAAGGGAAAAAGCCCCCCTCATTTCAGGTAAAATTTTCGTGATAACACTTAACACCAATTTTTCCCTGGAAAGCTTTTAATTACATAGTTCGGTTGTAAAGATTAGCGTGTCTTTTTCTGTACCCAAAAGGATTTCGAATGGATCAGGAACAGTTAGAGTGGGTATGTCATGGAACACATCCAGACTGTCCTCCAGCAATCCTGAGTCATCGGATAAAAGCTCCTCAAGGTCGCTGGTGCTGCTGACGGAGCCTCGTACAGTAGAGGGAGAGCTGGAGACTGACATGGGGTCAGAGATTGTGTAATGGGCCACTAGTTGAGGCAGCTGAGGGGCTCCCTGCTGTGTGTATGAGGTCGTTGTGTGTTCGTACTGAAAGCTCATTGTGTTCCCCGAAGCTGGAATTGCCTTCTGTTGGACGTGCTGATGAAGGCTTGGCGTAAAGGAGTGCTGAAAGCAGCTCTGGAGAGAGTTCTGGATGGAACTATGTAAGGAGTTTTCGAAGGAAGTATAATCACTGTCGGTGTCATCAAGAACATCAGAGAGCGCCCTGATGTATTCTACTGCCAGGCGGAGTGTCATGATCTTGGTGATGGTGGCAGAGGTGGTGTGAACCTCCACTGCTTCAGGAAGAACCTTACGCAAGGATTCGAAGGCGTTGTTGATTTCTCTCATGCGATGGCGTTCCCGAGCGTTCGCGGTCTTTCTTCGGTACTTGGATAACGGTGCTGGACGGGATTTGGACTTCGCAGGTCGTTTTGTGACTTCCTGGCGAGTACGTTCTTGCTGGAGACGTTTGATGATGGTCCTGGGTCGTAGAGCGTACTTCTCCTCCCCGTTAAAGTTCCTGCCTAGAGTGCAGTCGTTGTTCCTGTGACCGGTGCTGCTATTGTTGTTGGTATCAGTGGAGGGACTATGGTCCTCAAGTCTCTCCATCTTGTGGATACAGGCGCCCAGCACCGCACACACCACCTGTGATCACTACCGCAACACTCGCACACACCACCTGGGTCACTACTGTACCACCTGGATCAGTACTGCACCACCTGCATCACTACTGCACCACCTGCATCACTACTGCACCACCTGGATCACTACTGCACCTGCATTGAAGTTACTTCACTAGTTTGTTCATTTTAAGACAAATCACATTTAAATGTTTTCTTGTCTTCTGTATATTTCTTAAGCAAGTACAGTACGGCAGACATTACGTATAATTCCTGCAAGTTTGAAGTTACGTTCACTATATTTAATATCGATATTTGTTTTCTAAATAGACAGTATTCAGAGTGATGCAACGAACTGTTGTTGTTATACTTGGTACAGTAACTGTGACTCAGGGTGAGCAAGCAAGGCTGACAGTCTCACCATTGTGGCCCAGTCACGAGACGTACATGTAAATAATCTTCCATATTTGGGCTAGAGCATTGTGTGGAGGTGCACATGTTGTGCTCAGCAGTGTGAGATCTGTGTGTGTGTGCACCGGTGTAGCTTCATCTCGCCAGGTGTGGAGGAGCGAAGTGGGATACCACTGAGTGTTACAGTCGATAAGGAGGGACTGACACCGTGTGTATGGAGCAGCGGGTACGTGTTACCACCTTGGCTGTGTGGGTATCACTGGTATCCAGTTCACCTGCTGCCCAACACCTCCCTCACCAAGTGCCCCGAGCTGTGACGTCACTATTGGCACGATAAAACTTTCACGTCTGCTGACTTTTGTAACGCAAATTTTGCCGACTTTCATAGGACCCTAAATGCCCAAGACACTGCACTCGAGGCAGAAGTGAGAAAAAACTTATATAGTGCTCTAATAAAGCCAAAACAATGAGTATTCTCCTCTGATTCGTTTACCTGTAATTCTGTTAAGTGGCAACCTGTGGAAGAGAGGGTTTCAGGTAGTGAGGAAGAGAGCTCAGTAACGCCAGGACCACGAGAGGAGGTCTGTGTGATGCTGCGTCCTCACAGGTCTCTTTTCTCATTACCAGAGAGAGGATCCGACCTTCACAGCACATCCTGCGGAATATTCCACACTGGTTCACTTTCGTATCAACATGTAGTACATTTAACCTATCATATATCTACAACACCTTCAAGATTCTTTTGTTAGATTGAACTAGAATTATTAAGGAATGTCTTTGATAATACGAGGACCATCACAGACACACAATAATAATAATAATATAAACTTCTGAGTTTCTCTATATATAACCTAGTGAAGCAAGACATTTTTATAAACTTTATCTTGTTTTAGTTAAACGATGGTTAGACTACTATGTTATTATCTGTACGAGGGAGATCTTCATGGTTACTTGTCACCTTCGTCAAGTGTAATCATGGTGTAATAGCACACAAAATGCGTGATAAAAGAATGAAGTTGGTTGTTAGGTAAGACACATATGCAACAGTTAGGTATCTTTATTTCGAAACGTTTCGCCTACACAGTAGGCTTCTTCAGTCGAGTACAGAAAAGTTGATAGAAGCAGAAGATACTTGAAGACGATGTAATCAGTCCATCGCCCTTAAAGTTTTGAGGTGGTCAGTCCCTCAGTCTGGAGAAGAGCATTGTTCCATAGTATGAAACAATATGGAGATGAAGTGACAGGATGGAGCCTTATATAGCGCCAAGAGGTGAGACGTAGGTCACTAGAAGAGGTAAGAACTCAGATGTTGGGAGGTCAGGTCCCTCTCAAATCCAGCCGTTCTCACTAGTAGAAGTTGTCGAAGTTGATTGCAGGTCTGTACCAAGATACCCTTGTGTTGCAGTGTCTGACAGATTGAACATTAAAATGGTATAAAATACCGACAGGTTGTTAGGTAAGACACATATGCAACAGTTAGGTATCTTTATTTCTTACCTAACAACCTGTCGGTATTTTATACCATTTTAATGTTCAATAAAGTTGGTAGATGGATCTATAACTTCCTAGCAAATAGAGCACAAAGAGTAATAGTAAATGGAGTAAAGTCTGAGGCAGTTACAGTGGAAAACTCTGTTCCACAAGGCACAGTACTCGCTCCCATCCTGTTCTTCATCCTCATATTTGATCCAGAGATGGAAGCCACAGCACCGCGTCTTCCTTTGCTGATGACACCCGATTTTGCATGACAGTGTCATCCACCGAAGACACTGCATGACTCCAGGCGGACATCAACCAAATATTTAAATGGGGGGCAGAAAGCAACATAAAGTTCATTGAAGATATTTTTCAATTACTCCGATATAGAAACTCGAGGAAATTAAAACTGCAACGGAGTATAAAACAAATTCCAACTACATAATAGAGCGAAAAATTGATGTGAAGGACCTGTGAGTGAAAATGTCAGAGGATCTCACTTTCATAATCACAACAATGTATCTGCCACATCTGCTAGGACAATGATACGAGGAAAAATGAGAACCTTCAGAACTAAAGATTCCAAGTCCATGATGATTCTCTTCAAATCGCTTGCTCTCTCCAGGCTGGATATTGCTGTACACTAACGGACCCTTTCCAGGCAGGCGAAATTGCAGACCTGGAGATTTGTACAGATAGACATTTCACGGACACACATAAGTACGATAAAGCACCTAAATTACTGTAATAAAAATATGAGTTTGAATTTTGGAACTAGGATCATTTTAGGTATCAAAGAAATCTGAATTAATGTTTTTGCTTCCTCGTAGTGACCAGAGAATTCATGAATCTCGCCCAAGAAGTTCAAGGATTCTTTTTGTCGAGTTTTCGTGAGATGACGACCTCGGTTCCTTGTGCTGTAAGAGCACTTGGTTATCGGAATATAATTCTAACAAAACTGCTTGGAGATTCGTCAGTTAAAAGCCTGAAACTGGTTCTCTATGATCATCACTATGATCATCACTATGATCATCACTATGATCATCACTATGATCATCACTCTATGATCATCACTAAGATCATCACTATGATCATCACTCTATGATCATCACTTATGATCATCACTATGATCATCACTATGATCATCACTATGATCATCACTATGATCATCACTATGATCATCACTATGATCATCACTATATGATCATCACTATGATCATCACATATTCACTATGATCATCACTATGATCATCACTATGATCATCACTATGATCATCACTAATTGATCATCACTCTACCGAGATCATCACTATGATCATCACTATGATCATACATCTATGATCATCACTTCTATGATCATCACTCTATAATCATCACTCATGATCATCACTATGATCTCACTATGATCATCACTCTATGATCATCACTATGATCATCACTATGATCATCACTATGATCATATCATCACTATGACTCATTCACACTATGATCATCACTATGATCATCACTATGATCATCACTCTATGATCATCACTCTATGATCATCACTCTATGATCATCACTATGATCATCACTATGATCATCACTCTATGATCATCACTCTATGATCATCACTATGATCATCACTCTACGATCATCACTATGATCATCACTATGATCATCACTATGATCATCACTATGATCATCACTATGATCATCACTCTATGATCATCACTATGATCATCACTATGATCATCACTATGATCATCACTATGATCATCACTATGCTCATCACTCTACGATCATCACTATGATCATCACTATGATCATCACTATGATCATCACTATGATCATCACTATGATCATCACTATGATCATCACTATGATCATCACTATGATCATCACTATGATCATCACTATGATCATCACTATGATCATCACTATGATCATCACTATGATCATCATCTAACACACTATGATCATCACTATGATCATCACTATGATCATCACTATGATCATCACTATGATCATCACTATGATCATCACTATGATCATCACTATGATCATCACTAGCTCACTAGATCATCACTATGATCATCACTATGATCATCTCTCTATGATCATCACTATGATCATCACTATGATCATCACTCTATGATCATCACTATGATCATCACTATGATCATCACTCTACGATCATCACTATGATCATCACTCTATGATCATCACTATGATCATCACTATGATCATCACTATGATCATCACTATGATCATCACTATGATCATCACTATGATCATCACTATGATCATCACTATGATCATCACTATGATCATCACTATGATCATCACTATGATCATCACTCTCTTAACAACTATAACCAGTAACTTGGCTGGGTTGCAGATCTTGCATTTCACGAGCAAATTGCTTCCCAGATGTTGTGAAAACTTATGAAATCGTAATAACAAGAGTACAAACAAATCAAGGAAAGACTGGACCTTGGACTCTTGGTGAGTGAGTCCTAAAATTCAAAGGACTCTTTTGCCATGGGTTTAAACCCCACCCTTACCGTAATTTAGATAGCTTATTCCATTCGTTAAATATATGAAGCAATATGTGTGATACATGTGTTCATGACTACATAACGTAATTAAAGTAGGATATAACTATTATGAATATCTTCTCCAACAGTGATGGCGCATGTAAGTCAGTATCAACTTGATCTATTATATCCTCCGACATATCTACAGTGTTCTTCTGAATTGGCTTGTCTGGTCAAGAGAGATGTTAGCTTCTCTGCTTCCTCGTCTCCCAGTGTGATTCTTACAGTATCTTTTGTGGGGGAAGTATAAGGTTCTAAATAACATTGTGAGTGTTGTGCAAGAAAGGTATAAAATACCGACAATATGAAAGTTAAGACACATGTGCAACATCTGGGTATCTTTATTGTAGACGTTTCGCCATCCAGTGGCTTTATCAATACAGATTCTAGGACATAATTAGAAGACAGTAGAACTATATACAACAGATGAGGTAATCAGTCCCTCAGTCTTGGAGTTAGTGTTCACAGCATCGTGGTGGAGGAGAATCTGGAGCAAAGACAAAAAGACTGGCGGTTATATAGGTGTCAGTGGATCAGGACGGGCAGCAGACGAGGGCAGTCACTGGTAGGCGGGATTCCCCAGTGGAAGTAGGTCCTACCCAAAGAGATGGGTTAGTTGTATTGATAAAGCCACTGGATGGCGAAACGTCTTCAATAAAGATATCCAGATGTTGCACATGTGTCTTAACTTTCATATTGTCGGTATTTTATACCTTTCTTACACAACTTGTCAGACACTGCAACATCATGGAATCTTGGTTCAGAGGACATCTACAAGACCTTCTTCACGGCTGCTGCAACTAACCCATCTCTTCGGGAAGGACCTACTTCCACTGGGGAATCCCACCTACCAGTTACTATGCCCTCGTCTGCTACACGTCCTGAGCCACTGACACCTATATAACCGCCAGTCTTCTTGCCTTTGCTCCAGATTCTCCACCACCACGATGCTGTGAACACTAACTCCAAGACTGAGGGACTGATTACCTCATCTGTTGTATATAGTTCTACTGTCTTCTAATTATGTCCTAGAATCTGTATTGATAAAGCCACTGGATGGCGAAACGTCTACAATAAAGATATCCAGATGTTGCACATGTGTCTTAACTTTCGTTGTGAGTGTTCTTGTGTTTAACGGTACATAGTGCCGCTAGGTAGTGCCGCTAGGTAGTGCCACTATGTAGTGCCACTATGTAGTGCCACTATGTACTGCCACTAGTTAGTGCCACTATGTAGTGCCATTAGGTAGTACCACTTTGAAGTTCGACTAGGTAGTGCCACTAAGTAGTGCCACTAAATAGTGCCACTAGGTAGTGCCACTAGGTAGCGCCACTAGGCAATGACATTTGGTAGTTCCATTAGGTAGTGCCACTAGGTAGTGACATTTGGTAGTACCATAACGCAGTGCCACTAGGTAGTGACATTTGGTAGTACCATAACGCAGTGCCACTAGGTAGTGACATTTGGTAGTACCATTACGCAGTGCTACTAGGTAGTGCCATTAGGTAGGATTCCTTCACTGTTGTTATGTTCCTCTGCAGGAAACTACCTGTTGAGCCCAAACAAATTTCCGTAAGAGTATTTTCGTTGTATATTCATTGGGAATACTTCCTACCTCTGACACATCCCAACTTGACCACCTATGGCACCTGTCTCATAATTTACGAACTGATCCACCTGCATGACTGACTTCAAATTACTGTCAGAGATAGTGTTATTATGTCCATCTCTCATTGATTTCTGCAAGCTATGCCTTGAATACTTGCCTCTGTTAGTAATATTAATCACGTGTGTAGATCTTGCCTCGAGCAGGTTTGATTAAAACAATAATATCAGTGATGCTGGGCTCCAACTGCTTCTCCAATGACTTGATAGAGGAATAACAAGGTACAACACTGTGACTGTTAATAGGCACGTAATTTCCGCCCTCTTCTAACAATAAGCTTATTTTCCCACTATAATCTACCTTGTCCATACTTACTATCACATTTGCTTTTGTCTGTTTCGTAAGGTGAAGTCCAGGATCTTTACTTAATTTACGGTATAACTTAACAAATCTTTGAGGACAATTGTGTTGTAGAGGTCTGAGCTCTGCATTAAGTTGTAGCTAAAGTCACAACACCTGAGTGTTCCACAGAGTACGTGCATTAAGTTGCTGCTGCAGTCACAACACCTGAGTGTTCCACAGAGTACGTGCATTAAGTTGCTGCTGCAGTCACAACACCTGAGTGTTCCACATAGTACGTGCATTAAGTTGCTGCTGCAGTCACAACACCTGAGTGTTCCACATAGTACGTGCATTAAGTTGCTGCTGCAGTCACAACACCTGAGTGTTCCACAGAGTACGTGCATTAAGTTGCTGCTGCAGTCACAACACCTGAGTGTTCCACAGAGTACGTGCATTAAGTTGCTGCTGCAGCCACAACACCTGAGTGTTGCACAGTACGTAACTCCACAACACCTGAGTGTTGCACAAGTACGTATTATCTCACACAACACCTGAGTGTTGCACAGTACGTAACTCCACAACACCTGAGTGTTGCAGAGTACGTAACTCCACAACACCTGAGTGTTGCAGAGTACGTATCTCCACAACACCTGAGTGTTGCACAGTACGTAACTCCACAACACCTGAGTGTTGCAGAGTACGTAACTCCACAACACCTGAGTGTTGCAGAGTACGTATCTCCACAACACCTGAGTGTTGCACAGTACGTAACTCCACAACACCTGAGTGTTGCAAAGTACGTAACTCCACAACACCTGAGTGTTGCACAGTACGTAACTTCACAACACCTGAGTGTTGCACAGTACGTAACTCCACAACACCTGAGTGTTGCAGAGTACGTAACTCCACAACACCTGAGTGTTGCACAGTACGTAACTCCACAACACCTGATGTCGTGTTCCAGAGTCAACGTATCTCCACAACACCTGAGTGTTGCACAGTACGTAACTCCACAACACCTGAGTGTTGCAAAGTACGTAACTCCACAACACCTTAGTGTTGCACAGTCCGTAACTTCACAACACCTGAGTGTTGCACAGTACGTAACTCCACAACACCTGAGTGTTGCAGAGTACGTAACTCCACAACACCTGAGTGTTGCACAGTACGTAACTTCACAACACCTGAGTGTTGCACAGTACGTAACTCCACAACACCTGAGTGTTGCAGAGTACGTAATCAACACTATTAACAACTCCACAACACCTGAGTGTTGCACAGTACGTAACTCCACAACACCTGAGTGTTGCACAGTACGTAACTCCACAACACCTGAGTGTTGCACAGTACGTAACTCCACAACACCTGAGTGTTGCACAGTACGTAACTCCACATTATCAACATTATCTATCAACACATCAAAGTCAAGTCCTCTAATAAATCAATTGAACTTATTTTTCTTTGAATCTAAATAAAAGAATTCTGTCAAAACTGATTCTTTCTTAAGTAAATTTATACACACTGCAGACTACAGCTGTATTAGTCAGTCACTGTAAACTACACTGATGTATGAATAACGACACCAACATGTATAATTATAATTATGGGGCAGCACTAAACCCGTAGGATTATACAGCGCATATTGGAGGAGATGGAAGGTATTCAGGCTTAATTCAGGGAACCGGAGCACAGATCCAATTCCCTAGATCAAAATCCCCTCACCAGCATCAAGAAACCTCCCTTGACGGGACGTGGACACGCACCAACATGTAGTCGAGACGCGGACACGCACCAACATGTAGTCGAGACGCGGACACGCACCAACATGTAGTCGAGACGCGGACACGCACCAACATGTAGACGAGACGCGGACACGCACCAACATGTAGTCGAGACGCGGACACGCACCAACATGTAGTCGAGACGCGGACACGCACCAACATGTAGACGAAATATAATGTAGTTTTTATATTGTATATAATTTGCTTTTAAATGACGCTCGGTTTATTTACAAGTTTGTGTTTATGTTGATAAACACAAGGATGTGTTAGAGACAAGTTATCTTATTATTATAACAACATTCTTTGAAGATTTTTAATACGCTGTATATTTTTGAAATAGGCCTCCCCTACATTTATTACTTTCAGTGTAGTGGTTAGGTAAGGTTTGTCAGGAAACAAGACAAGTGTTTCCTGACGCGGGTCTTAGTCAGATAATGACCCGCCGTTGGAGCTTTTGGTCATTTGACCGACACCTTCGGCTGGCTTACCCTTCCACCACTTTAAAAGTTATGGTTATGGGTATAACTATTCGTAGTTTCAGTGCAGAAATAACTGAAGAAATATACAAAGATATCACGTAACCATATATGGATCAGCTACAAGTGAGTGCCTGAGCCTCACCTCTGTTCCTTCTCTCCTGTGATCCTAGTGCAGGTCCTAGTGTCATCTGCGATGCTGCCAGTCCCTCTGTTCCTTCTCTCCTGTGATCCTAGTGGAGGTCCTACTGTCATCTGCGATGCTGCCAGTCCCTCTGTTCCTTCTCTCCTGTGATCCTAGTGGAGGTCCTACTGTCATCTGCGATGCTGCCAGTACATTACCATTAGGTAGCATGTACCCGGTACCAGGTATGTTTGATACTGGTCAGGGTGAACTGTTTGCGTAGGACGTGTGAAAGTGAGGCAAAACTGCTAAGTCATTCTGAGGCTGGTCAGGGAAGATGGGTGATGGCGAGGGTGGGTGATGGGGAGGGTGGGTGATGGGAGGGTGGGTGATGGGTAGGGTGAGTGATGTCGAGAGTGGGTGATGGCGAGGGTGGGTGAGGGAGGGTGGGTGATGGGTAGGGGTGGGTGATGGCGAGAGTGGGTGATGGCGAGGGTGGGTGATGGGGAGGGTGGGTGATGGGTAGGGTGGGTGTATGGCGAGAGTGGGTGATGGCGAGGGTGGGGATGATGGCGAGGGTGGTGTGATGGCGAGGGTGGGTGATGGGGAGCGTGGGTGATGGGTAGGGTGGGTGATGGCGAGGGTGGGTGATGGGGAGGGAGGGTAATGGGTAGGGTGGTGATGGGGAAGGTTGGTAATGGGGAGGGAGGGTGATAGGGACGGATGGTGATGGGGAGGGAGGGTGGTTGATAGTGGGAGGGAGGGAGGGCTAATGGTACTGTGCTGCAGTGACAGTGTGTAGTGTGCTGCAGTGATAGTGTGTAGTGTTGCTGCAGTGATTCTGTGTAGTGTGCTGCAGTGATAGTGTGTTAGTGTGCTGCAGTGATAGTGTGTAGTGTGCTGCAGTGATAATGTGTAGTGTGCTGCAGTGATAGTGTGTAGTGTGGCTGCAGTGATAGTGTGTAGTGTGCTGCAGTGATAGTGTGTAGTGTGCTGCAGTGATAGTGTGTAGTGTGCTGCAGTGATAGTGTGTAGTGTGCTGCAGTGATAGTGTGTAGTGTGCTGCAGTGATAGTGTGTAGTGTGCTGCAGTGATAGTGTGTAGTGTGCTGCAGTGATAGTGTGTAGTGTGCTGCAGTGATAGTGTGTAGTGTGCTGCAGTGATACTGTGTAGTGTGCTGCAGTGATAGTGTGTAGTGTGCTGCAGTGATAATGTGTAGTGTGCTGCAGTGATAGTGTGTAGTGTGCTGCAGTGATAGTGTGTAGTGTGCTGCAGTGATAGTGTGTAGTGTGCTACAGTGATAGTGTGTAGTGTGCTGCAGTGATAGTGTGTAGTGCGCTGCAGTGATAGTGTGTAGTGTGCTGCAGTGATAGTGTGTAGTGTGCTGCAGTGATAGTGTGTAGTGTGCTGCAGTGATAGTGTGTAGTGTACTGCAGTGATAGTGTGTAGTGTGCACCAGTGATACTGTGTAGTGTGCTGCAGTGATAGTGTTTAGTGTGCTTCAGTGATAGTGTGTAGTGTGCTGCAGTGATAGTGTGTAGTGTGCTGCAGTGATTGTGTGTAGTGTGATGCAGTGATAGTGTGTAGTGTGCTGCAGTGATACTGTGTAGTGTGCTGCAGTGATAGTGTGTAGTGTGCTGCAGTGATAGTGTGTAGTGTGCTGCAGTGATAGTGAATAGTGTGCTGCAGTGATACTGTGTAGTGTGCTGCAGTGATAGTGTGTAGTGTGCTGCAGTGATAGTGTGTGTGTGCTTGCAGTGATAGTGTGTAATGTGCTGCAGTGATAGCGTGTAGTGTGCCGCAGTGATAGTGTGTAGTGTGCTGCAGTGATAGTGTGTAGTGTGCTGCAGTGATAGTGTGTAGTGTGCTGCAGTGATAGTGTGTAGTGTGTTGTAGTGATAATGTGTAGTGTGCTGCAGTGATAGTGTGTAGTGTGCTGCAGTGATAGTGTGTAGTGTGCTGTAGTGATAGTGTGTAGTGTGCACCAGTGACAGTGTGTTGTGTGCTGCAGTGATAGTGTGTAGTGTGCTGCAGTGATAGTGTGTAGTGTGCTGCAGTGATAGTGCGAAGTGTGGCTGCAGTGATAGTGTGTAGTGTGCTGCATGTGATAGTGTGTATGTGCTGTAGTGATAGTGTGTATGTGCGTATGCACCAGTGACAGTGTGTAGTGTGCTGCAGTGATAGTGTGTAGTGTGCTGCAGTGATAGTGTGTAGTGTGCTGCAGTGATAGTGCGAAGTGTGCTGCAGTGATAGTGTGTAGTGTGCTGCAGTGATAGTGTGTAGTGTGCTGCAGTGTTAGTGTGTAGTGTGCTGTAGTGACAGTGTGTAGTGTGCTGCAGTGATAGTGTGTAGTGTGCTGCAGTGATAGTGTGTAGTGTACTGCAGTGATAGTGTGTAGTGTGCTGCAATGATAGTGTGTAGTGTGCTGTAGTGATACTGTGTAATGTGCTGCAGTGATAGTGTGTAGTGTGCTGCAGTGATACTGTGTAGTGTGCTGCAGTGATAGTGTGTAGTGTGCTGCAGTGATAGTGTGTAGTGTGCTGCAATGATAGTGTGTAGTGTGCTGCAGTGATAGTGTGTAGTGTGCTGCAGTGATAGTGTGTAGTGTGCTGCAGTGATAGTGTGTAGTGTACTGCAGTGATAGTGTGTATGTGCTGCAGTGATAGTGTGTAGGTGTCCTGCAGTAATAGTGTGTAGTGTGCTGCAGTGATAGTGTGTAGTGTGCTGCAATGATAGTGTGTAGTGTGCTGCAATGATAGTGTGTAGTGTGCTGCAGTGATAGTGTGTAGTGTCCTGCAGTAATAGTGTGTAGTGTGCTGCAGTGATAGTGTGTAGTGTGCTGCAATGATAGTGTGTAGTGTGCTGCAATGATAGTGTGCAGTGTGCTGCAATGATAGTGTGTAGTGTGCTGCAATGATAGTGTGTAGTGTGCTGCAGTGATAGTGTGTAGTGTGCTGCAGTGATAGTGTGTAGTGTGCTGCAGTGATAGTGTAAAGTGTTATACAGTGATAGTGTGTAGTGTGCTGTAGTGATAGTGTGTAGTGTGCTGCAATGATAGTGTGTAGTGTGCTGCAGTGATAGTGTGTAGTGTGCTGCAATGATAGTGTGTAGTGTGCTGCAGTGATAGTGTGTAGTGTCCTGCAGTGATAGTGTGTAGTGTGCTGCAGTGATAGTGTGTAGTGTGCTGCAGTGATAGTGTAAAGTGTTATACAGTGATAGTGTGTAGTGTGCTGCAGTGATAGTGTAAAGTGTTATACAGTGATAGTGTGTAGTGTGCTGTAGTGATAGTGTGTAGTGTGCTGCAGTGATAGTGTGTAGTGTGCTGCAGTGATAGTGTAAGTGTTATACAGTGATAGTGTGTAGTGTGCTGTAGTGATAGTGTGTAGTGTGCTGCAGTGATAGTGTGTAGTGTGCTGCAGTGACAGTGTAAAGTGTTATACAGTGATAGTGTGTAGTGTGCTGCAGTGATAGTGTGTAGTGTGCTGTAGTGATAGTGTGTAGTGTGCTGCAGTGATAGTGTGTAGTGTGCTGTAGTGATAGTGTGTAGTGTGCTGCAGTGATAGTGTGTAGTGTGCTGCAATGATAGTGTGTAGTGTGCTGCAGTGATAGTGTGTAGTGTGCTGCAGTGATAGTGTGTAGTGTGCTGCAGCGATAGTGTGTAGTGTGCTGCAGTGATAGTGTGCAGTGTGCTACAGTGATAGTGTGTAGTGTGCTGCAGTGATACTGTGTAGTGTGCTGTAGTGATAGTGTGTAGTGTGCTGCAGTGATAGTGTGTAATGTGCTGCAGTGAGTGTGTAATGTGCTGCAGTGATAGTGTGTAGTGTGCTACAGTAACAGTGTGTAGTGTGCTGCAGTGATAGTGTGTCGTGTGCTGCAGTGATAGTGTGTAGTGTGCTGCAGTGATAGTGTGTAGTGTGCTGCAGTGATAGTGTGTAGTGTGCTGCAGTGATAGTGTGTAGTGTGCTGCAGTGATAGTGTGTAGTGTGCTGTAGTGATAGTGTGTAGTGTGTTGCAGTGATAGTGTGTAGTGTGCTGCAGTGATAGTGTGCAGTGTGCTGCAGTGATAGTGTGTAGTGTGCTGCAGTGATAGTGTGACCTGCACTGTTGTAGTGATGTGTGACCTGAACAGCTGCAATGATAGTGTGACCTGCACTGTTACAGTAATAGTGTGACCTGAACTGCTGCAGTGAGAGTGTGACCTGCACTACTGCAGTGATAGTGTGACATGCACTGCTGCAGAGTTAGTATGACCTGCACTGTTACAGTGATAGTGTGACCTGAACTCCTGCAGTGACAGTGTGACCTGAACTCCTGCAGTGACAGTGTGACCTGAACTCCTGCAGTGGTAGTGTGACCTGCACTGCTGCAGTCATAGTGTGACCTGCAATGATGCAGTGATAGTGTGACCTGCACTGCTGCAGTGATAGTGTGACCTGCACTGATGCAGTGATAGTGTTTCCTGCACTGCTGCAGTAATAGTGTGACCTGCACTGCTGCAGTAATAGTGTGACCTGCACTGATGCAGTGAGAGTGTGAATTGCACTGCTGCAGTAATAGTGTAACCTGCACTGCTGCAGTGATAGTGTGACCTGTACTGCTGCAGTGAGAGTGTGACCTGCACTGCTGTAGTAATAGTGTGACCTTCACTGCTGCAGCGATAGTGTGAATTGCACTGCTGCAGTAATAGTGTGACCTGCACTACTGCAGTAATAGTGTGACCTGCACTGCTGCAGTGAGAGTGTCACCTGCACTGCTGCAGTAATAGTGTGACCTGCACTGCTGCAGTGAGAGTGTCACCTGCACTGCTGCAGTAATAGTGTGACCTGCACTGCTGCAGTGATAGTGTGACCTGCACTGCTGCAGTAATAGTGTGATCTGCACTGTTGCAGTGAGAGTGTGACCTGCACTGCTGCAGTAATAGTGTGACCTGGACTGCTGCAGTGATAGTGTAACCTGCACTGCTGCAGTAATAGTGTGATCTGCACTGCTGCAGTGAGAGTGTCACCTGCACTGCTGCAGTAATAGTGTTATCTGCACTGCTGCAGTGAGAGTGTAACCTGCACTGCTGCAGTAATAGTGTGATCTGCACTGCTGCAGTGAGAGTGTCACCTGCACTGCTGCAGTAATAGTGTTATCTGCACTGCTGCAGTGAGAGTGTCACCTGCACTGCTGCAGTAATAGTGTGATCTGCACTGATGCAGTGAGAGTGTGACCTGCACTGCTGCAGTGATAGTGTGACCTGTACTGCTGCAGCGATAGTGTGACCTGCACTGCTGCAGACATAGTGTGACCTGCACTGCTGCAATGATAGTGTGACCTGCACTGCTGCTGCAGTAATAGTGTGATCTGCACTGCTGCAGTGAGAGTGTAACCTGCACTGCTGCAGTAATAGTGTGACCTGCACTGCTGCAGTGATATTGTGACCTGCACTGCTGCAGTAATAGTGTGATCTGCACTGCTGCAGTGAGAGTGTGACCTGCACTGCTGCAGTGAGAGTGTGACCTGCACTGCTGCAGTAATAGTGTGACCTGCACTGCTGCAGTGATAGTGTGACCTGCACTGCTGCAGTAATAGTGTTATCTGCACTGCTGCAGTGAGAGTGTGACCTGCACTGCTGCAGTGATAGTGTGAACTGCACTGCTGCAGTGATAGTTTGACCTGCACTGCTGCAGCGATAGTGTGACCTGCACTGCTGCAGTCATAGTGTGACCTGCACTGCTGCAGTGATAGTGTGACCTGCACTGCTGCAGTGATAATGTGAACTGCACTGCTGCAGTGATAGTGTGACCTGCACTGCTGCAGCGATAGTATGATCTGCACTACTGCAGTAATCGTGTGACCTTCACTGCTGCAGCGATAGTGTGACCTGCACTGCTGCAGTCATAGTGTGCCTGCACTGCTGCAGTGATAGTGTGACCTCCACTGCTGCAGTCATAGTGTACCTGCACTGCTGCAGTGATAGTGTGCCTGCACTGCTGCAGCGATAGTGTGATCTGCACTACTGCAGTAATCGTGTGACCTTCACTTCTGCAGCGATAGTGTGACCTGCACTGCTGCAGTTTATAGTTGTGCCTGCACTGCTGCAGTGATAGTGTGACCTCCACTGCTGCAGTCATAGTGTACCTGCACTGCTGCAGTGATAGTGTGCCTGCACTGCTGTAGTGATAGTGTGACCTGCACTGCTGCAGTCATAGTGTGCCTGCACTGCTGCAGTGATAGTGTGACCTCCACTGTTGCAGTCATAGTGTACCCGCAACTGCTGCAGTGATAGTGTCCTGCACTGCTGCAGTGATAGTGTGACCTCCACTGCTGCAGTCATAGTGTACCTGCACTGCTGCAGTGATAGTGTGACCTGCACTGCTGCAGTCATAGTGTGACCTGCACTGCTGCAGTGTAGTGTAAATGCACTGCTGCAGCGATAGTGTGACCTGCACTGCTGCAGTGACAGTGTGACCTGCACTGCTGCAGTGATAGTGTGACCTGCACTGTTGCAGTGACAGTGTGACCTGCACTGCTGCAGTGATAGTGTGACCTGCACTGCTGCAGTGACAGTGTGACCTGCACTGTTGCAGTGATAGTGTGACCTGCACTGCTGCAGTAATAGTGTGACCTGCACTGCTGCAGTGATAGTGTGACCTGCACTGGTGCAGTGATAGTGTGACCTTTATCATGTTATCTGGTACCATCATAAAGACTGACTCCTGTGTCACCACTACTCACTACATCACATTGATTGTATTAACCTTGTTCCTGCTACACAAGACGGTGATAAGCCAAGCAAGCAATGACCTCTCTCTCTCTCTCTCTCTCTCTCTCTCTCTCTCTCTCTCTCTCTCTCTCTCTCTCTCTCTCTCTCTCTCTCCTCTCTCTCTCTCTCTTCTCTCGTCTCTCTCTCTCTCTCTCTCTCTCTCACTCACTCACTGTCTCTCATTCTCTCTCTCTCTCTCTCTCTCTCTCTCTCTTTTTTTTTTTTTTTTTTTTTTTTTTTACACAGGGTTTGACAAGGTTAAGGATCCCTAGCTTTATTGACAGCTAATTTACAGGTTAAGGATTCCTAACTTTATTGGCAAGCTAAGAGCTGTTGCCTACATCAGATCATTTGAAAGCATTTTTATTGTTATGAGACATACAAGTAGGGAACAGGATGAAGTTGGAGCCATCTGTGGGCCAGCATTTTCATTTGATCAACTGACGTTATCTCGTTGACATCATTATGCTGTACGAATGTGTTCCATACTCGAGTCATCCTGGGTATGTATGATCTCAGATGGAGTGATGTTCTGGAGAAGGGTACAGCCAGAGTGAAGTTGCTGCTTTCTGCCCGTCTTGTGGCATAAAAGCTTGTTCACGCTGTCCTCGAAGTGGATCCAAGTGTGGTATTTTGACAATATTGGCCTTGTACATAACAGTAAGGCCACCCACATCCCTCCTATGTTGAAGGCTCTGCTGAAATGACAGATCTATCCAGGATGGGTCCAGGCGAGAGATGAGGCGTCTTGCTCTGTTCTCTACTCTGTCAAGCAGTTCGCAGATGGAGGGGGCAGGCAAACCAAGAAAGTGGAGCATACTCAAGGTGCGAGCGTACTTGTGCCTCGTACAGGATCTTGCAACCCCTACTGTCAGCAGATGGGAGATACGGCGAAGTGCTGTAAGCTTCCTGGCTGCCTTGTTTGCAAGATTTACAACATGGTTCTTCATGGTTAGTTTGGAGTCGAATTTCACCCCAAGGATATCAACTTCTTCTCCAGGTGCCAACATCCTCCCATTCATCCTTACTACTGCACCAGCATTACCATCATGGTGCCTAGAGACGATCATCATTTGCGTTTTCCTCAGGTGCAAATGTTACTTGCCATCTATTTCCCCAAGCTGATATAGCTCTCAGCTGGTGATTGATGTAGCTTAGAGCAGCTGGCATTTCTTCTCTTGGATAAGTGAATGTCAGTGTACAGTCGTCTGCATATGCATGTGATTCTGGATGAGATGAAGAAGGTCGTTGAAGTAGACATTCCATAACAATGGACCCAGCACGCTTCCTTGTGGAACACTTGCCCCAATAGGATGTCTTGCTGATTCCGTTCCATTGAGACTACACTTAGAGATCTACCATGAAGGTAGTCACTGAGGAGACATAGCGTAGAGCCTGCAATTCCCAGTGCTTGAAGTTTTGCTAAGAGGCCCTGGTGCCACACCCGGTCGAAAGCGCCAGCAATGTCCAGTGCTACCACACAGCTGACTTGGGATTCATCCAGTGACTGGTGCCACTTAGTGGAGAGGTTTAACAACAGATCAGCAGCAGAGTAACCTTTCCTGAAGCCATATTGACGATCACAAAGTAGTGAGTGGTAGTCAAAAAACTCTGTCATTTGTCTTGAGAATATTGTCTCAAGGATCTTACCAGTGATTGACAGGAGTGACACTGGTCTGTAGTTGCTGATTTCTGCTCTGCTCTTCTTTTTGTGAACAGGGACTACATTCGCCTCTTTCCATAGAGAGGGCCATTTACGCTGTACTAGGCAGTGCTGAAAGATGCGAGTTAGAGGTGCTGCTAGCTGATCTGCACATCTTCTCAACAATCTTGGGCTCAACTTGTCTGGGCCCACAGCCTTTTCTTGGTCAAGCGATTTAAGTAGGAAATGCACCTCCTCCTGCCTGATTGTCACCATTGACAGTTTTGACACCGTTCTTGCAGCTAGCCAAGGAGGGTCCCTTGCTGGATCAGGAACTTGCATTTTGGTAGCAAAGTGTTCAGCAAAGAGGTCCGCCTTCTCTTGACTACTAGTAGAGGTTGTCCCATCCTGTCGATTTAGAGGTGGAATAAGTTCATCAGGCAGATAACCTTGTTTGTCTGTCTGTCTCTCTCTCTCTCTCTCTCTCTCTCTCTCTCTCTCTCTCTCTCTCTCTCTCTCTCTCTCTCTCTCTCTCTCTCTCTCTCTCTCTCTCTCTCTCTCACTCTCTCTCTCTCTCTCTCTCTCTCTCTCTCTCTCTCTCTCTCTCTCTCTCTCTCTCTCTCTCTCTCTCTCTCTCTCTCTCTCTCTCCATCTCTTCCCCATTTTTTCCTTCTCACTCTCCCCCTCTCCTTCCCTTCCCTTCTCTCTCTTTCCCCCTCTCACACTCTCTCTTCCGCTTTCCCTTCTCACTCTCCCCCCCTCTCTCTCTCTCTCCTTCTACCTTTCCCTTCTCTCTTCTCTCACAAAAAAAATAATAAAAAAAAATGGTGGGGACTCGCAGGAACCAGGGATCAGATGAGAATGGTTCTGGTAGGGAGGAGTGGATGGAGGAGCAGTGGAAAAGGATGGAACAAGAGTGGGAGAGAAAATTAGGAAAGCTTTCTGAAAAAAATGGAGAAAGAGCTCTCTGTGAAATTGGAAAAGAGGTTGGAGAAGGAGACAAAGAATTGGGAGGCACAAGTCGAAACTGCAGTAGCCAAGATAAGGGTCCTAGAAGTTGAGATAAATAGGCTGAAGCGAGTTACAGGGGCAGTGACCAGAGAAGACACAGCATATGATGCTGCGAGGCCGAACAGGAAGGAAGGAATTATGAATTATGCTAAGGTCATATCAGCCTGCCAAGGAGGACCAAGGAGTGAAAGGGAAGAAGAACAGCTGGTTGCAGATGGAGAGGGTGATAGGTCGAATGCTGAGGCACAACCAGGCTATCAAGAGCCACTGGAAAAATCAAGGGAGAAACTGACCACATACAGGCAGGATCCAGAGTCACAGAGGGTGAGGCAATGGGAGGAGGAAAGGGCAAAATCAGTGTTTATCCATGGGCTTCAGGAGAGAGAGGAAAGGACACACGCTGAAAGGCAGCAGGAAGAAAGAAAGGAGATTGAGAAAATCATCACGGAAATAGGTGAAGAGATGGGCGAGATTGTAATTTTCAGAGAATAGGGGGGTACTCGAAGGGGAGAAACCGACCAATCAAGCTGATTCTCAGGATGGAAACAGTGCAGAACAGGATCCTGCAAGAGAAACCACGATTGAAATACTCGGAAGAGTACAAGAGGGTGTTCCTAGACAGAGACAGAACACAATCAGAATGATAACAGCTGAGGGAGAGGACAAAAAAGCGAAAGGAGCTAGGAAAAGAGGCAATGATGGAACCAGCAGAGGTCAGTCAGAGCAGAACAGAACAGCAAGGGCAAGCACACACACAACTATTCTCAGAACCATACAACCTATCACACCATCCCAACACACAATACAATCCATACCCACAGCCTCTACCCAACACCGAGCTATAGAATCCCACAGTATGCTAAAAGGTCTCCCACCCTCACAGGCCCCACAAACCACAGTGTTGGAAAGGAAACTGAAGGTATGGTACACAAACGCTGATGGAATAACAAATAAGTGGGAGGAGTGGCATGAAAGAGTCAAAGAGGCATCACCGGACATCATAGCTCTCACAGAAACCAAGCTTACAGGTATGATAACAGATGCCATCTTTCCAACGGGATACCAAATCCCGAGGAAAGACAGAGGGAACAGGGGGGGTGGAGGAGTGGCATTGCTGATCAAAAATCGCTGGAGTTTTGATGAGCTGGAGAGAGGAGACAGCGGAGAAGAAAGTGATTACATAGCGGGGACGCTTCACTCTGGAGGTCCCAAGGTGGTAATAGCAGTGATGTATAACCCACCACAGAACAGCAGGAGGCCAAGGCAAGAGTACAACGAGAGCAATAGAGCGATGGTTGACACACTGGCTACAGTGGCCAGAAGAGCTCATGCATGCAGGGCAAAGCTCCTGATCATGGGTGACTTTAATCACAAGGAGACCGATTGGAAGAACTTGGACCCACATGTGGGCCAAGATACATGGAGGGCTAAGATGATGGAGGTGGTACTGGAAAACTTCATGTACCAACACGTAAGGGACACTACAAGAGAGAGAGGAGAGGATGAACCAGCAAGGCTGGACTTAGTATTCACCTTGAGTAGTGCAGATATCGAGGACATCACATATGAAAGACCCCTTGGGGCCAGTGCCCATGTGGTTTTAAGCTTCGAATACACAGTAGAGCTACAAGTGGAGGGAGAAGCAGGAAGGCCAGGACGAATGAAGCCAAACTACAAGAAAGGGGACTACACAGGAATGAGGAACTTCCTGAACGGGGTTCAGTGGGACATAGAACTGGCAAGGAAGCCAGTTAATGAGATGATGGAATATGTAGCAACAAAATGCAAGGAGGCTGAGGAGAGGTTTGTACCCAAGGGTAACAGGAATAATGAAAAAGCCAGGATGACCCCATGGTTTACCCAAAGGTGCAGGGAGGCAAAAACCATGTGTGCTAGGGAATGGAAGAAATATAGAAGGCAAAGGACCCAGGAGAATAAGGAGAGCAGTCGTAGAGCCAGAAACGAATATGCACAGATAAGAAGGGAGGCCCAAAGACAATGTGAAAATGACATAGCAGCGAAAGCCAAATCTGACCCGAAACTGTTGTACAGCCACATCAGGAGGAAAACAACAGTCAAGGACCAGTTAATCAGGCTAAGGAAGGAAGGAGGAGAGACAACAAGAAATGACCGTGAAGTATGTGAGGAACTCAACAAGAGATTCAAAGAAGTGTTCACAGAGGAGACAGAAGGGGCTCCAGAAAGACGGAGAGGTGGGGCACACCACCATGTGCTGGACACAGTGCACACAACCGAGGAAGAAGTGAAGAGGCTTCTGAGTGAGCTAGATACCTCAAAGGCAATGGGGGCAGATAACATCTCCCCATGGGTACTGAGAGAGGGAGCAGAGGCGCTATGTGTACCCCTAACAACAATATTCAATACATCTATCGAAACTGGGAGATTGCCTGAGACATGGAAGACAGCAAATGTAGTCCCAGTCTTTAAAAAAGGAGACAGACATGAAGTACAGTCTAGGGGGCCAGAGACTACAAACCTCACTCAAGGAAAAAGATCTTGGGGTGAGTATAACACCAGGCACATCTCCTGAAGCGCACATCAACCAAATAACTGCTGCAGCATATGGGCGCCTAGCAAACCTCAGAACAGCATTCCGACATCTAATAAGGAATCGTTCAGGACCCTGTATACCGTGTACGTTAGGCCCATATTGGAGTATGCGGCACCAGTTTGGAACCCACACCTAGCCAAGCACGTAAAGACACTAGAGAAAGTGCAAAGGTTTGCAACAAGACTAGTCCCAGAGCTAAGAGGTATGTCCTACGAGGAGAGGTTAAGGGAAATCAACCTGACGACACTGGAGGACAGGAGAGATAGGGGGGACATGATAACGACATACAAAATACTGAGAGGAGTTGACAAGGTGGACAAAGACAGGATGTTCCAGAGATTGGTCACAGTAACAAGGGGACACAGTTGGAAGTTGAAGACGCAGATGAATCACAGGGATGTTAGGAAGTATTTCTTCAGCCACAGAGTAGTCAGGAAGTGGAATAGTTTGGGAAGCGATGTAGTGGAGGCAGGATCCATACATAGCTTTAAGCAGAGGTACGATAAAGCTCATGGTTCAGGGAGAGTGACCTAGTAGCGACCAGTGAAGAGGCGGGGCCAGGAGCTTGGACTCGACCCCTGCAACCTCAACTAGGTGAGTACAACTAGGTGAGTACACACACACACATGCATGTTGACGGCCCTGGCTGGCCTTGCATACTGTTTGATACTGGTCACTCACTCCTGCAAGCTATTACCAGAATTAGAATAGAAATAGCATAGACATAGAGAATATAGTGTTGACGAGTGTGAGAAGGTAGGTGGGACAACATTTCAAGGGCAACATTGTAAGACCGTGCTAGGGTCAGGTCCCAGGAGGGTTGTGTCAGGTCACAAGAAGTTGTGGCCAGTCATTACACCGCACAAGACTCTCTCTCACACACACACACACACTCACACACACACACACATGCACACACGCGCACAGGCAGTGTTACTACCGGTAGTTATTAGCAGTAAGAATACTTAGGAAGCTAGGAAGTCCTCTCTCAATGTAGGTACACTTCAGTCTGGGGAACACAAAGTGGTCATTGCAGTGATGTATAATCCACCACAGAACTGCAGGAGGCCAAGAGAGGAATATGAAGAGAGCAACAGAGCAATGGTGGACACACTTGCTGAGGTGGCAAGAAGAGCTCACTCCTGCAGAGCAAAGTTGCTGGTTATGGGGGCTTTCAACCACAGGGAGATTGACTGGGAAAACCTGGAGCCACATGGGGGTCCCGAAACATGGAGAGCCAGGATGTTGGACGTGGTGCTGGAAAACCTCATGCACCAACATGTTAAGGACACTACCAGAGTGAGAGGGGAGGATGAACCAGCAAGATTGGACCTTGTGTTCACCCTGGGCAGCTCAGATATTGAGGACATCAAGTATGAGAGTCCCCTAGGAGCTAGCGACCACGTGGTTCTGTGCTTTGAATACATAGTAGACCTGCAAGTGGAGAGAATAACAGGAGTTGAATGGGAAAAGCCTGACTATAAAAAAAGGGGACTACATAGGGTTGAAGAACTTCCTGCGGGAGGTCCAGTGGGACAGAGAACTGGCAGGAAAGCCAGTAAATGAAATGATGGAATATGTAACAACAAAATGCAAGGAGTCAGTGGAAAGGTTTATTCCCAAGGGCAACAGTAACAACGGGAAGACCAGAACGAGCCCCTGGTTTACCCGACGGTGTAAGGAGGCAAAAACAAAGTGCAATAGAGAATGGAAAAAGTACAGAAGGCAGAGAACACACGAAAATAGGGAGATCAGTCGCAGAGCCAGGAATGAGTACGCACAGGTAAGGAAGGAGGCCCAGCGACAGTATGAAAATGACATAGCATCGAGAATCAAGACTGACCCGAAACTGTTGTATAGCCACATCAGGAGGAAGACAACAGTCAAAGACCCGGTGATCAGATTAAGGACAGAAGGTGGAGAACTCACAAGAAATGATCAGGAGGTATGTGAGGAGCTGAACAGGAGATTTAAGGAAGTTTTTACAGTAGAGATAGGAAGGGCTGTGGGAAGACAGCACAGAAGGGAACATCAAGAGGGAATATACCAACAAGTGTTGGATGACATACGAACAACTGAGGAGGAGGTGAAGAAGCTCTTAAGTGACCTTGACACCTCAAAGGCGATGGGACCGGACAACATCTCCCCATGGGTCCTCAGAGAAGGAGCAGAGATACTCTGCGTGCCTCTAACCACAATCTTCAACACATCGCTTGAAACTGGGCAACTACCTGAGAAATGGAAGACAGCTAATGTAGTCCCCATATTTAAGAAAGGAAACAGAAACGAGGCACTAAACTACAGACCTGTGTCTCTGACATGTATTGTGTGCAAAGTCATGGAGAAGATTATCAGGAGGAGAGTGGTCGAACACCTGGAAAGGAACAAGATTATAAATGAAAACCAGCATGGGTTCATGGAAGGCAAATCTTGTATCACAAACCGCCTGGAGTTTTATGACAAGGTAACAGAAGTAAGACACGAGAGAGAGGGGTGGGTAGATTGCGTTTTCCTAGATTGCAGGAAGGCCTTTGACACAGTTCCCCACAAGAGATTAGTGCAGAAGCTGGAGGATCAGGCGCACGTAATAGGGAGGGCACTGCAATGGATAAGAGAATACCTGACAGGGAGGCAGCAACGAGTCATGGTACGTGAAGAGGTATCACAGTGGGCGCCTGTTACGAGCGGGGTCCCACAGGGGTCAGTTCTCTAGGACAGTGCTATTTTTGATATATGTGAACGACATGATGGAAGGAATAGACTCTGAAGTGTCCCTGTTCACAGATGACGTGAAGTTGATGAGAAAAATTAAATCGGACGAGGATGAGGCAGGACTGCAAAGAGACCTGGACAGGCTGGACATGTGGTCCAGTAACTGGCTTCTCGAATTCAATCCAGCCAAATGCAAAGTCATGAAGATTGGGGAGGGGCAAACAAGACCGCAGACAGAGTATAGGCTAGGTGGACAAAGACTACAGACCTCACTCAGGGAGAAAGACCTTGGGGTGACCATAACACCGAGCACATCACCGGAGGCACACATCAACCAAATAACTGCTGCAGCATACGGGCGCCTGGCAAACCTGAAAATAGCGTTCCGATACCTTAATAAGGAATCGTTCAAGACACTGTACACTGTGTATGTTAGGCCCATACTGGAGTATGCAGCACCAGTCTGGAACCCACACCTGGTGAAGCACGTCAAGAAGTTAGAGAAAATACAAAGGTTTGCAACAAGGCTAGTCCCAGAGCTTAAGGGAATGTCGTACGAGGAAAGGTTATGGGAAATCGGACTGACGACACTGGAGGACAGAAGGGTCAGGGGAGACATGATAATGACATACAAGATACTGCGGGGAATAGACAAGGTGGACAGAGATAGGATGTTCCAGAGAGGGGACACAGGGACAAGGGGTCACAACTGGAAGCTGAAGACTCAGACGAGTCACAGGGACATTAGGAAGTATTTCTTCAGTCATACAGTTGTCAGCAAGTGGAATAGCCTAGCAAGTGAAGTAGTGGAGGCAGGAACCATACATAGTTTTAAGAAGAGGTATGACAAAGCTCAGGAAGCAGAGAGAGAGAGAGGATCCAGTAGCGATCAGTGAAGAGACGGGGCCAGGAGCTGAGTCTCGACCCCTGCAACCACAATTAGGTGAGTACAGTTAGGTGAGTACACACACACACGACACTGGAGGACAGGAAAGATAGGGGGGACATGATAACGACATATAAAATACTAAGAGGAACTGACAAGGTGGACAAAGACAGAATGTTCCAGAGATGGGACACAGCAACAAGGGGACACAGTTGGAAACTGAAGACACAGATAAATCACAGGGATGTTAGGAAGTATTTCTTCAGTCACAGAGTTGTCAGGAAGTGGGAAGCGATGTAGTGGAGGCAGGATCCACACATAGCTTTAAGCAGAGGCATGATAAAGCTCATGGTGCAGGGAGAGTGACCCAGCAGCGGCCAGTGAAGAGGCGGGGCCAGGAGCTGTGAATCGACCCCAGCAACCACAACTAGGTGAGTACACACACACACACACACACACACCAGCTTCCGTACCTCCTACAACGACAAACACAATTGCTTCTTCACTTAACAATATTCAACACACGTTCTCTGTCAGATATTACAATGAAGAGATTGTATTCCAGTGTCCCTTTACACACATACACGGACCTCCCACCAGCTGCCTGCATTCTTCTCTAACTCCATCATGATTATTGCTAAACAATGACCTATGAGATATGTGGATGAGGTATATGTGTCTTCTCAGGTCGCGTGTGGGAGCAGGAGGCTGTGTGAGTCTTGACTGGGCACAGGACAACACTGCCTCCCGTCGCTTGAGACCA
Source organism: Cherax quadricarinatus (assembly GCF_026875155.1). Taxonomy (NCBI): domain Eukaryota; kingdom Metazoa; phylum Arthropoda; class Malacostraca; order Decapoda; family Parastacidae; genus Cherax; species Cherax quadricarinatus. Next base: position 13,832,001 of record NC_069409.1, read on the forward strand.
GTCCAGCCATGTCCGAGAAGCCGAGGTTCAGTCAGGACACACAACTCAAGACACAATGATGTATCTTGATGAATTGATGGTCAGACAAGCCTGAACCGGATGTTGGGAGCCATCTGCTGCACGCTTCTGAGTTTTACACACACACACACACACACACACACACACACACAGGTGAGCAGGAAAGACAGTCCACTGAGCATAGGGGCTGCAGCAAGGGCAGGGACTGAAAGCAGGAACGTTTCGATGGAAGGAACTAAAACACCTCAGAGGATACAGAGGGAGACACAGTGGGAGGAGAAGAGGGAGAGGTCAGCGTTTGTCTACGGGCTCCGAGAAGTCGAAGAGGAAACCTACGATGAAAGAAACCAGGAGGAGAAGAAAGCGATCGAAGGTATTATGAAAGCAATAGGTGAGGGAGACATGACCCAGGTGACAAATTTTCGGAGAATTGGGTTTTTTTGCGAGTGGAAGGAAACGGCCAGTCAAAATAATCTTAAAGGCAGAATCAGCTCTAACCAGGATCCTGCAGGAGAAAGCACGACTGAGGGACAAACCAGAGTACCAGAGTGTGTACCTCAATCGCGATAGAACACAAGAAGTAAGGATGATACTGAGAGAGAGGGTGTGAAGATGAAAGGAGGAAAGAGATGCATTGATGAAGATGAGCAGAACCCAGACTCAGGTGGAAGGACAAACACACCTTACAGAAACACCCACAGAAGTACTCCAACCACGACAACCCCAAAGCAACTGACCAATCTAAACCAAAATCCACACACAGTTCCCTCTGCCCCCACCCCCCACATCACAAACCCTACCCCTACAGTGGCCCCCTATGGGCACTCTGCCCCCACCCCCCATCACAAACCCCACCTAAACTGTGACAACCCCAATGCAACTGAACAATCTAAGCCAAAATCCACACACTGTTCCATTTTCCCCACCCCCACATCACAAACCCCACACACTACAGCAGCTCCCAAGGGCACTCTGCCCTCACCCCCCATCACAAACCCCACCCACACTGCAAAACCCCCATATGCCCCCTCCAGGGCTCCCACTCCCCCAACCCCAATATTTTCCCAGGACCATCATGATAAATAAGAAGTTGAAGATGTGGTACACGAATGCAGATGGATTAGCAAATAAATACGAGGAGTGGCATGAAAGAATCAATGAGAAGACCCAAGATATCATAGCAGTCACAGAAACGAAACTTATTGAGACAATAACAGATGCAGTCTTCCCACCGGGGTATCAGATCCTGAGGAAAGACAGAAGGAGCAGAGGGAGAGGAGGGGTTGCACTACTCATAAAAAACCAATGGAGTTTTGAGGAAATGGAAGGCATGGGCGAGATTGGAGAAAGGGACTACTTAGTAGCTACGATTCAGTCTCTGAAACATAAGGTAGTCATTGCAGCGATGTATAACCCACCACAGAACTGCAGGAGGCCAAGAGAGGAATATGAAGAGAACAACAGAGCGATGGTAGACACACTAGCTGAGGTGGCACGAAGAGCTCAATCATGCAGAGCAAAGTTACTGGTTATGGGTGATTTCAACCATAGGGAGATTAACTGGGAAAACCTGAAGCCTCACGGGGTCCTGACACATGGAGAGCCAATATGATGGATGTGGTACTGGAAAACCTCATGCATCAACACGTCTAGGACACTACCAGAGTGAGAGAGGAGGATGAACCAGCAAAACTGGACCTTGTGTTTACCCTGAGCAGTTCAGACATTGAGGACATCACATATGAGAGGTCCCTTTGAGATAGCGATCACGTGGTTCTGAGTTTTGATTACATAGTAGAACTGCAAGTGGAGAGGATAACAGGAGTGGATTGGGAAAAGCCAAACTATAAAAGGGGGGACTACACATGTATGAGGAATTTCCTGCAGGAGGTTCAGTGGGACAGAGAACTGGTAGGAAAGTCAGTAAACGAAATGATGGAATATGCAACGAAATGCAAGGAGGCAGAGGAAAGGTTTGTTCCCAAGGGCGACAGAATTAATGGGAAGACCAAAGCGAGTCCTTGGTTTACCCGAAGGTGTACGGAGGCAAAAACTAAGTGCATTAGAGAATGGAAGAGGTACAGAAGGCAAATAACACAGGAAACTAAAGAGATCAGTCTAAGAGCCAGAAACGAGTATGCACAGATAAGAAGAGAGGCCCAGCGACAGTATGAAAACGACATAGCATCAGAAATCAAGTCTGACCCGAAACTGCTGTATAGCCACATTAGGAGAAAGACAACAGACAAAGACCAGGTGATCAGGCTGAGGAAAGAAGGTGGGGAACTCACACGAAGCGATCAAGAGGTATGTGAGGAGCTCAACAAGAGATTTAAGAAAGTATTCACAGTGGAGACAGGAAGGACTCTGGGAAGACAGGACAGAGGGGGACACCAACAGGGAATACACCAAGTGCTGGATGACATACACACAACTGAGGAGGAGGTGAAGAAGCTGCTAAGTGACCTTGATACCTCAAAGGCAATGGGACTGGACAAAATCTCCCCGTGGGTCCTTAGAGAGGGAGCAGAAATGCTGTGTGTCCCATTAACCACAATCTTCAACACATCCCTTGAAACTGGGCAGCTACCTGAGGTATGGAAGACAGCAATTGTAGTTCCCATTTTTAAAAAAGGAGACAGAAAAGAGGTGCTAAACTACAGACTGGTGTCACTGACATGTATAGTATGCAAAATTCGTGGAGATTATCAGGAGGATAGTGGTGGAGCACCTGGAACGGAACAAAGGTATAAATGACAACCAGCACTCTTTCATGGAAGGCAAATCCTGTGTCACAAACCTTCTGGAGTTTTATGGTAAAGTAACAGAAGTAAGACACAAGAGAGAGGGGGTGGGTTGATTGCATCTTCTTGGACTGCAAGAAGGCCTTCCACACAGTTCCTCACAAGAGATTAGTGCAGAAACTAGAGGATCAGGCGCGTATAACGGGAAGGGCACTTCAGTGGATCAGAGAATACCTGATAGGCAGGCAATAACGAGTCATGGTACGTGAAGAGGTATCACAGTGGGCACCTGTGACGAGCGGGGTCCCACAGGGGTCGGTCCTAGGACCAGTGCTATTTTTGGTATATGTGAATGACATGATGGATGGGATAGACTCAGAGGTGTCCCTGTTCGCAGATGATGTGAAATTAATGAGGAGAATTAAATCAGATGAGGATCAGGCACGCCTTTAAAGAGACCTGGACAGGCTAGACATGTGGTCCAGCAACTGACTTCTCGAATTTAACCCCGCCATCTGCAAAGTCATGAAGATCGGAGAAGGGAAAAGAAGACCGCAGACAGAATATAGGCTAGGTGGCCAGCGACTGCAATCCTCGGTCAAGGAGAAAGATCTTGGGGAAGTATAACACCAAACACGTCTCTGGAAGCTCACATCAACCAGATAACTGCTGCAGCATATGGGCGCCTGGCAAACTTAAGATTAGCATTGCAATGCCTAAGTAAGGAATATTTCAAGATACTGTACACTCTGTACGTCAGGCCCATACTGGAGTATGCAGCACCAGTTTGGAACCCGCACCGGGTCAAGCACGTTAAGTAATTAGAGAAAGTGCAAAGGTTTGCGACAAGGTTAGTTCCAGAGCTAAGAAAAATGTCCCATGAAGAAAGGTTGAGGGAAATCGGCCTGACGACACTGGAGGACAGGAGGGATAGGGGCGACGTGATAACGACATACAAAATACTGCGTGGAATAGACAAGGTGGACAGAGACAAGATGTTCCAGAGAGGGGACACAGAAACAAAGGATCACTCTTGGAAGTTGAAGACTCAGATGAGCCACAGGGATGTTAGGAAGCATTTCTTCAGTCATAGAGTGGTCAGGAAGTGGAGCAGTCTGGCGAGCGATTTAGTGGAGGCAGGAACCATACATAGCTTTAAGACGAGTTATGATAAAGCTCATGGAGCAGGGAGAGAGAGGACCTAGTAGCGTTCAGTGAAGAGGCGGGGCCAGGAGCTGAGTCTCGACCCCTGCAACCACAATTAGGTGAGTACACACACACACATTCAAGAACAACTTACAAGAACCTCAACAAGGCGTCATTAATGACACCATTTCCTTCATTCGTCAGATTCATCTTGGAACAAGCAGCTTGGTATAGAACCAGTATTGATGTAGCAAGGAGGAGAGGTGGCTTGATTACTGAGAGGACATAAGAACATAAGAAATAAGGAGCACTGGCCCATGCGAGGCAGGTCCATGTCACCCCCCGACTTAGACCAATGACCTACTTAACAAGGTTTACAGCGTAAGGTAGTTTTAGAGGCGTGTCTCAGGTACACGAAGTCACAGCTGGATGTTAGAAACTAAGAGGAGTCATAAAGACGTTATGAAATACTTCTTTATCCTAAAAGCGTGATCAAGAAGGTTAAAAATCTAGACAGCGAAGTGGTAAAGATAAAATCCACACACAGTTTTAAGAAAAGGTATGACAAAGCTCACTCAGCCAGGAGAGGGGAATCCCAATAGCGGCCATCGAAGCGCAGGGGCCAGGAACTAAGACTCGATCTTTGCACCTACAATTACGTGAGTGCAAATAGGTGAACACACACATTCACATGCATTTACGGATTTGAAGAAAATTAAGGCGCTAGTACCAGCCCGTGAAGTACCTCACTGTCATCTTCTAATGAGTCGTCTCTTACCTTCATTCTGTTTTCTTCTAATTTTGTACTCAGTGATCCACATACTTACGTGGATAAGTATCTATTTACAATTTACTATCCCAGTTTATTAAATGTTACTGGGGTAAAAATGTGGGTAAGTATGTGTGTTGTGGTCAGTCGTGGGTTAGGAAGAGGGCGACCTCAGATGACCTCGATCACCACATGACTTAGTGAGCTGTGATTACAGCGGGGAGCTCAGGGTGAGGTCAAGTGATGAGACCTGATACAGTGATCTCTGAGACGTAGGTATCGCTGCACCAGCATCACAAGAACCTCACTCTCTCTTCCTCAAGATCCCTGATATCGAAGAATATGTTACCCTGTTGTCTTCTTTCTGTTAATCTCCCTGTCTGTTGCTTCGCCGTTGTGATCTTTCTTTGTGTAGTCCACCAGTCCGTTGATTCGTCGTTGCGTTCATTCCTTCTGTTAGTCCTCCTTCCCGTTTCGTCGCCGTTGTGTTCTTTCCTAGTGTAAGCCCTTTGTTGTTTCGTCAATGTACTATCATCTTCCATGTATTCAGATGTCTTCTGACAGCGCGCTGTCATCCTCAAGATTTTCTCTAGAGATCATTCAACTTATGTCAAAATTTGATACATTTCCATCTCTCGCTTAAGACTAGTTGGGTGGCGGTATTGTCTTGTCGTCTCTCTGTCTTCCCTCGCCGTAGAGGCGGCTGTGTTGCAACGAGAGTGTATAGCAGCGACAGAGTTGCATGTTGCTTTGCAATTTGCATGTTAAGTGCAGCAGCGGGTCGTATAAGTTCACCTTTTTGCACTCGGAGAATATTCATCAATAAGCTGGCCTCGTTGATTTAGTTGCACGCGATGCTTGTTATTCAGGTGCCCGGCTGACTGGGAGAACTGGAGCGACTGGGAGAACTGGAGTGGACTGGAGGAACTGAGAAAACTGGAGGTGGATGAAGGAACTAAGGTTAAACCGGGGCACTAAGTGGGGAACTGAAGATGAACTGTGGGGTGTGAACAACACGGGGTGAACTGACGTGCTTAATTACTGAGTGTGAACTGGGAAGCTGAAGAAGTGGAGAACTTGAGGTGAACTGGTGAGAGGTGAGGGATGCCCAGCAACAGATAGCGTACTGGAAGAGAGAAAGAAGAGGAAGAGAGAGGGAGAGAAACGGAAACAAAGACACACAGACAACTCTTGTTCAATTCTATTTATGTTGTAATATTTGATGGAGACTTTTTGCAGTGTGATGCTTAGTACACTTTATAGCACTTTCTACAAGGAATCTTATAGACAGTCATCAGCATTCCGGGGGAATTTTTTTTTTTTTTATCGTATCGAGATTTTTAAAAATAACTTTGATTTTGGAAATATTAAGTAGAAAAGGTGTATAATGAAGACTTTAATGGTCAGGTAGAACCAATATATTCTATTATTAATGTTGGAAGAATTACCCAAAAGTGCAACTAATGTGACATTTTACTGTGGCAACGTTTCGCTCTCCAGGAGCTTCATCAAGCTTAATAAAACTCCTGCAGAGCGAAAAGTTACCACAATGTCACATTAGCTGCACTTGTGTCCTTTTACCTAACAATATATTCTTGGCTGAATAAATAATCATGTCCTTTTTTGAATTGTAAAATACACATCAGACAATTTAAAAAGGTTTTCCAATTATTTCTGGGGAAATTCCACATTATTCGCTGTTTCAAAACTCTTCAAAATTCCTTCGTCTATGAACCCCGGGTAACAAATACTCAAAACTCTCAAAAAAAATGATAACTCTACAGAAATTTTAACTCCATCATGTTGTGAAGAATAACAGTGAAAATAAGATTTATTTGTAGATGAATGGTTCAGAGAACCGACATGTTGATAAATTAGACACATATGCAACTCTTGGGTATCTTTATTGAGGAAACGTTTCTACTCAAGACTGATGGACTGAACACATCGACTCAAGGCTGAGGGACTGATTACCTCATTCTCCTCCTGTTCTTCAAGTTTCTCCTTTGTATGGACTGATGAAGCCACTGTGTGGCGAAACGTTTCCGCAATAAAGATACCCAAGAGTTGCACATGTGTCTAATTTATCAAGATTTATTTGTGTTGATCTTACATTTCGCATTTAAATCTTGGTTCCCCTTAATAGTAATTCAAGAATAAACTTTATAGACGGAGGTAGACTGTTTAATCCAACATGAAAATGGTTTTAAATATATATTTTTTAGCATTGATAATAGAAGATGGTCCACATATCCGAATTATTTATCTAACTAACCATTTTGGATTACCTTCCATTAAGTATTTGTATCATACATGAAATTATTCATCCTACCTAGGAAATATTTTTTTTTTCTAAATTACTTCCGCATTTATTTTGACTGTCTCAGTAATATGCAAATTTTCATTATTTTGCAGATTTATATATGGCTTAAAAAATCTCTGAGGGCACCTGGGAATATTTTGTTTTATCATGAAACTATAAAATACGTATTAAATTACAGGAATTTTATAACTGGATCAGTTTAAATTCTTCATCAATTTTGTTCACTATGAAATTATCTAATTTATATAACACTGTACTTAAATTATCTAATTTATATAACTCTGAACTTAAATGATCTAATTTATATAACACTGAACTTAAAAGATCTAATTTATATAGCTCTGAACTTAAATGATCTAATTTATATAAATCTCAACTTAAATTATCTAATATATATGAATATCAAATTAAATTATCTAATTTATATAACTCTGAACTTAAATTATCTAATTTATATAACTCTGAACTTAAATTATCTAATTTATATAACTCTGAACTTAAATTATCTAAATTATATAAATTTCAACTTAAATTATCTAAATTATATAAATTTCAACTTAAATTATCTAATTTATATAAACTTCAACTTAAATTATCTAATTTATATAAATTTCAACTTAAATTATCTAATTTATATAAATTTCAACTTAAATTATCTAATTTATATAAATTTCAACTTAAATTATCTAATTTATATAAATTTCAACTTAAATTATCTAATTTATATAAATTTCAACTTAAATTATCTAATTTATATAAATTTCAACTTAAATTATCTAATTTATATAAATTTCAACTTAAATTAACTAATTTATATAAATTTCAACTTAAATTATCTAATTTATATAAATTTCAACTTAAATTATCTAATTTATATAAATTTCAACTTAAATTATCTAATTTATATAAATTTCAACTTAAATTATCTAATTTATATAAATTTCAACTTAAATTATCTAATTTATATAAATTTCAACTTAAATTATCTAATTTATATAAATTTCAACTTAAATTATCTAATTTATATAAATTTCAACTTAAATTATCTAATTTATATAAATTTCAACTTAAATTATCTAATTTATATAAATTTCAACTTAAATTATCTAATTTATATAAATTTCAACTTAAATTATCTAATTTATATAAATTTCAACTTAAATTATCTAATTTATATAAATTTCAACTTAAATTATCTAATTTATATAAATTTCAAATTAAATTATCTAATTTATATAAATTTCAACTTAAATTATCTAATCTATATAAATTTCAACTTAAATTATCTAATTTATATAAATTTCAACTTAAATTATCTAATTTATATAAATTTCAACTTAAATTATCTAATTTATATAAATTTCAACTTAAATTATCTAATTTATATAACTCTGAACTTAAATTCATATTGAAATCATTACTATATTTTATGGAACTTAATTCGAGTATATTACGCTCAACCAGAGTAGTGACCCAGTACCACCAGTAGTGACCCAGTACCACCAGAAGTGACCCAGTACCACCAGTAGTGACCCAGTACCACCAGTAGTGACCCAGTACCACAAGTAGTGACCAGTACCACAAGTAGTGACCCAGTACCACCAGTAGTGACCAGTACCACCAGTAGTGACCCAGTACCACCAGTAGTGACCCAGTACCACCAGTAGTGACCAGTACCACAAGTAGTGACCCAGTACCACAAGTAGTAAAAAGGGTACCCCCAGTAGTGCCCCAGTACCCCCAGTAGTGACCCAGTACCCCCAGTAGTGAACCAGTACCCCAGTAGTGACCCAGTACCACCAGTAGTGCCCCATTTACCACCAGTAGTGACCCAGTCCCACAGTAGTGCCCCAGTCCCACAGTAGTGCCCCAGTACCACCAGTAGTGACCCAGTACCCAGTAGTGCCCCAGTATCCCCAGTAGTGCCCCAGTACACCAGTAGTGACCCAGTACTCCCAGTAGTGACAAGTCCCACAGTAGTGACCCAGTACCCCCGTAGTGACCAGTACCACCAGTAGTGACCAGTACCCAGTAGGACCCAGTACCACCAGTAGTGACCCAGTACCCCCGTAGTGACCCAGTAAATACCAGTAGTGACAGTACCACCAGTAGTGACCCAGTACCACCAGTAGTGACCCAGTACCACCGGTAGTGACCAGTACCACCAGTAGTGACCCATTTACCCCCAGTAGTGACCCAGTATACCAGTAGTGACCAGTACCACAGTGTGACCCAGTACTACGTTAGTGACATTTACCACCAGTAGTGCCCCAGTACCACAGTAGTGCCCAGTACCCCCAGTAGTGACCCAGTACCACCAGTAGTGACTCAGTACCACCAGTAGTGACCAGTACCACCGTAGTGACCCAGTACTACCAGTAGTGACCAGACCACCAGTAGTGACCCAGTACTACCAGTAGTGACCAGTAACCAGTAGTGACCAGTACCCCCAAGTAGTGACCCGTCCCACCAGTTAGTGCCAGTCCCACCAGTAGTGCCCCAGTCCCACCAGTAGTGACCAGTACCACCAGTGTGACCAGTACCCCCGTAGTGCCCCAGTACCACCAGTAGTGCCCCAAACCACCAGTAGTGACAGTATCACCAGTAGTGACCAGTACCACAGTAGTGACCCAGTACCACCAGTAGTGACCCAGTACCACAGTAGTGCCCCAGTACCACCAGTAGTGACCCGTACCACCAGTAGTGCCCCAAAATACCACCAGTAGTGACCCATTTACACCAGTAGGGACCAGTACCACCAGTAGTGCCCCAGTACTACCAGTAGTGCCCCAGTACCACCAGTAGTGACCATTTACCACCAGTAGTGACCCGTACCAAACCAGTAGTGATCCAGTACCACAGTAGTGACCAGTACCACCAGTAGTGACCCGTACCCCCAGTAGTGATCCAGTCCCACCGTAGGGGCCCCAAAGTACCACCAGTAGGACCCAGAAATACCAGTAGTGACCCAGTACCCCCGTAGTGCCCTGATTTCCAGTAGTGACCCAGTACCACAGTAGTGACCGTACCACAGTAGTGATCGGTACCACCAGTAGTGACCCAGTACCACCAGTAGTGACCCAGTACTGCCAGTAGTGACCCAGTACCACCAGTAGTGACCCAGTACTACCAGTAGTGACCAGTACCACCATTAGTGACCCAGTACCACCAGTAGTGATCCAGTACCACCAGTAGTGACCCAGTACCACCAGTAGTGACCCAGTACCACCAGTAGTGACCAGTACCACCAGTAGTGACCCAGTACCACCAGTAGTGACCCAGTACCACCAGTAGTGACCAGTACCACCAGTAGTGACCCAGTACCACCAGTAGTGACCCAGTACCACCAGTAGTGACCCAGTACCACCAGTAGTGACCAGTACCACCAGTAGTGACCCAGTACCCCCAGTGTGCCCCAGTACCACCATTTAGTGACCCAGTACCACCAGTAGTGACCCAGTACCACCAGTAGTGACCAGTACCACCAGTAGTGACCCAGTACCACCAGTAGTGACCAGTACCACCAGTAGTGACCCAGTACACCGGTTAGTGACCAGTACCCCCAGTAGTGACCAGTACCCCAGTAGTGACCCAGTACCACCAGTAGTGACACGTACCCCCAGTAGTGACCCAGTACCCCCAGTAGTGATCCAGTACCCCCAGTAGTGACCCAGTACCACAGTAGTGACCCAGTACCACGTAGTGACCCAGTCCCACCAGTAGGGGGACCCAGTACCACCAGTAGTGACCCAGTACACCAGTAGTGCCCCCAGTACCACAGTAGTGCCCCAGTACCACCGTAGTGCCCCAGTACCACCAGTAGTGACCCAGTACCACCAGTAGTGACCCAGTACCACCAGTAGTGACCCAGTACCACCAGTAGTGACCCAGTACCACCAGTAGTGACCCAGTACCACCAGTAGTGACCCAGTACCACAGTAGTGCCCCAGTACCCCAGTAGTGATCCAGTACCACCAGTAGTGCCCCAGTACCACCAGTAGTGACCCAGTCCACCAGTAGTGACCGTACCACCAGTAGTGCCCCAAATTTACACCAGTAGTGACCAGAAACCTCCAGTAGTGACCCAGTACCACCAGTAGTGACCCATTTCCACCAGTAGTGACCCAGTACCACAGTAGTGCCCCAGTACCACCAGTAGTGACCCAGTACCACCAGTAGTGACCCAGTACCACCAGTGGTGACCCAGTACCACCAGTAGTGACCCAGTACCACCAGTAGTGACCAGTCCCACAGTAGTGACCCAGTACCCCAGTAGGGGACCCAGTACACAGAGTGCCCCGTACACCAGTAGTGACAGTACCCAGTAGTGACCCAGTACCACCAGTAGTGACCCAGTCCCACCAGTAGTGACCCGAGTACCCCCGGTTTAGTGCCCAGTACCACCGTAGTGCCCAGTACCACCAGTAGTGACCAGTCCCACCAGTAGGGGCCCCGTACCACCAGTAGTGACCCAGTACCCCCAGTAGTGACCAGTACTACCAGTAGTGACCCAGTTACCCCCAGTAGTGACCCAGTACCACCAGTAGTGACCAGTACACCAGTAGTGACCCAGTACCACAGTAGTGACCAGTACCCCCAGTAAGTGCCCAGTCCCACCAATAGTGACCCGTACCACCAGTAGGGGACCCAGTACCACAGTAGTGACCAGTACCACCAGTAGTGACCCAGTATCACCAGTAGTGACCCAGTACCACCAGTAGTGACCCAGTACCACCAGTAGTGACCAGTACCACCAGTAGTGACAAGTACCACCAGTAGTGACCACTACCACCAGTAGTGACCAGTACCACCAGTAGTGAACCAGTACCACCAGTAGTGACCCATTTCCCACCAGTAGTGACCCGTACACCAGTAGTGACCAGTCCCACCTTTTAGTGACCCAGTTCCACCATTTAGTGACCCAAGTTCCACCAGTAGTGACCAGTACCACATTGTGCCCCAGTCCCACCAGTAGTGCCCCAGTACCACCAGTAGTGACCCAGTACCACCAGTAGTGACCAGTACCACCAGTAGTGACCCAGTACCACCAGTAGTGACCCAGTACCACCAGTAGTGACCCAGTACCACCAGTAGTGACCCAGTACCACCAGTAGTGACCCAGTACCACCAGTAGTGACCAGTACAACCAGTAGTGACCAGTACCACCAGTAGTGACCCGTACCCCCAGTAGTGACCCAGTCCACCAGTAGTGACCCAGTACCCCCAGTAGTGACCCAATACCATTTTTAAAGTGCCCCAGTAAACCAGTAGTGGCCAGTACCACAGTCCTCACTTCCTCCTAGGCACTATTGTGATCTCTTAAGGATAGTTAGCTACCGCTAGTCTTACCTCACTTCCTCCTAGGCACTATTGTGATCTCTTAAGGATAGTTAACTACCGCTAGTCTTACCTCACTTCCTCCTATTTCTCTTATCTCAGCTGGAGTTTATGAAGGATCTCCAACAAAGGTGATACATCTCCACTTATCTCTGCTGGAGTTTATGAAGGATCTCCAACAAAGGTGATACATCTCCACTTACTATATATCAAAGGCACCTCATATCCTTTTCCCCTTTTTTCTTTCTCCTTATTATGTGATATCCCTCAGGCAATATCACATTAGCTATCGTTCCTGTGAGATTCGTTGTGTCTGCTATGTTCTTGTTCATCTGTTATCCATAGATGTCTGGGGACAGAAAGATTGATCCTTGTGTGAGGATCAGGTTAGTAGCGTTAGGAGTGGTGGGAGCCTGTGGTCTGTATTGTGGTATTTTCTGAAGGAAAGACTTAATGAATGTGTGTGTTTGTGTGTGTGTGTGTACTTACTCACCTATTTGTACCTACCTATTTGTGGCTGCAGGAGTCGATTCATAGCCCCTGACCCCTCCTCTTTACTGATCGCTACTAGGTTTTCTCTTTCCCTGATCCATGAACTTTATCATACCTCGTCTTAAAACTATGTATGGTTCCTGCCTCCACTATATCGCTTGCCAGACTATTCCACTTCCTGATTACTCTATGACTAAAGAAATATTTCTTAATATCCCCTTGACTCATCTGAGTCTTCATTTTCCAATTGTGACCCCTTGTTTCTGTGTCCCATCTCTGGAACATCCTGTCTCTGTCTCTGTCCCCGCGGTATTTTGTATGTCGTTACCATGTCTCCCCTGACCCTCCTGCCCTCCAACGTCGTCAGGTCGATTTCCCTTAACCTTTCTTCGTAGGACATTCCCCTTAGTTCTGGAACTAGTCTTGTTGAAAACCTTTGCACTTTCTCTAATTCTTAAAGTGCTTGACCAGGTGTGGGTTCCAAACTGGTGCTGCGTACTCCAGTATGGGCCTGACATACAAGGTGTACAATATCTTGAACGATTCCTTATTGAGGCATCGGAACACTATTCTCAGGTTTGCCAGGCACCCACATGTTACAGCAGTTATCTGGTTCATGGGCACCTCAGATAATGTCCTGGGTATTATACTCACCCAAGATACTTTTCCTTGAGTGAGGTTTGCAGTCTTTAGCCTTCAAGAATGTAGACGGGGCTATGGTGAATTGTCGTGTTTGTAGGGTATTGACTGAAGAGTCGTTCATTAGTCCGTGCAGACGACAATGAAGGAGTCCTTCAGAGAGTGGATTGCCGTAAATTTGACCTGCAGGCAGGTCCTAACGGCGGTAACTAAAGCTAGCTTCGAGGAGTCATTGATTATTCTATTCATAGACTTGATTTTCACAAGATGCGACAGAATTGTGAGAAAGGAGGTGGAGCTTGTAGAATATAAATTCCTCTTCCCAGTGGGGATCGAACGGAGACTTCTTGAGCGAACTGTGTCTTACCAGTAGCAAGGTAACCAGGCTGGGTATATCTTGCTACTTCTACTTACGCTTAAGTCACACTACACATGCATGTACAACCATATATATTAACACCCCTCTGGATTTTTTTCTAATTTTTTCATAGTTCTTGTTTATTTCCTATCTTCATGGGGAAGTGGAACGGAATTCTTCCTCCGTAAGCCATGCGTGTGTTGTGAGAGACGACTAACATACCGGGAGCAAGGGGCTAGTAACCCCCCCTCCTGTATACATTACTGAAATTAAAAAGAGAAACTTTTGTTTTTCTCTTTGGGTCACCCTGCCTCGGTGGGATACGGCCGGTGCGTTGAAAGAAATATAATTTTATATATATAATATTATAATATATATATATTTTATTTATATATATATATATATATATTTATATATTTTTATATATATATTATATATATATATATATTATATATTATATATAATATATATATATATATAATACATATATTACTTTTATTACACATCGGCCGCTTCCCACCAAGGGCAGGGTGACCGATAAAGAAAAATTTTCATCATTCACTCCATCACTGTCTTGCCAGAAGGGTGCTTTACACTACAGTTTTTAAACTGCAACATTAACACCCTCCTTCAGAGTGCAGGCACTGTACTTCCATCTCCAGGACTCAAGTCCGGCCTGCCGGTTTCCCTGAACCCTTCATAAATGTTACTTTGCTCACACTCCAACAGCACGTCAAGTTTAAAAAACCATTTGTCTCCATTCACTCCCATCAAACACGCTCACGCATGCCTGCTGGAAGTCCAAGCCCCTCGCACAAAAACCTCCTTTACCCCTCCCTCCAAACCTTTCCTAGGCCCACCCCCACCCTGCCTTCTTCCACTACAGACTGATACACTCTTGAAGTCATTCTGTTTCGCTCCATTCTCTCTACATGTCCGAACCCTCAACAACCCTTCCTCAGCCTCTGGACAACAGTTTTTTGGTAATCCCGCACCTCCTCCTAACTTCCAAACTACGAATTCTCTGCATTAAATTTTACACCACACATGCCCCCAGACATGACATCTCCCCTGCCTCCAGCCTTCTCCTCGCTGCAACATTCATCACCCCTGCTTCACACCCATATAAGAGCGTTGGTAAAACTATACTCTTATACATTCCCCTCTTTGCTTCCAAGGACAAAGTTCTTTGTCTCCACAGACTCCTAAGTGCACCACTCACCATTTTCCCCTCATCAATTCTATGATTCACCTCATCTTTCATAGACCCATCCGCTGACACGTCCACTCCCAAATATCTGAATACATTTACCTCCTCCATACTCTCTCCCTCCAATCTGATATTCAATCTTTCATCACCTAATCTTTTTGTTATCCTCATAACCTTACTCTTTCCTGTATTCACTTTCAATTTTCTTCTTTTGCACACCCTACCAAATTCATCCACCAATCTCTGAATGTAGTTAATAACATCAGATTTGTTATGACCAATACTGTACTAAAGAAAAAAGAATGAATACCATGTTTTAAAAGAAAAATAAAATAAAAACTTGAATGCATGATAAAGTTCCTGAAGGAGTTACAAAATTGAAGGAGTTGATAGCAGCCGACCAGCAGGAACCTCCATTGTTGTGCAGACGACATCACTTGCCTATGTGTGGTTAATTTTGGTTAGTGTCTAAAGTCTCAGTGTCTCGCCCTGCTGGTTGTATGCTATACCATCACTCTCTCCCTAACTTTCAGTACCAGGAAATAGATAGTGGTAACCCTGATAATGTTTACTAAATTATCTAAATATCTTCAGAAGAGTTGTGTAGCCTAGTGTCCCCCCCCCTGACAGCGACCGGCTAGTAAACAAGTACGTACATACAAACACACGTGTTCACCAGTAATTATTATAATAAATATTAGTATATATTAATAAGGAATTGAGTGAGAAAAAATAATCCTATATTATTAAAAAAAGTAACGTAGCGTAGTGTGCAAAGATCTGGACCGGGAGAGTACCGGTGAACCAAGAACAACAAAGATCTGGGCCAGGAGAGTACCGGTGAACCAAGAACAACAAAGATCTGGGCCAGGAGAGTACCGGTGAACCAAGAACAACAAAGCTCCGGGCTGGGAGAGTACCGGTGAACCAAGAACAACAAAGATCTGGGCAGGGAGAGTACCGGTGAACCAAGAACAACAAAGCTCCGGGCTGGGAGAGTACCGGTGAACCAAGAACAACAAAGATCTGGGCAGGGAGAGTACCGGTGAACCAAGAACAACAAAGCTCCGGGCTGGGAGAGTACCGGTGAACCAACAACAACAAAGATCTGGGCCAGGAGAGTACCGGTGAACCAAGAACAACAAAGCTCCGGGCTGGGAGAGTACCGGTGAACCAAGGACAACAAAGATCTGGGCTGGGAGAGTACCGGTGAACCAAGAACAACAAAGATCTGGGCCGGCAGAGTACCGGTGAACCAAGAACAACAAAGATCTGGGCCGGGAGAGTACCGGTGAACCAAGAACAACAAAGATCTGGGCCGGGAGAGTACCGGTGAACCAAGAACAACAAAGATCTGGGCAGGGAGAGTACCGGTGAACCAAGAACAACAAAGATCTGGGCCGGGAGAGTACCGGTGAACCAAGAACAACAAAGATCTGGGCCGGGAGAGTACCGGTGAACCAAGAACAACAAAGATCTGGGCCGGGAGAGTACCGGTGAACCAAGAACAACAAAGATCCGAGCCGGGAGAGTACTGGTGAACCAAGAACGACAAAGATCTGGCTCGCTCGGGAAAGTACCGGTGAACCAGGAACAACAAAGATCTCCGGGAGAGTACCGGTGAACCAAGAACAACAAAGATCCGGGCCGGGAGAGTACCGGTGAACCAAGAACAACAAAGATCCGGGCCGGGAGAGTACCGGTGAACCAAGAGCAACAAAGATCTTGGCCGGGAGAGTACCGGTGAACCAAGAACAACAAAGCTCCGGGCCGGGAGAGTACCGGTGAACCAAGAACAACAAAGCTCCGGGCCGGGAGAGTACCGGTGAACCAAGAACAACAAAGTTCCGGGCCAGGAGAGTACCGGTGAACCAAGAACAACAAAGATCTGGGCCGGGAGAGTACCGGTGAACCAACAACAACAAAGATCTTGGCTGGGAGAGTACCGGTGAACCAACAACAACAAAGATCCGGGCCGGGAGAGTACCGGTGAACCAAGAACAACAAAGTTCCGGGCCGGGAGAGTACCGGTGAACCAAGAACAACAAAGATCTGGGCCAGGAGAGTACCGGTGAACCAACAACAACAAAGATCTTGGCTGGGAGAGTACCGGGGAACCAAGAACAACAAAGCTCCGGGCTGGGAGAGTACCGGTGAACCAAGAACAACAAAGTTTCGGGCCGGGAGAGTACCGGTGAACCAACAACAACAAAGATCTTGGCCGGGAGAGTACCAGTGAACCAATAACAACAAAGCTCCGGGCTGGGAGAGTACCGGTGAACCAAGAACAACAAAGTTTCGGGCCGGGAGAGTACCGGTGAACCAAGAACAACAAAGATTCGGGCCGGGAGAGTACCGGTGAACCAAGAACAACAAAGATCTGGGCCGGCAGAGTACCGGTGAACCAAGAACAACAAAGATCTGGGCCAGGAGAGTACCGGTGAACCAACAACAACAAAGATCTTGGCTGGGAGAGTACCGGGGAACCAAGAACAACAAAGCTCCGGGCTTGGAGAATACCGGTGAACCAAGAACAACAAAGATCTGGGCCGGGAGAGTACCAGTGAACCAATAACAACAAAGCTCCGGGCTGGGAGAGTACCGGTGAACCAAGAACAACAAAGTTTCGGGCCGGGAGAGTACCGGTGAACCAAGAACAACAAAGATTCGGGCCGGGAGAGTACCGGTGAACCAAGAACAACAAAGATCTGGGCCGGCAGAGTACCGGTGAACCAAGAACAACAAAGA